>OY759217.1:51018755-51618755 GCA_963662175.1 Aradus depressus | reverse complement strand
ACCGTTTCAGAAATATGGGCTTATAGAAAGACGGAAGAAGCACAAAATTCAAATGGCTATAAATCAATATCTATAGCATCTTTGAAGTTGAGGTGAGCCCATTTTGCAGTTCTTTGATAGAACTTTCATCTGTTTCATCTCATACAATAATAATAATAATAATTTTTATTGTTCAAAGGGATGACCCCTATACAATTGAGTCAGTGACCATTACTTTTACAATATTGACATTAACATTTCCAAAATTATATATTGGTCAGCTGGACAAAAATGACATACATAATTACAGGAAACTTTAACAAGCTAAATAAATAACATAAATAAATAAAGTATAAATAAAATAAGTACTATACTATGGAAGTTAATAATAAGTTATAATAAGAAGTTATAATAAGTGAATAGTAATATACTATGGAAGTTAAATACATTATTCATTAACAATGAACGATCTTAGTTTCAGAGCGCTGATTATATAATGAAAAATGTTTGAGATATCATTCTTATTATGGGCTAGAAGTAATGTGTGAAAGCTGGATCGGTCTATACTGACACTCTGAGGCAGGAAGTGGCTTCTAATGGGGGAGTAGATCGGACAGGATATTAATAGGTGGTATAAGTCCTCTCATACAATAACATACCTTGAATTATAGTTTTTTTTGACGTGACTACGTCTAATAAATCGATGCGACGGGCCGCATGTTCGAAAAAGTGTGACGTCATGTCACGTTCCCCAAGAGAGCGAGGGAGACGTCATGTGACTAAAATTATTAAAATTACTAATTAATTACTCCTCATGACCTTTGACCCCACGTGACCATCACCCCCCCCCCCCCCTCCACAGCTGGGAATCACCCACCATCGTACATCCCCAGATCAATAAGTTTCCGCTCTCCCTCTAAACCCCAATACGTTTCCACTCTCCCTCTAAACCTCATTACGTTTCCGCTCTCCCTCTAAACCTCAATAAGTTTCCGCTCTCCCTCTAAACATCAATAAGTTTCCTCTCTCCCTCTAAACCTCAATAAGTTTCAGCTCTCTCCCTAAACCTTAATAAGTTTCCGCTCTCCCTCTAAACCTCAATAAGTTTCCGTTCTCCCTCCAATTCAGTCTGATTTTGTGACCTTGAACAGGCACTTGCGTGTTCAAGCATGTCGAACCCTGCATTCGTGTAGCCTACCTTATCATGTCCTATCATCATCATCATCATCATTGTATTCAGTATTATTTAAAACTGGAGTATTATGATGGAAAAATCGCCTACCTACACTTTTGAGCATGCCGTCCTTCGGTGCCTTGAATAGTATTGCATTTAAAAATATAATTCAAAGCTCGTCATATTGAGTATGTTGTCCGATTGGAGTAATATGTGCGAAAAAATATTTATCTTCAATTCCGAGCATGCCGTCCTTCGGTGCCTTGAATAGTATTGCATTTAAAAATATAATTCAAAGCTCGTCATATTGAGTATGTTGTCCGATTGGAGTAATATGTGCGAAAAAATATTTATCTTCAATTCCGAGCATGCCGTCCTTCGGTGCCTTGAATGGTATTGCATTTAAAAATATAATTCAAAGCTCGTCATATTGAGTATGTTGTCCGATTGGAGTAATATGTGCGAAAAAATATTTATCTTCACCTGCCTACAACCGAAGGCGGCGATTGGCGCCGTTAATTATCAATGAACTTGTTTCCATTTTATTTTCCTTCCACTTCTTTTGTGTATTATACTACTGTGATGTTATGACGTAGTCACGTCAACCTACCGGCCGTAAACCGACTTTACAGACAACCAATTGATTTTTTTTATAAGAGTTTCAAATTATTAATTTTTGAATAAGTAAAAAAAATCATTTTAATTTTTTTTGTAAAAAATGTATGTTATAGTAACAAATACTTTCTAATTGTGTCGAAAATTGGTTCTTGTGGACAAAATTGTCGCAAGTTTGATGCAGCAAACGGTTTGTCGGCACCTGGGTGGAGCGCAAGAAAGCAGTGGGACTGACTGGGGACGACCATCCATCAGCACAGATTGACAGGCCGGTGGTCACCCCTAACCTGTCATAGCCTCACCTAAGCTACACTGTGGACCAGAGCTCTCTCGACACACACAGGACGGGTAATGTTGCACATGTGCAAGGTGCATTAAAAAATGTTAATAATACATTTTTTTTTAAAAATGGGAAAAACCCCGGGTAACCTGCTGTACAGGGTGCAAGCAAAATTCTGTGCAATACTTTGTGAGTATATCAGAAAAAAAAGTTCCTACAAACATGTGTCTGCAAATGCTTCTTTAAAACGTTTAAGTCAAAAATATAAAATATATATAGGCTAGGTTAGGTTTTATGACTCATGCCCGGGCTTTAACTACGAGGTCATATCGCCTACTACCAGAGCGCTCTTTCGTCACTCTGGTGGACATGAGCCCGACTCTACTGTAGGAGTCCTAAATTTTGCCTACCCTAAATTTTTATTCTTCTAGGGTAGGGGTCTTTAAAGAGGACCTGACATCGTACAGGCTCGGGACCATCGCTTAACGTCCCATCCGAAGGACGGCGTGCTTAAGTTTATTTTACCTCCCAGATAAAATAAACTAAGGGCCTCGGTCGGGCTACGAACCCACGACCTTGAGCTCAGAAGTCAAGCACGCATACCACTGAGCTACCGGCGCCCTCTAAAATATAAATATATATATATATATATATATATATATATATATATATATATATATATATAATTTTCTCAAATCCATCACCTTACAAAAGTTCTGTGAACATGAGACTTTCAGTCTTTCCTACTATTTAGATGTTTGTTAATTAAAATTTGATTGTTATAAGAAGGAAATCTCACTTTTCTCAACGCTCAAACTCAATTAACTCGAAAGCGTCTAGAAAGAAGGCTTTTTGAAGAGGACGTTGTAACTCTCGTGGGAAACGTCCCATCATGTTGGCTTAACATGGTTTACCTAGGAAATTTGATCAGCTTTCAATTTCATGTTCATTCATGTTGGTCCATTTCAATCCAATATAGATCAGTGGCGGTATTAAAAAAAAAAAAAATAATAATAATAATTTGCTTTGGATTTAAAATTAAATCGTGCGTTCAACGTTAGGTCAGAAGTTAGAGTCTTTACCGCGTTTATGGAGGAATACATTACCAATTTTGTCTAAAAAAACGGTTGCGTTCTTACAAAAAAAAAAAAATGGAGTCCAAAAATCTCAAAAATTTGAGCTAGTTATGAGAGTGATCCACTTTAGAGAGACCCCCCCACCCCTCCTCCCCAATTATATATAGTAAGAACTTGAAAGGCAACGCAAATCGTATTCAGGAGAGCATCTTTGAGGAAAGTGTACCGGGTATGCATAGGCTGATTTATATAAACATCCACTTAAACTTAAAGCTAAAAAAGTCAGATATCTCCATAGAACTTTTGTCAACAATAAAATGCTCCGTTTCTTATAACTAATAAAAAATGTATATTTGATGATAAGCCACTCACATTTTCCATATCAATGAGACTCTTGACAGGCACAAAAGCGTACATAAGAAATACATGACCGAAGACAAAGAGAATAGCTAGCAGACACTTGAGATGGGAGATCACTTGTATTTCGTTGTGGTTCTCTTCAAGCAATTCTTTCATGTTATTTATAAGTGAAAACTGTAAAAACCAGCGACCTGAAACATTTAAGTTTTTATTACATGTAACACACATTATCTGTGTATATATACCTAAGCAGTGAGGGCGCCGTTAGCTCAGTGGTATGCGTGCTTGCCATCTGAGCTCAAGAACGTGGGTTCGAAACCCGACCGAGGCCCTTAGTTTATTTTATCTGGGAGGTAAAATAAACTTAAGCACGCCGTCCTTCGGATGGGGAGTTAAGCGATGGTCCCGAGCCTGTGCGATGTCAGGTACTCGTTAAAGATCCCTACCCTAAGTGAATAAAATAATTTAGGGTAGGCAAAATTTGGAACTCCCAAAGTAGAGTCGGACCCATCTCAACTGAGTGCGATACAGCACTCTAGTAGTAGGCGATATGACCTCGTAGTTAAAGCCCGGGCATGAGTCATAAAACCTAAACCTATATAAGCAGTTGTTAAATTCTGAAGTACCTTCATCTTTGAATATAGCATCTTTCATCTTGTGCATATGGAGTAATGTGGACCCAAAGACTAGTATCCCCACAAATACCAAACCTAACCTGAAATTTAAAAAAAAATAATAATAAATAATTGTTAAAATTTATGATTTTTTTTTGCATACTCACAAAATTCTTTTGCAGAGAATATCACATAGTTAGGAAGGAGGAGAGATGAGGCTTGTGGTCGAAGAAAAGAAATTGTGGAATTTCTGCCAAGCTTTCGGCACTGAATGTGAGTGTGCGTTGTGTTCTTCAGGGCATATATTGACATAGTATATACGTTATTAAGAGTTGAAGTATACTAGATATGACATTAAAATTAATTGTCACTAAACCAAAGAGTAACATTTAAATTATTACACCAAAACAAACAGAAATATTATATCTAAAAAAAACATTTACCTATAAACTAAATATAAACGTATATCATGAGTGAAAATTTAAAAACAAAAAGAAATAATTTTCATTATTTAAAATAAATACAAAAATATATCATTAATATGGTTAAGGTTTGTAATTACCTATATACACTCACTTCATTCCGCAAAACACCCATTGATTTCCAATGAAATCGGTAGATTGGTGCCTGAGAGAATAAGTTAGTGATTCATCGACCACTATTTTGCTTTTGGCTTGTCTTTCAAAAGAAATTAACGTACTTATCTGTTTACTGCTTTTTTTTTTATAAATCAGCCAGTTTTTCCCCAGCGATACAAAGTATAGGGAAAGTTATGTCATCGGTCAAAAAATCGAAGTAGAGTTTCAACGGAATTTCATTTCTTCCGACATCGTGATTCCAAAAATGAAAAAAAATAAGTCCTTATGTGTCTTTGAACACGATAGCTCCCGACAAGATATTTCATATGTGTATCCAGAATCCTCCAAGGATATGACATCATCCGCCAAGCCCCTCTCCCCTAACCCTTCAATCCCCCCCCCCCCCCCCCCCCAACAACAAAAAAAAGCTCCCTCCACCAAGGTTTCAGTAAAAAAAAGAATGAACAAGATTTTTTTTTATTGTGGGGGATTTTTACAATTTTTAATTTTATGTTTTTAAGTTAATTTTTTTTTTAAAGGGTCTGAGGTCGGTGTAACAACAGAAATATATATCTTGTATGGGAAAGTACTATATTTTCTTCTCCATATGATATATAGACAGATATATAACTGGTCTCCAGGAGATATTTCTAACGGATATTTCTAAATTTTATTAAGCGACTCAGATATTATTTTAATAGTTTTACAAGCGGGATTGCTCGTTAGTATACGTTAGCTGGAGACTTCAAACTGTGCCAATTTAAATCCGGGCTACTTCTACAGAACTGGTTAGCATTATCCTTCTCCAGAATCCTACCCGTTTGGCCTACATAACTATCTGCATATTTTATAGTTTATGTTCTCAGACGTTGATCATGATTTATTTGAATGTTTTTACTAACACACACAAGAAAAAAAAAAGTGGCTGAACGAGTCATCATCCGCTGCATGTGTTATTGTTTGGATATTTTAGTTTGTTTTGTTGTAAATAATTTAAAGGTTATTTGTTGGTTTAGTCACATTTAGTGAATTTACTCAAAACCTAGCATACATCAGCTCACTAATATTGTATATATGTACTAATGTCAATACCTGAAGAAGACACACTCAGTGCCGAAAGCTTGGCAGAAATTCTACAAGGTTGTTTTTATCGACCAGAAAGCGCCTCACCTCTTCTTCCTATTACATCGTTGGTCAATCCTTCCCTAATTGATATTACATAGTTGTGCTCGATTTGGGAGAGAGAGATTTTTTATTACGCAGCCACAGAGATTAGTAATTATTTTCTTGTACACAACAGTAGATATAAATACAATATATATATATGTATATATACAGAATATTCTCCATTAACAATTTGCATGTAGAATGTTAGCCCATAGCTACTAGAGCTCTTAAACATATTTTAATATTATATATATTTTATTATGGTTAGAAATCAATACTTGACTACACAAGAACTTCTAAATCCTCTCACCAAATATCATATACCTACTTAGTTAGGTACATTTCATTCTATCGAGAATTTGGTTTTGAGTTTTCTCCGAAATTTCATGTTTTCCAACTCCCTGATTCCAAAAATAACGAAAAATGTGTGTATATAACTCCTGATAGAATAAATGTATCGACATGAAATTTTATATTCTGTTAACTAGCAAATACTTAGTTCGCATTTTTGCATCTTTCTTTGCCTCAGATCAATATACATATAAGTTATTGCGTCTAATGCCCGGGCTTTAACTACGAGGTCATATCGCCTACTATCAGAGAGCTCTTTCGTCGTTTTGATGGACTTGGGTGCGACTCTACTGTGGCAGTTCTATATTTTGCCTTCCTACGTTTATCCACCTAGGGTAGGAGTCTTTAACGGGTACCTGACAACAGGCACGGGACCTTAAAAACTATATCCCTTGCATTTATTAGTATGTATTATTATTTTTATACTCATCCATTTTCTATAACTAATTTTATTTTCTACTGTTATTTGCATCATATGGCTGATATTATACATGCAAATTGTTAATGGAGAATATTCTGTTTCATTGAATAATTAGTAAGTAGATGCAAGTAGAATAGCCCATGGCTGCTAGAGGCCTTAAAAAAGTTTTTGAAACAGGAAGATACTTAGCACCGACCTGCCCTGGGATTGTCTCTTTACGCCTACACTATACTTACATAACAACTATAGCTGGTACAGTAAGTTTGGTATAAAAGTTGGTAGCCTCCTGACAGTAGTCCTGCTGTACACTGAGATGTAGCTCCATCTGGTTCTGTCTGAATCTAGCAGTGAGCAGGTGAAAGAGTTGGTGAAACGGAAGGTACCCAGCCCTGACCTGCGCTGGGATTGTCTCTTTACGCCTACACTATACTTACATAACAACTATAGCTGGTACAGTAAGTTTGGTATAAAAGTTGGTAGCCTCCTGACAGTAGTCCTGCTGTACACTGAGATGTAGTTCCATCTGGTTCTGTCTGAATCTAGCAGTGAGCAGGTGAAAGAGTTTGTGAAACGGAAGGTACCCAGCCCTGACCTGCGCTGGGATTGTCTCTTTACGCCTACACTATACTTACATAACAACTATAGCTGGTACAGTAAGTTTGGTATAAAAGTTGGTAGCCTCCTGACAATAGTCCGGCTGTACACTGAGATGTAGCTCCATCTCGTTCTGTCTGAATCTGGGAGTGAGCAGGTTAGAGAGGGACCTCTCCAGGTCACCCGGGCTGCACCCGGAAGGAATGCACATCGCCCAATGCACTGTGTCTCTGTATCGTGCAAACTGAGTTTCTTTTTTCTGTAATTAAAAAGAACAACAAAATTTTATAGTTAAATCAAGTGAAGGGGTGGGGAGAGCCTTGTTCCCATCCCCCCACCCTAGTTATCACACCCCATTCTTCCTCCCCCCACACCACTTCCGATGGTAAATATCCGTTCGTTCCAGCATGGCATCTAGACTGTTGGATCTATATTCATGAAATTTTCAAGGAATGTTCAATGGGAACAGGGTCAGAAAAAAGACTACAACTGCTTGCAACCTTTACCGACGATACAGCTATCCGTGCTTCCAACCAAGATCCTACCACAGCTTCCCAAAATCTCCAACAACACCTTCTTCACATATAGGAATAGTATCGCCAGTGGCGAGTGAAAATTGTGGTGAGCATGTTACTTTACTGAGACGCCAATCCTGTCCTCCGATTTCATTTAATAATATTCCGATCCCTGTCTCCAATCAAGTCCGCTAGCTTGGGTTCTATCTAGACGGAGACTGATAATGAATACCCACACACTACTAAAACAGACGGTTTGGTCTGATCTACCGGCTGCTCTGCAGACAATCCAAACTTTCTATTGAAAACAAACTATTTACAAGACAATAATAAGACCTATATGGACTCGAATTATGGTGTTACGCAAAGCTTTCCAACATCAAACTTATACACCTTCCGATCCAAGGTTCTAAGAAAAATTGTCGATGCTTTCTTCTATGTTTCCAACCTTACCCTCCACCTTAAAATTCATTTTGTTATTGACCTCATCAAGTTCCGCTTCTCTAAACTCAACTATAACTTTTTTCCATGTCAATCCAGTTGCTCGACTAGATTCTCTATCACTTGTGTCCCCGCATGTACATTCAAAGAGCTTTCTAACGATGTGCTACTCATGTGATCATACACATTTGGATGAGTTATTGAAAGCTGGTGTTACTCAACCGTGACAATTTATGAAGTAGACTCATATTATGAATTATTAGCAATTCGTTGGAAAGTTCATTATACACATCTACAACACTTCTTCGTTTGTTTCATCGACTGATAGGTTTTTCATTAAATTTCTCATGTAGCAACCTTATATACCGATAACAGAGTGACTCTCACCTCCAGATTGGTCCAGACGGAGCTCAGAGGACCGGGATGTTCCTGAACTATCGACTTATTGTAGCCAACTTGATCGACTCGAGAAAATGTCACCTTGACAAAACAATACTTCCCATTGATGTTGATTTCTGGCACAGAGATACCCACACACTGATCATAATGGCCGTATTCATACAGGTCTCCACTCAGAATGCCGCCACGGTTGAAACCTGAAGCGTCCATCACTGAAACAATATCACACTTCCATGTTATTCGTTTGTCAAGTATGAGGCTTAGGTAGCGAACTTTGTTTTTTGAAGGAATGGGGTTGCTGTTAAGGAAGACTGGAGGACAAGTATATTTTCGTCGAAGGGTGAATACTATGTGAACGGACCTTTTGTTGTTCACCTTGACTCTCTGCTTCGTATAATAAGATTAAAGAGATTTCTAGGGTTCTTGAAGATTGCGAGATGAAAGGACTAGATCAGGATGAGGGGAGTGGATAGCAATATCGTCTGCAAAAGAATGCAGCTGTGTTAATGGATGGGTGGGGATGTCATCTGTGTATATCGTGAAAAGGATAGAACCAAGGATATTTCTTGAGATACGCCGACGTTTTGTGGAGACATGGGTTAAACTGTAGAACCCTGGATTACGCAAAAGATTCTATTAATTAGGCAGGATTTAAGGATAAGAAATAATGTGAAAGAAAGGATCGGTTTGAGGAAGCCCCGATGCTAAACTCGGTCGAAAGCTTGATCAACATCGAGTAAGACCAGCGAGCAATACTCGTTCTGCTCCAAGGTGCATACTCCGCAATGATACTCATGTATGGTTGAGTGGTGTTTCTGGAAGTCAAACTGATGCCAAATTGCTTTCAACAGTGGACGTGAGTTGGGGATCAATGACGTCGATATGACGAGTAAAAATATTTGAAGGTAGGAAGCGAATAACCGAGATTTTTCTTCATCGAGTTTCAGGAGCCGTCTTCGTGGCGGAGGGGGACTTCATTTTTTTAAATGCTTAATTAACACATGTTTTCAATTTCTCCCAGTGTATTTTCTGGATGGAACTGAAAGAAATATAATTGAAAGGTGTCTTCTCACTGTTTACAGCCCAGTATGTGAGATTGGCGAGATGCTGGCGGTAGAGGCTGCCCTGAACTCTGCACTCGAGGTTCGTGTCTGAGTCCGGAGCAAAGTCTGTCATTGCCTCTCCCACTATCTGGGAGACCCATCGTTGTCCTCTTGTAGAGTTGGTACCACTTGCCAAGCAGCACTGGTACACCAGTACAACTGAAATAACAACATAAATAAGAACAACAAGAATTTGTTTTGTATATATTATTATTTTTATCAGCTTATTTTCAGTAATTTTTTTATGAAACCCGGGCACAATGTAGCAAGTTTCGCGACTATTGCCAACTACTTGTTAAACCCAGCTCGACTGTCATGGAATCAACTACTACTCCTCAACAAGGATAAGAACAAACAAAAAAGAGATAAGGAGTACACTCCTGAAAATTCACCTGTTAAAAAAAAAAAAGGTAAATATTTTACAAAATTAGTCCCACATATTGTGATATATCGCATATCCCAGAACGATTGTTAATTATAGTTATGAGAGCGACCACGAGAAGCGCACTAGTGGAAGATACATGAAGTGGAGGGGATGGAAATTGGAGGATTCCTCGCTGAAGTGCGGTATGAAAGTGAGTCGTAGTTGAAGTGTCAGGGGAGTTAGTCGGTCTTGAGCTATCAGAGGAGGTAGTCAGTCGTCTGCAGTCAGCTACTAGAGTTAGTCGGTCCTCGTTCAGCTACGAGAAAGGAGTCAGAGTTGAGCTATTGAGGGAGAAGACATTCCTGGCTGAGCTGTGGGAAGAAGGAGACTCCTGTTTGACCGGACGTAGGAGACCGAAGACTCTAATTTTGCTGCTAGAGGGAAATCATCCCTGCTGCCTACTTCAAAGGGACTGGAAGTTCCTCAATCGTCGTGAATTCTGGAGGAGAGGCCACAGGCTTGAGTGTGGTTAGAAAAAGAAGACTTACAAGGTAACGGAATCATTTATTTTACATTTCTCCGACATCGAGACGAATGGCTGGATGATCATCAATAGACACCTTCATGTTGCGGGAGTTACCAGAACATTTAAGTCTATATAATTTATTTCATGTTTGATAGATATTTTATTCCAGATGTGCGATTATGGAGGGACGCCTCACTAATATATGTCAATAATTTTGTTAATAAATGTATGTTGTCTTATAAATTGTTCTCTAAATTCTCTACAGCCTAGTTCACCTTCTGAGTACGCATGTTAACCCCAAAAGTAAAATCATTTTCATAGTAATTAATAAAAGTTTAAAGCCCCCAAGCAAAGGTCACATCAATTTATGGTGGATTGCGCCGGGTACGAAAGAAATCCGGTGAGATAAGAGAACAATTTATAATTTATATTGATTTATATCTATTATATTATTTTGTATTTTAAAAATGGCTGAAGGGACAAGGTCAAAAATACGTAAGTCAATGACAGAGGGTGACCAGAGGGAGGACGAAGAGACGAATGGGGAATTAGTATTAGAGACAGACAAAAACAGTAGCGTAGACATAGAAACATTGATGAAAATTATAAAAGAAAATAATAAATTGTTAATAAAAGAGAGTAATAAATTGTTTATGACAGAGATGAAAGAAAATAATAAATTGTTTATGACAGAGATAAAAGAAAGTAATAAATTGTTTATGACAAAGATGACAGAAATAATGGAATCAAATATGACATCAATTAGGACAGAGATGACAGAGAACTTACAATCAATAAGGACAGATATACGAAATGGTTTCCGAGAATTGAGCATAAAAATTGAGGACGTGACCGGTCATAATAAACAATTACAGACTGACATGGACATTCAGGGACAAGAATTAACTACGGAAACTGTACAACAAGGGGACATGATAGAAAAAGAAATAGTAGATACGAAAACAGAACTGACAGACAAATGCGTACAAATGAATGAGGATACAGAAAGCCAATACATGTCTCCACTGGTATGCATACATAAGACAGACGATACTATCCGTATAGGTACAGACGATAGACAACATAGAACTCAGAAATTAATCATGGGGGGATTAGTATTAGTTGAACCATTAAGGATACAGGAAAATAACGAAGAAGTTTATAAACCATTGATATACTGGGAAGGACCTTATTTAGTAACAATTAAACATAACCCAGATACAGGACAAAAAAGGGGACGTTTTCATATTTCTCTTTTGAAAAGATATAAGAGGGAAGGGTCGAAATTGACGCAGGAAATTGACAAGGGAAGAGCCCGGGACTAAATCAACGCCGCAGACGGAATTGACCAGGATTCTTGGGGTCCCACGAACCCCCGGCTAGTTGAGTGCAATTGGGTATTTTTCGGAATTCAGGAAAATATCCATACTGGGCATGTTTGTAAATAAAAATTGTAAATAAATATTATATAGTTTAGCGTTCATACATTTTTCGTTTCGTTTTGTGTTAATATTTTTTTTAGTTATTCATTTGGCGGGCTTCAGGTCTAAACCTGACAGGACAGGATTGTTCAAGATAGTGTAGATAACAGATTAATTTTAGAACAATATTATGATAGCGGCTGCAGGTTTCAACCTGACGACAATAATAGACAAAATAGAAATCAAATTAGTTTTAGAACAGTAGTATTAAGATAGCGGCTTGCAGGTTTCAACATGAACAGACAGGACAGAACATTTGTAGATAAGTTAGAAATCAAATTAAGTTAGAGACATTGTTACTATAGCGGCTTCCACTTTGGAAAGATAACTCAACAGAGTATTTTGATTCTTTTGACTGTCGGCTGATTAAATATTGAAAGATAAATAAGGAAAACTTTATTAACATTGTTACTCTTGGATGCCTTAATGATTAAATATGGTGCGAAGTAAAGAAAGAAATGGTATTGGTAATTATTATACAGAGAAGGATATTGACGATAAATAATGATATGAAAGTTTATGGAGAATTTTGTGAGCCGAAATAGGGCCAATCTACGATGTCAGGAAAGACATTCTTCGTCGATATTTGTGGTAGTAATTGTGGATATAGATGCGTTGAGAGCATATTTCGTCGTTATTAGTATTTTAATGCTGTGGAAGCATTCTTCGTCGATCGTCGTTAATAATTGATACCTGTATTTGGAATGAGATATGATAGCAGGAAATTGAAGGTTGATAGTTATAAAAGAAAAAAAAAAAAGGAATTTTATTACCAAGGCACATGTTTCGATGAATAATAAAGAATTTGAAGAATAAATAATAAAGAATATAAGGAGAATATGAAGAATAAATAATTTAAAGTAATAATTAATTAAAGAAGCCGACAGTACAAAGCTGATAAAATATGAGACAGACAGACAGGACGAAGTTGATAAAGTACGAGACAGACTAACATATTCAAGCCATTTTTAAAGCCATCGTTATATATTGTAAAAAATTGTAATATAGTATAAGATTGTACAGTGTAATATAAGAAGTGAGTGAAGTTAGAGCCAAATGAAAAAAAAAAAAAAAAATTACGTCGCTACATTAACTAATGTATCTCCGCAATTTTTTTAATCAAAGGGAGGCAATTGTGATATATCGCATATCCCAGAACGATTGTTAATTATAGTTATGAGAGCGACCACGAGAAGCGCACTAGTGGAAGATACATGAAGTGGAGGGGATGGAAATTGGAGGATTCCTCGCTGAAGTGCGGTATGAAAGTGAGTCGTAGTTGAAGTGTCAGGGGAGTTAGTCGGTCTTGAGCTATCAGAGGAGGTAGTCAGTCGTCTGCAGTCAGCTACTAGAGGAGTTAGTCGGTCCTCGTTCAGCTACGAGAAAGGAGTCAGAGTTGAGCTATTGAGGGAGAAGACATTCCTGGCTGAGCTGTGGGAAGAAGGAGACTCCTGTTTGACCGGACGTAGGAGACCGAAGACTCTAATTTTGCTGCTAGAGGGAAATCATCCCTGCTGCCTACTTCAAAGGGACTGGAAGTTCCTCAATCGTCGTGAATTCTGGAGGAGAGGCCACAGGCTTGAGTGTGGTTAGAAAAAGAAGACTTACAAGGTAACGGAATCATTTATTTTACATTTCTCCGACATCGAGACGAATGGCTGGATGATCATCAATAGACACCTTCATGTTGCGGGAGTTACCAGAACATTTAAGTCTATATAATTTATTTCATGTTTGATAGATATTTTATTCCAGATGTGCGATTATGGAGGGACGCCTCACTAATATATGTCAATAATTTTGTTAATAAATGTATGTTGTCTTATAAATTGTTCTCTAAATTCTCTACAGCCTAGTTCACCTTCTGAGTACGCATGTTAACCCCAAAAGTAAAATCATTTTCATAGTAATTAATAAAAGTTTAAAGCCCCCAAGCAAAGGTCACATCAATATATAACAACATAACAACAATACACAAAAAGAACCTCACACCCTGACCGATTAAGAAACACAGGATACTAAATAAAGAAAAACAACCCACTCCATTATTCGAAATCTCATAAAAAAATTTTAAACATTCCAAGGAAATTATGAATTTGGAAAAATTATTCTACTTAGTCGTTAAGGTGGAGCCTAAACATAAGACAGGGGACATAGTTATGTGCACGAATTGTCAGAGATATGGTCATAAGAAAAATTTTTGCCGGCTGGAGAGCAGATGCAGCAAGTGCCTAGAAAACCACCTTGTCTCGGAGTGCCCATCGAAACATACAAAAATCCTCGATGTGTGAACTATAAAGAAAATCACGTAGCTCATTATAAAGGATGCCCATTTTATCAAAAAATTAAAGGAAGAAACAGCCTATCTTCAGTTATTAGAAATAATTCTCAGGAGCCAGCCAAAACACATCCCAAGGTGAGTGAGAAACGAATATTTTCGTTCATAATGATTAATAGATTCGACTATATTTTCAATGCAGAAGGAATTCGAGATTCTGTCGTATAAATGAAAACTCAATATTTGGTCAACGTTTCGGAAACTATTTATTTCCTTCTTCAGGGCCTACAGGATACAACAAATAAATTGAAACAAACACCGCTAATATAAGAAGCAGGCCTCTGGTGAAGGAGGACGGACCCGGTGCGGCCCCCCTCACGTCCATATTACAACTCGTTAGTGCACTAATCCCTTATTTACCTTTCAGGATTACTGTCAAACATAAACATCCCATGAAGGCATTGTTTATCACTATATTCACTTTAAAATCATATACCCAAGTAAACATGTACAACTACATACTTACGGTAATCACAACAAATATAGTTCCCTATTTAAATACTATAATTTACAATGCCACTGAAAATTAAGAACTTATTAAATTGGAATGCAAACGGTCTTCTACCAAAACGGTCAGAGTTTTTAATATATCTGCAATTGAACATAACAGACAATGCATGTATCAACGAAACTCATTTATCTCAGAAAGATAAATTTAAAATCCCGGGCTATAAAGTGTATCGCTCTAGAAATTCAAATAAAGCCGCTGGAAGAGTTGCTGTTATGATAAAAAGCTCGTTGGAGCATTCCGAATTCCCTCTTCCCAAGTTGGAGTAGATTGAAGCCAAAGCAATAATAATACATGCTGAACATCCTCTTCATATTATAATGAAATAATAAAAAAATCTCACTCAACGATATTATGCTCCTAATAGTTCCAAATACACACAATCCTGGAGGGTCATTTAAACAGGAAGGATACCGACTAACTTGCTAGGCTTAATGAGTGTATTGTAAAAGGCTTCGAAAATAAAAACCATACGATAGCTGTGTTTTTAGACTTCAAACAGGCGTTTGAGAAAGTCTGGCATCAGGGACTCCGATATAAACTTAAAAAGTCAGGCCTTCCAAGATATATCTATGAAATTATCTGTTCTTTCCTGACCAACAGAAGCTTCCAGGTAAGGATGCAGAACAGTCTCTCCACTATTACAGAAATAAGGGGAAATAACGGTTTAGTGTTATCCCCTGTACTATTCAACTTTTATGTACCATATGGTCTGTATCATATGCTCAGTTTGTAGACGATACTACGCTGTTCTACCAGGTTCTCTCCATGCACTACCCTCGGATGAACAGGAAATCTAATCTAAAGCTCGAAAACTGCCTCTTACTCTACACATCCATTCTCCGGCCACTTACGGCAGTGAAGTATGAGGATCTGCTTCCGCAACTAAAATAAAAAGAATTCAAGTTTTCCAGAACAAAATCCTTAGAATGGCTGTGAACTCACCTTGGTTTGTTCGAAACTCTCAATTACACCGCGACCCCGATCCACAAAAATTCCGTAAATACCACGACAGGCTGTCCACTGTTCCAGGAGCTACCACATACAACATCGGACAACCCACCGCTACACGACGTCTCAAATCTAGATTTCTCCAGGACATGTTAATTTGAGGACTTTTACCAATGTTTTCAATATAATATTGATGTAAATAGTTAAGGGTATCTCTACTTAGAGACACTCCCTAATCTAATTCCCCATGTTACCCCCACCATCTATAACATACATTTTCTTGAGCTGGTGGAATAAAGAAAAAAAACACCGGCAATGTACTTCCCCAGATCGAATTAATGAATCAACATTTCGCTCTCCCCCAAAAACCACTCCCAGATAAAATAAACTAAGGGCCTAGGCCGGGTTTCGAACCCACGATCTTGAGCTCAGAATACAAGCACGCATACCACTGAGCTACCGGCGCCCTCAAAGTAAACATGTTGAACTTCCGCTTAGTATTTGTTAAGTCATGGCTGAAGTTGGTAGAACAAGAAACATAGGTCTCTATAACATATATGACAGAGTTAGAATCAAAGTGGTCTAAGTGACATTTTTAAAACATTGAAGAAACTGTGCATTAAGTTCTTAACTGATTTAAAATATCTATAATTTATCGAAACCGGAAATATTTTGTCTTCTGCTTTTATGGTGAATGATGCTGTTAGCAAACCATAAAATTGAATAAAAAATCTTCAATCTGGATTCAAAACCTCATAAGGACGGCACATATTAATTTCAAAATCGACTCTGGCGAAGGGGGGAATCAGAGGAGGGGAACGCAATTCAAGTATCCTAATAAGTGGTGACGTAATGAACGTATCGACACGAAACTTGGAATGAGGATTCAGAAGTCGCATGTTAGTCAACTGTTGATTTTAGACCTCAACGGTTCATTGCTTTTATAGGGTCATCTAAAACTGAATTGATCAATTCGTGTTGGGGAAGTACATAGCCTGTGATTTGCCGCGTCACTGAAAGCATTTCATTTTTGAATTGTGAGAGTGACAGTTGGAGATCGGCCGGCTAAAAATTCACAAATTACAAGTTTTGCATTCTCATTCTCTATTCTCTTGCGTTCAGAAACCTACATTTCTTATTTCTCTTACCATAGGCCTATTGTCTCTACTTTAGAACCAAATGTAGTGATTTCTGATGTTCCTAACAACGGAAATAATGGTGATTTAACAAATCAATAAAAATAAAATAAACCAATAAATAAATCTGTTTGCACCTAAAATGTTGAGTTAATTGAGAAATCTCATACAACATAAAAATAATATTTATGGAGAAAAAAAACAAAAAATCACGAAAGTAGTTTCACTTCTGGCGTGTGTTCCAAGCACACACTATGTTTTCATGATTCTAAGAGGAAATGGACATAGAAAAACCCTGGTGGCTGGAGAAGGGACAGTTCGGAATGTAAACATGTTGAACTTCCGCTTAGTGTTTAAGTCGTGGCTGAAGTTGGTAGCAATACCCAAAGTGCTCCCAATATTTTGTAAAATATACATTTTTTCTTTATTTTTCTCCAAAAAGATCTGGTCATATAGAATATTGAGTAGGATCAAATAGGTACTAGTGAGGTTTTTGATCAATGTTAAGTTGAAGTTATGAATGAAGCTCTCAATATGAATCAGCAGTTAGATTATTTAAGTATTTAAACTGGCGGCCGTTAATGGCGCAAATGCTCTAGAACATATTATCCCAAAAGTTAAAAAAGTAGATGCAAGGTCCTGATAAATCATGCACTGAATATATGCACCAAAGGGGGGTGCTTTTTAAAAATAAAATTATATTTGCCACAGTTTTTTACTTCTCTCATTAATTTTTTGGGTTTTACAACCAATTGCAGTTGTAGACGTTTCAGGAACAACTCCCACCATTATAGCATCTAAAAATGTTTTGCATATAAATCAACAAAAATAACATCGAAATATGGAGACATAGAAACGAAGGGCTCGGGACTTGGGCGACCGACCACCGCGAGCTCCTGCTTACCTCCCCCCCCCCCCCCCCCCCCCCCCCCAACCACTCAGCCTAGAGAGGGAGTGGGGAGATGGGGACAGTGTTACAGTCTGGACGAGAGAGAGATGGGGTCTGCCACCAGGGGTAGTGGGCCGCGGGCGTGTTGGGTGTCGTCCTCATACTGATGTAATTTCCCCGGCAAAGTGAGGCGCACTAAGGGCAGTGAGGCCCGACGTGACAATATGTTCGTTAATAGTTCATTACAATTATCGAAATATATTTTTTTCTTTAAGGTGGTTAAAATAAACAATGAAATCAGTTTCATGTTAGAACTCATTATATCATAAGCTGGTATACAGGGTGGCCCAAATAAGCGGGCCACAAGTGAAATAACTCCTAAACGTTTAGAGATATCAAAATTGTGCATAGGACTAAAGTTGTAGCACTCGCCGAGAGCTACGGTATGGCGTCCTTGAAAAGGCATAAATGACCGTTTATTGGCTCAAATAGCCCTTCGAAGGGCAGGGTTCCCTTTTCACCCTTAAGTTTCATTACATCTTATTAAAGTACTAAAAAAACAAGGAATAACTGTGCAAACAGATTTTTGATACGTCAAGTAGTTCTCGGAAAAAAAACGTTTAAAGTTGCACATTTTTCTTATTCTGAAGTTATTAAATTCCAACTAACTTCAGAATAAGAAAAACGTGCAACTTTAAACGTTTTTGTTCCGAGAACTACTTGACGTATCAAAAATCTGTTTGCACAGTTCTTCCTTATTTCTTTAGTACTTTAATAAAATGTAATGAAACTTAAGGGTCAAAACGGAACCCCGCCCTTCGAAGGGCTATTTGAGCCAATAAAAGGGTCATTTATGTCTTTTCAAGGGCGCCATACTATAGCTCTCGGCGAGTGCTACAACTTTAGTCCTATGCACAATTTTGATATCTCTAACCGTTTAGGAGTTATTTCACTTGTGGCCCGCTTATCTGGGCCACCCTTTTTATTAAGGTGATAAATGAAAACAATTGGTCATATAAATATAATAATCTATCTTATATTTACATTATCTAAAATAATATTTTTTTATAACAGTATTTTTATTTAATACTTTTTAATTGAACACAGATGACAACGCAGATGATTTCCGGTCCTTCGGATATCCCATTAACGTCCCTTTAAGGGATAGTCCCGAGCCTCTGCCATGTCAACTACTCGTTAAAATTCCCTAGACAAAATTTAGTACCCTTATCAACTTCAGTTTTTCAAACGGTCTTAATTTTCTTTTTTTTTTCTCAGATTCAAAATGTGGATTTTTGTAAGTGAAAAATGAGACAAATCCGTCAATTACTCTGAGATATTGAGCTTTGAATTTTCTTGTAAGAACGATTATGTTTTCTGTTCCTTCTAGCACAAATTAATTACTATCGAACAAATGGTAAACAATTAAACATACATCATTAAATTTTCTTCAAGTATGCAAAAATCCTTGTTAATTATTTTAATGTCTCAATACATTTCTGCGGACTGTGCCGATATAGTGGAAACCTAATTAAATAAATAAAAACGAAGAACCTGTTTAATTGTTACATTGTCTCAGTTTTAAACTTTGTGGTAATGAGGGAGTAAGTCGAAACCGGTACACTTAATTAGGAACAGGAAAAAAAATCGTTCTTCCCAGAAAATCCTAAGCTAAAAATTTAGCGGATTCGCCTCGTATTTGACGAAAGGCGAGATTTGCTAAAAACTCACAAAAATTGAAATATCTCCAAAAGAGATGAGAATCAGACCATGGACTAGATCAGTGGTTTTAAAACATTTTTTCTCTTAACAAACACTTTTGAGCAGTCGAGAATTTGCCGATACACACAGGTTTTTTTAATGAAGCTATTACTGAATTTTATTATTTATTATTAATAAAGATATGAAAAATAAGACAAATAAGTGGTATTAGTTAGTTATTGTAACTCATGCCCGGTCAACTACGAGGTCATATCGCCTACTACCAGAGCGCTCTTTCAACGGTCTGGTGGCCCAGTAGGAGCCCTATATTTTGCCTACCCTAGGATTATTCACTTAGGATAGGGGTCTTTAACGAGTACCTGACATCGTACAAGCTGGAGACCATCGCTTAACGTCCCATCCGAAGGAGGGCATGCTTAAATTTTTTTTTTGCCTCCTAGATGAAATAAACTGAGGACCTCGGCGTGTTTCAAACCCGCGATCTTGAGCTCGGTACGCTAGCATGCTACCTCTGCGCCCTCATGTTTATAGTTAATGAAAATATTGCAATATAAAAAAATTGTATAATGACATAATAAATAAATCATTGGCAATTTACCTAGGAACAGGACAAGCCCAAGATTGGAATCCTTCGGCCCCGACATTTCTTCACGAAATGATTCGAGAACCGACAAACACCAGCTCTTTTATACAAAACACAATATTCATTTAATTAATTTACATATTTACAACACGAATACTATTTGAAACAAATATTCATAATTCAAAATAAGGTTGTTTACATATTATCTTATGAACAAGTTTATCTCAGAAATCGACTACTTTTGTTCCCAGACAGATAGTAATGGTGTGAAACTAGTTGACTCTGGTTTCCGCCTATAGAGGGACGGCAACGTTTTAACGTTTCCTGAATGAATAACTTTATTGCTCATAAAGAATTATTTTGCTGCTAGTTCGATACACAATCATAAATATAATTTTTAAATAATAAGGACAAAACTAAAATAAAATAAAGCAAATAACATTAATTAGCAAAACAATAAGAGAGTTTTCTTTATAATAAAATATAATATAATAACTTCATTATAATAACAAAGAAAACAATTACACACTAAAAAAGTACAATATTATATAAATTAAAACTATAAGTAGGTAAACATTAGTATTATTCGTCGGCCTGTCACTACACAACTCACCTCGAGAAGTATAGTGTTCGTAGATTTTTCAAGAGTACCTAGTTACTACAGCCTTATCCAGCCAAAGATTCCCATTCAACCATGGTTCAAGACCTACCAAGACAAGCCTAGATTATTTTTGCCTTCGTCTTAACCATAATCGGCTCCCTTTTCACCTGCACAAAATACACATTCTACCTTCCATACTGCACCTGCCAACAGCAAATAGAAGCGGATATAAACACAGAAAACGAAAATGTGTTTAGTGTTCTCATAAAAAAACAGAATAATGCTCCCCACTACGGTCCAACTAATAGTGTCTCGAACCAACAACCAAGATATTTTTAAGATACATTTCTATTAATAATATAGTCAAATAACATATGGTAATAATAAAAAAAAGGATTTAAGTGTTAAATAAATAATAATTAGACAAATAATTAGGAAAATTAAACAAATAATGAAATAATAATAATAAAAACAAAATGAAATAAATAATAAAACAATTTATTACCACATTTCCTATAGAAATTTTATCTCTTTTATTTTAGTAAATTTTGATTTCTACAGTAGTTTTTCGAAAAGGGCTCTAAAACAACATCAAAAGTTCAAGTCGCGCAATTTTGAAGAAAGTGCATGTATTTTAAAAAAAATTCAATTAACCAACTTTTTTTTTGGATTTCTAAAGAGATACCATTTTTAATAATTTTAAATAATATTAAATCTAATCCAAAGGTTTTCAAATTATCTTACTTTGCCAAAAGGGAAAATGAATAGAATAGAATTTACCAGAACACATATTGGGTTCATTTTCTTAAATCTGCATTATTAAAATTAAAAAACTAAACATTAAAACAAACAAAAATCAAAATAAAAATCTTGAAAACTAAATTCTTAACACTAATTCAATCTTTTTTTGTTTTATATTTTGGCCATTCCTTTAAAATTTAAGTTATATATATCTGGGCATATATCCTGTACATATAAACAAACAACAGTACCTTCTTTTTGGATCAATTTCACCGTCAATTTACTTCTATTTAGTTCAATACATTTTAAGCCTAAACACCAATGTCCATCTACTCAGACCATCTACATTCTGCCCAGGCCTCGACCCGTCACTCCACACATTAAAAAAACAGCTGATGGCCCTGTTTTGTTTTTTACTCATTTGTTTTAAATGAAATTTGCTTTTTATATAAAGATAAATATAATTAATTTTTTAATGTTTATAATTTAATCATTTTAATGTGTGTATTATTTTTATACATCACAATACATATGACATTACCTAATTACATTTTCGTGTTTATTTATTTATTTTTTTATGTATATTTTTTGTTGTAGCAAATATTTAACCTATTTTTGTTGTTATATTTCACTGACTATTAAGTTTCTAAGATATTTCTATTAAAAATCAATGAAGTTTTATTTCATATATTATTTCATTAGGCTATCCCTCAGACCGCTCCTTATTTAAACGCCTCACCCGAACCCTCAAATCTGAATTATCCTCATACCGCTCCCAGCAGTTCGATGAGTATCTGGCCTCACTCTCCACTGAGGACAATACTCTTTGGACAGCAACCAAAAGAATCCTCAACCACCATCCTATCCCTTCTCCTATCAAGAAGAGTGATGGCTCTTGGGCCCGAAGTGATGAGGAAAAAGCTGACCTGTTCGCCTCCCACCTAAAAAACACATTTACTCCCCACCAATTCGTAGTCAATCCTCCTCATGTCTCTGCTATCGAAGAGCAGCTGACAGCTCCCCTTCCTCTGTCGCTTCCTCCTAAAACATTCCATCTTAAAGAAGTGCAGTACATCCTCCAACACCTTTACGTAAATCTCCTGGCAAGGATTTAGTAACCTCTAAAATCCTTAGACATCTTCCTTGGAAGGTCATTATGTTCCTCCCCCTCATTTTTAACTCCATCCTCAGAACAACATGCTACCCCTCAAAATGGAAAGAATCCATTATTATCCTCATCCCGAAACCCCAAAAACCCCATCACATCGTAACCTCAAACCGCCCCATCAGTCTTCTCCCTGTCCTGTCAAAAGTCTTTGAAAAGCTCCTGCTTAAAGGAATCATACCTATTATAAATTCTCAGAATACCCTTCCTGATCATCAATTTGGCTTCCGCTCGCAACATTCCACCACCCAACAATGCTTTCGGGTAATGGACGCTATTTCCTCATCGCTTGAGTGAAAAGAATACTGCCCGCGTGCTTTTCTGGACGTGGCTGAAGCTTTCGACCGGGTTTGACATGATGGGCTGCTCTTCACGCTCAAGCGAATCCTTCCAAATACTTATTTCCTCAAATCTTACTTGAGTGACCGCAGCTTCATGGTACGTCAGGGATCAGTCCTATCTGGTCTGACACCCATAATATCTAGATGAGATCTCCAGATGGTGTGAGCTATGGAGAATTAAGATCAACGATGGTTAATGTGTTCAAGCTACTTTCACTCTTCGGAGGCAAATCGTGCGGTATCTTGGTTTTTACTTAGACAGCAGACTAACGTGAAATCCCCACACAGGACTCAAACGACAAGAACTCAACAGACGATTTGCTCTTTTAAGACGACTACTCGGATCAAAGTCAAAACTGTTGAGAACAAAATTACAATTTACAAAACAATCATACGACCAATATGAACATACGGACTAGAACTATGGGGCTCAGCCAAGAGTTCCATCATCAACAGAATACAATCTTTTTCATCAATTGTCAACATTCCTTATGTCCAAGACCTAATTCAATTCTGCTTCAAGAAATTCCATTCTAAGTTGTATACCCATCTCAATCAGCGCATGTCCTCTCAGTCCCATCCCGACAATCCTCCACGCCGCCTAAGACTACGAATAAGTAACGAGATTATCTAAGGGAGTGTCAGCACTGGCTGGCTTCTCTCATCAATTGTACGTTTTTATTTATTGTTCACTTCTACCCATTATATATTTCGTACACATTGTAGAATAAAAAAAAAAAATCATAAGGCTTATTCTTAAAATATATATTAAATTTTTTTTAAACTTTATTTCTGTTGCATTAGCGTTTAAATGTTGTTTTCTTTCATTTTGTTTTCAACTTGATTGTAAGTAAATTTATGATATTTTTTTTAAATTATATGAACAAAATGTTACTAAAGGAAATGTTAAAATAGGGCTAACAAAGGGCTAACAAAGTGCTAACAAAGGGCTAACAAAGTGCTAACAAAGGGCTAACAAAGGGCTAACAAAGTGCTAACAAAGTGCTGGCCCTCTCAGATGAGTACATATGTGTATCTATTTAGAGTAATATCGAGAAAACAATGGCTTATAGTAATAAAATAGGGCTAACAAAGGGCTAACAAAGTGCTGGCCCTCTCAGATGAGTACATATGTGTATCTATTTAGAGTAATATCGAGAAAACAATGGCTTATAGTAATAAAATAGGGCTAACAAAGTGCTGGCCCTCTCAGATGAGTACATATGTGTATCTATTTAGAGTAATATCGAGAAAACAATGGCTTATAGTAATAAAATAGGGCTAACAAAGTGCTGGCCCTCTCAGATGAGTACATATGTGTATCTATTTAGAGTAATATCGAGAAAACAATGGCTTATAGTAATAAAATAGGGCTAACAAAGTGCTGGCCCTCTCAGATGAGTACATATGTGTATCTATTTAGAGTAATATCGAGAAAACAATGGCTTATAGTAATAAAATAGGGCTAACAAAGTGCTGGCCCTCTCAGATGAGTACATATGTGTATCTATTTAGAGTAATATCGAGAAAACAATGGCTTATAGTAATAAAATAGGGCTAACAAAGTGCTGGCCCTCTCAGATGAGTACATATGTGTATCTATTTAGAGTAATATCGAGAAAACAATGGCTTATAGTAATAAAATAGGGCTAACAAAGTGCTGGCCCTCTCAGATGAGTACATATGTGTATCTATTTAGAGTAATATCGAGAAAACAATGGCTTATAGTAATAAAATAGGGCTAACAAAGTGCTGGCCCTCTCAGATGAGTACATATGTGTATCTATTTAGAGTAATATCGAGAAAACAATGGCTTATAGTAATAAAATAGGGCTAACAAAGTGCTGGCCCTCTCAGATGAGTACATATGTGTATCTATTTAGAGTAATATCGAGAAAACAATGGCTTATAGTAATAAAATAGGGCTAACAAAGTGCTGGCCCTCTCAGATGAGTACATATGTGTATCTATTTAGAGTAATATCGAGAAAACAATGGCTTATAGTAATAAAATAGGGCTAACAAAGTGCTGGCCCTCTCAGATGAGTACATATGTGTATCTATTTAGAGTAATATCGAGAAAACAATGGCTTATAGTAATAAAATAGGGCTAACAAAGTGCTGGCCCTCTCAGATGAGTGCATATGTGTATCTATTTAGAGTAATATCGAGAAAACAATGGCTTATAGTAATAATATAGTCATATACCCATTCCGAGGGCGCCGGTAGCTCAGTGGTAAGAGTGCTTGCTTACTGAGCTCAAGATAGCGGCCGAGGCCCTTAGTTTATTTTATTTGGGAGGTAAAATAAACTTAAGCACGGCGTCCTTCGGACTCGTTAAAGACCCCTACCCTAGGTGAATAAAAATTTAGGGCAGGCAAAATTTAGAACCCCCATAGTAGAGTCGGACTCATGTCCACTAGAGTGACGAAAGAGCGCTCTGATAATAGGCGATATGACCTCATAGTTAAAGCCCGGACATGAATCATAATAACTAACTACAACTTGTTGACTTCCCGTCTGGTGCGGTCTCCTGCGTCTTGGGCTCGGTTCCTCTCGGATCTCACATGAATTTTTAATTAGTTCTGACGTCTTGATGTAAATGGCTAATATGCTAAGGCCACAAACCAAAAAGAAAAGAACATTAGTTCTTTAGTTTTCCTTAACTCCAAACTTGGCCGAAGAAACATACAGATATGATGAAGCTTCTGTTCATCTGAAACTATTAGCAGATTGTGGAGATGTGTCTCTGTGTTGAGAGACATCTAGCGGAACATCTCCCAAATAGCAAGCCAGGTGTTCATCTCTAATCATGACGTAGATGGGACAGCCAATCAGAAAGGGAGAAATCTCATATTTATCTTTTTTAAAATAAATCCGTCTTTTTTTCCCCTGCTAGCCAATGTTGGACACGTACTGTTAGCTTGTTAATGTGACTATGTAGGTGGGTATGTGGCTCTATGATCCCCAGACTGCTCACATTCCAGTAATAAAGGTTAAAGATAGAGTTCAATATCGCATCAACGTCTTTACTGATTAGCCAGTTGCGAAAATATGTCCTTAGATTGTTGAAATTGTTGAAGTCTACGTTTACAATGCTCATACATCTTCGGCGCAAATCCTAGTCTGTTTTAGCTACAAACTTGAGCGGCCCAGTTGAACGGCATGGAATAGCAGTGAGTGCGGTCTAGCAACCTGTCTTCAACCACGACCTCACAAATACTGTATTTCCAAATATGAAAAAAAAAAAAAAAAACTGTTTGTCTCGTGTGTCTGGGAACACGTTAAATCCTGATAGAATGATTATATCGACACAATATTTTAAAAGTGAACCCAGAACCTCAACTGATGACTCCTATTGTTTTGCAGCTAAATCGATCAAAGGAAAGGGAGAGGCATAACAGATTAAGCGTTTGTTAAGTCGTGACTGAAGATGGTAGCAATATCGAGAGTACTCAAGTATATTATATATATTTTGTGAAATAGACAATAGTTATAAAAAACATACGTTTTTCTTTATTTTTTAATAAATTAAAATTTGATTAATTCGTGCTGGGTAGTTTACAGACGGTGATTCACCGACAACATTTTTTATTACTTTCCCAGCTATAAAAATTATACGGGAAGTTATGTAATCAGTCAAAAATTTGATGTGGAATTTTATGTTTTCCGACCTCTAGATTCCAAATATGAAAAAAACATAAAAGGGTTCTGGGTTTACATATACAATTTCGTGGCGATATATTCATTCTATCGGGAGGTATCCTGTTCACAGAGCCTCAAAAAAAAAAAAGTGAAAACTCAACATCGAATTTCTGATCGATTATTTAAACCCCAATTCTTCGTTCAGCTGGAGATGTAAAAACAAATTTGGCAGAACGACGTGAACTGAATGTTGCATGTCAGATAACATCTCATATAAAAAAACATTATACTTATAAAATAGTTCTATTGTATCTAAACATCTAATTGTTTCCCATAAATCATTAATGTGCAACAACAAACAGCGAAGGAAAAACAGTTTTATATAACAAAAAATTTATATATTTTTTGTTTATTCAAAAATTAATAAGAGTAAATTATCTCTGAAACTAAATTCGAATTCCAGAACAAACAAACTCCCAACTAAACAGGTCCTTTTTGAGAATTGAATTGAAACTACTTATTTTTACTTTATTGTACCTACAGTATAACGAAGTATTGTAATCGTGCTTTGTTGATTGCCTTGGTGAGACGGAGACAGCGGAGCATGTCCTCCTCAAATGCCCCAGATTTGAGGAGGGAAAGATAAATCTGGAGTGTAGCATGGGCGCACCACTGACTGCTACCAGCTACGTGGACGCTATGCTGTGCTCCCAGGAGTCGTGGGTTGAAGGCTGCGATTTTGCAGCGCTCATCATGGGTGGGTTGGCCCTCCAGGAGAGGGCTGACAAGGAACAACAGTAGCGGCAATAAGAGCAGAAGAAGGGGCGTTACCAGCCACCCTTCCGCGAAGTAATGACAGGGCGTCAGTTCCGCGGAAGGGAATCAGGATCTGCGAAGGAGGGGGTTTTAGTGGGTATGGAAAAACGACTCGAGCCCCACACTATCCAGGGCCTTCCCTGGATGTGCGTGACTGGCATTTCCCCCTCCAGTGAAAAAAAAAAATCGTGCGAAAATCTGAAATCGAGGTTTCAACGGATTTTTACGTTTCAAGGTCCTCTGTATACGATTTGACCATTTTTGCGATCCAATTTAAAATTTGGAATGAAGAGTTCACGTTTACTAACGTAAATCAGATTAGATTTTCGGGCTAAAATGAGACTACTTAACTTGGAGACTTAAGAACACTTTACAAGATACCGCTTATTTTTGGCACCTAAACAAAAATATTTTTAGAGAAAACTGAAATAAATATTTTATATGAAATACGATTTTTCGAAGGTCCTGTGCTTGTTCAGATATATGCCGAAAACCGTCCGGAAATGTAGCTTTGAAACACATATTTTTAGACGTTTCCTTGATTTACCCGAAAACGGTTAGTCCTAACGAAAAAATGGTTCTTACCAACAATGTTCTTTATTAAATTTACAATCGCTAAATTGGCCTCAAATTTGAGTTAGGATCAATTGGACCAATGTTATAGCGTCTCATTGAATGATAAACAAATTTCCGTAGGAAATGGTTAAAATTATATCGCTTAGCAATGCATTATAAAATATTATTTTATTATTGGTAGTCTTGACTTCTGAGCTCAAGGTCGTGGGTTCGTAACCCGACCGAGGCCCTTAGTTTATTTTATCTGGGAGGTAAAATAAACTTAAGCACGCCGTCCTTCGGATGGGACGTTAAGCGATGGTCCCGAGCCTGTACAATGTCAGGTACTCGTTAAAGACCCCTACCTCAGATGAATAAAAATTTAGGGTAGGCAAAATTTAGAACTCCCACAGTAGAGTCGGGCTCATGTCCACCAGAGTGACGAAAGAGCGCTCTGGTAGTAGGCGATATGACCTCGTTGTTAAAGCCCGGGTATGAGTCATAAAACCTAACCTAACCTATTATTGGTATTGTGGGTTCGTAACCCGACCGAGGCCCTTAGTTTATTTTATCTGGGAGGTAAAATAAACTTAAGCACGCCGTCCTTCGGATGGGACGTTAAGCGATGGTCCCGAGCCTGTACAATGTCAGGTACTCGTTAAAGACCCCTACCCCAGATGAATAAAAATTTAGGGTAGGCAAAATTTAGAACTCCCACAGTAGAGTCGGGCTCATGTCCACCAGAGTGACGAAAGAGCGCTCTGGTAGTAGGCGATATGACCTCGTTGTTAAAGCCCGGGTATGAGTCATAAAACCTAACCTAACCTATTATTGGTATTGTGGGTTCGTAACCCGACCGAGGCCCTTAGTTTATTTTATCTGGGAGGTAAAATAAACTTAAGCACGCCGTCCTTCGGATGGGACGTTAAGCGATGGTCCCGAGCCTGTACAATGTCAGGTACTCGTTAAAGACCCCTACCCCAGATGAATAAAAATTTAGGGTAGGCAAAATTTAGAACTCCCACAGTAGAGTCGGGCTCATGTCCACCAGAGTGACGAAAGAGCGCTCTGGTAGTAGGCGATATGACCTCGTTGTTAAAGCCCGGGTATGAGTCATAAAACCTAACCTAACCTATTATTGGTAGTGTGGGTTCGTAACCCGACCGAGGCCCTTAGTTTATTTTATCTGGGAGGTAAAATAAACTTAAGCACGCCGTCCTTCGGATGGGACGTTAAGCGATGGTCCCGAGCCTGTACGATGTCAGTTACTCGTTAAAGATCCCTACCCTAGGTGAATAAAAATTTTGGGTAGGGAAAATTTAGGACTCCCACAGTAGAGTCGGGCTCATGTCCACCAGAGTGACGAAAGAGCGCTCTGGTAGTAAGCGATATGACCTCGTAGTTAAAGCCCGGGCATGAGTCATAAAACCTAACCTAACCATTATTGGTAGTAGCAAAGTGAACTATGTTAGTATAATAAACGACAAAAAGTCACGGACTGTGTAAATTCAAAAAGTCGTCGTCGAAGCGCCAGCAATATACAGCGCGAACTAATCAATTAAGATTCCGATTTGGTTGGAAACAAATGCCTTCTGTATCCTCATATTAAATTTCGTGTTGATATATAGGATTTATGGGTATTGTCCATATTGAATTTTGGAATAAAATTCTGTGTCGATTCATGTCACCCTTTGAGGGAGTCGGTGGCTCAGTGATATGCGTTACATACCGTTATGCTTGCTAACTAAGCTCAAGATCGCGGGTTCGAAACACGGATCGAGACCCTTGGTTTAGTTTATTTGGGAGGTGTAAAATAAAACTTAAACACGTCGTCCTTCGGATGAGACGTTAAGCGATAGTCCATCAGAGTGACGAAAGAGCGCTCGGGTATTAGGCGATATGACCTCATAGTTAAAGCCCGGGCATGAGTCATAATAACTAACTAACGGTATTATTGGTAGTTTTCATGAAGAATTTAAAAATAAAGAAAAAAATTAAATATGAGATGTGACCATAAAAGGACTTTCTTATACCAACCACGCTCACAGAACACTCTTCTTCCCTCCTCTTACCCTTCACACAATCATTTCATAGTGACATTACAGGGTATATTCAAAAATACCTGTACTGCTTCACCAAAGGGATCGACGTGAGAGACATAATTGTATTCTTTCGGATAAACCACTCGTAGGAAAATTAGTTATTTTAAAAAAATAAACAGAAATATAAGGCGTGTATATTCTGGAGAAGAACCAGTAGATGTTATAGTTGTTTATAGAAGTGTACATGACAATGTTTTTTATACACTTTTTATATGACGTAAGACAGATTAAGGGCGTAGTACTATTGTGGTCCACGGACCTAATGCTGGGAGGAGCTAAGTTGTAAGATTACTCCCGGGCAACACCATCTCCACCAGCTAGTGAACAATAATAATGAAGCAAATGATTTCTCCAATTATAATTATATTTTCTCTCTTTTTAAAGCAGGTTACTTCAAATTGAATTACTTTAAATTGGCTTATAATGGAATGGCCAGAGCCCTAAGCGCTGTGAGGGCTCATTTTGGTTCGAGTTTAAAGCCTCCTATCAATTATAAACTTCAATTACTATCATTTTCAGACTAAAAAATAAATGTTTTCTTTTGAGAAAAACCTGCTTTATATCTAAAAAAAAAAAAAAAAACTATAACTTTAAAAGTTTTTCGACAGCTAATAAAATGTCTTGGAGATTTATATTCTAAAACGTTTCATACTCATCAATCAATAATTTTGAGGAAAAAAGTATTTGCCTTTTTATGCCTCATGGCCTACGTTAAATAATTCTAAAGATATTTTGTAATTTTAAGTAAATAGGAAACCTTTGAAGAGGGGTCACTTCAATTATTTTTTCATGTTTTTTTTAACATTTCCAGCTCTGGGTATGTTTTTTTTGATTAGATTTCGACAAAAGGCAGCCCTGAAATGTGTACTGAAGAAAAAAAAAATAGTGACCGAAATCAGATTAGCCATTTGTGCTGTAGGTTCGTCAATGTAGACGAAAAAAGTCCTTTTTGAACATACATCTCGGGCTCTGATCTAACAATGTTGATGCGGTTGGGCGTTTTGTGGTCTGTGCGTATGCCTCGTACCAGACACAAAAAATCTGTATTCCAGAGGTTCCTCAAGAAGAAAACAAAAAATGTATTGAAAAAGTCTATTTGTTCCGTCAAGTAAATAGAAGTGTGGACCTTGCCCTTCTATGAACATCACATCCCTTAGTGGCGACACCCTGCCACCTTTTTGCTTTGTCGCAAATCTACAATGAACAGTTGAATGCCGAGAAAAAGTTTTGTGAGAGCTACCCATGCGGCGCACACGTCAACACTGAGACACATTTAACAGCGCATGCAAACAATTGTACCGAACACAAAACAACGATAATTAACATTTTTTTCCACAGATATTGTGAAACACATAATAAAAGTAAAGAAAAAAACGTATGTTTTAAAAAAAATATTGTGTAAATACTATACAGTATTTGATAAGTCGTGGCTGAAGGTGATAGTAATACCGAAAGTACTCCCATATTATATATATATATATATTGTGAAAGAGACAATATTTTTTAAAAAATACGTTTTTTCTTTACATTTTTCAAAAAACAACGTAAATATTGATTAATGTGGCTCCCGACTTAACACATGACCCCACTGCGGCGGGGAGGAGAGGATTGACAATCTGATAGAATGTTGATTTTTTCCGGCATTTCTTCCAGATGTGTCTTCTTTTTTGACAATATATCGGGACACTTACACGTCGTCCCTTCTTCTGGTCACTATGGTTCATAGTGACCAGAAGAATGGACGTGTAAGTGTCCCGAAATAATGTCAGAAAAAAGAAGACATCTCCGGAAGAAATGTTGGAAAAATCAACATTTCAACGTCCCAGAGAAGTTTAAGAAACACAAATCTAATAAAAGACCACCGATTAATATTGTATTTATTGTTTATTTTACAAGACAGGTTTCAGGTTGGGAAACTCTCCATTTTAAATAAGTCCAATGTAAAACTCCTCGTTTCATTTGTTTACCAATATTACAATAAATGTTTTTGTTTTTTTTTGTTTTTTTTTTTCGAGGAATGTATTGTTTTGTATTCACATTAGTTTATAACAACTAATCAATAACAATCAAGTTTTTAAAAACAAAAACAATATCGTTCACATTCACAACATATATTGGAATTTTACAAAATTGAAATAATAAATTAAGTAAATAAAATGAATGTTTTATATAGAGTAATAATGAATGTCCAAATAATAATAAACAATTAAATAAAACTACAATGATGTGAGATTGGAGAGGAGTGGGGATGAGGAGGGGGGGAACTCAACATGTCTAGCTCTTAACTAAATTCCTATTTCGATTAAGGAAATGTACCCTAAGGAAAAGGGATGGAAAAAAAAAAAAAGAAAAAGAAATTAGATAAATAACTTAAAAAAATCTCAATACTGTCCACATACAACAAATGTGTCAAAACTCTCACATTTTTTATTTTGTGCTTTCACGTAGTTCAATAAATTAAATATACACATTTTATTTTAGAAAAATTGTCCTTCTTTATCAAATTGAAACAAAAATATATATATATATATTCCACTAAATAGTAAGAAAGAAATATAAATAAAATAATGTCAACTAACACAATCTATAACAGATTATAAATAATTTGAAAAAGAAAATAATTTTTCAAAATAGACTAGATACTCAATAGTAACATGGTACAAAAGCTTCAGTTTCATTTCATTTATGGTTAAAGGTATTTCAATTTGAATAACACAAATACACAAATATAAAAGAACAATCTCTTACAAAACAAAGAAGACACAGGTGCTTTTGTTTATTAATTTTTTCTTTGTTTATTTTTATTTTTTATTGAGTATATTTTATTGTTTATACACTTTCTCTTTAGAAGTACTTACATTTCTTTGTTAAAAATGGGGATAGTTAATAATAAATAATGCGACTCGAAACAAATGCAAAGAAACAGAAGAAGAGAACAGAGAACATGTGGCAAGGGGTCAAAATGTTATTATAGTAGATTTTATGTTTTTGACTTTATGTGTCAATTAAATTTTGGGAATTTGATTTGAAGAAGGAGCAAATGATATTTTTGCAGCTGTTGAAAATTCGTCCATTGATTTCCTTGCAGTATTTGTTATTTCGTCGAGAGATTTTTTCGTTTGTGATATAAATTCATCTGAGGTTTTGACAGCGTTCGCTTTAATTTCCATTACGTCCTTGTTGAGTTTGTCTATCACCCATTCAATCGCCTGACGACCCTGCAACAAAATTAAATAAATAAAAAACATAGATACAAAGAATATTTTTAAATATTTGGAATCTGGAGGTCGGAAAATGAAATTACGTTGAAAATCTCTGCATCGAATTTTTACCGATTACATAACTTCCCCTATACTTCATAAGGCTGGGGAAGTTAAATACAAAATGGATTAGACATGAAAATACCTGTAAAGCAACGACAAGAAGAAGAAATGGCGTCGATACTTCGAAGATGCTTGACAGGGCTAACATTCTTGTTCAAATCTATCCCAACTTCAACGGTCAACGTTGTCAATTTTAACAACGTTTATCTAAAGAATATTTTCAAAAGATTTTTCGTATTTTCGAAAATGTTGTGTGAGGCGAAGCCTTAAACACGTTGTTTTGTGATTTTTCCCTTTGTATGTGACCTAAATGTCACTTTACAGCTTTTATAGGTGTTTTATGTTACGCCAAATTGACGAAATTGCCTAGTTCGTGAACTAGGCAAAAAATTGCCGAATTCACGTACTAGGCAAATCTACTGCCTAATACATGTAATCGGCAGTAATCATGTTGCCTAGTTCACGAATTAGGCAACTACATGCAGCGCATAGTTAGCGTATAAAAGATATTCATGCAAAAAAGACGTAAATCTTCACGATGTAAATGTTATAAGAGTGGCTTCGTTTGTAGTTCAGCTTGTCATTCTGCAACATCCTGTAAAAACCATGATTATTATTTTTTTTTAATTTGACCTCTTTTTCATTGTTTTTATAAACATTTGCTAACGAATACTGTTCAATGTTGTTTAAAACCCAGTATTAAAAGGACTTTTTTTTTTCATTATTTGTGTTTTATATAATTCAATAATTCCCTATCTATAATAATTGATATATAGATCCCAATAATTCCCTATTTACGGAATTACCCAAAAAGTGGGGGTTGCCTATTTCGCGAAATAGGCAAAATGAAATCAACAAATTGCCTAATCCATGAATTCGGCAATTTTTTGCCTAGTTCACGAACTAGGCAATTTCGTCAATTCGGCGTAACATATACATATTATTAGAAGTAGGAATAATTTTCGAGAAAATGTTAAAACACAGGAGTGTCACAAAATCAATTTTATGTAATAGAAAGAAAAGCTTCCTTCAAAAAAAGTGCGAGCACATAGAAGCTGCGGAAAGTTAGCAGATTTTCATAACATTTTTATTTATTACTAGCTGACCCGACAGACGTCGTTCTGTCAAAAGCTATTGGACTGGATTTTTTTTTCTTTTTTTTTTTACTTGGAACCACAGCAAGTTCCTACTTAAGAACTCCGGGCACCTTAGATAGTATGCGCCTTGCAACTCAGTGCAACCAGCTATTAAGTTCTTAGGACCGCTGGGCAACACAGATAGTACATAGTTAGGAACGCTGGGCACCGCAGCTAGTATGTACCTTGCAACAGCGGATGCCCTAGGTATTTTGTGCTTGAGAACACTGGTGAGAGCTATTATTTACCGTGCAACGGTGGACCTCCTAGGTAATACATGCTTAGGAAACCCACCGTATTAAAATTAGGGCTATATCCTATCTTTAAGAAAGCTTCATGTGAGACTCATTCAACATTAATGCACCCCCGCCCCTCCCGTCCAAAAGGGTCACAGCCAATTTTTAAATATTGCTTTTGAAACTACTATTTAGGTATATGCTTGCCCCCCCCCCCCCTACCGTTGACAATTTTGAGAAGTCACATATCCCTTTTTTGTTTTTGTCTTTTAACAATACTACATGTGAAATTCCGTGACAATCCGATCATCTGTTAATGACCTATCAGTATCTTTATATTTACGCCTAATAACTCTTCATAAGAACCTTCCTCGGACTTCAACGAATGTTTGAAAAAAAAAATTAGCCGAATTGGTCCAGCCGTTCTCGAGTTTTGCGCTTAGCAAAATTAGCCAGTCATTTTTATTATATAGATTTCCACATGGCTGCGCATGTCTAATAGGCTAGATTCAAAGATAGGTAATGCAAAACTCATTTACTAAACAACATAAGCAGCTCATTTAGAGGTAATGGGTTTATTATTGTTAACTGCATATCTCGGGATGTTATGGAGAATTGTATTCTGAGAAAGAAAGTTCCCTTCCCATTAGAGTAAGTTCGGAAATTCCACCTTCAAAAATTAATTATATAATATCAATAAAATAACTAATCAAATTTAAAAAAATCAATTTAATTAATCTACAACTTTCACAGAAGTATTTATTTAATTAGATGAATTGTAATCAAGATTCTAAAAAAAACTAACTAATAAAGGGTTCAGAAAATAACGAGTGTGCTTCAAAAACGATATAAGGGCCACAGTTATGCCTCCCCTTTATCCCTCCCTTTCCCTTTGGCCGATTTAGCTGAAAATCAAGAAGAGTTCTGAATATACACATAACATTTCGTATAGATAGATTCATTCTATACGGAGTTAACGAGTTCATAGACGTCACACACTCACAATTTTTTTTTTTTTTATTTTTGGAATCAGTTCGGAAAACATGAAATTTCGTTGAAAACTCGGCATCGAATTTCTGACCGGTTAAATAACTTTCCCTATATAGACAATAGAAGTAAAATATTCTTTCTCAGTGACATGAACACAAACACGAACAATATAAAAGCTTTAAATTGCAATCACTCCCAAACTTTATCACCCACAGTTAAGATAATATGGGTTGTTCACAAGCTAATCAGTCTCAAAAAAATTCAACATTGTGATTTCACTGTAAATTATTTTTTCTGAGAACTTCTTAAAATCTACTCGGATTATAAGAATTATCTGATTTCTATTTCGAAATATCCCGCGATTTATAAAACAAAATTTTCCACTTTAAGTACTCCTTCACCCCTTGCAAAACTGCATTAGACAAATTAAAACACGCATTGATTCTGACTTGTAACCTCTGTTGGTGTTTGAAGCTGATGGCGACATGTAGTGTCATCTAGAAGAACTACAAAACTTAGTCACCCAACGTCTTTCTGTGTAGAGATGTCCCTGCGCATTCTAGATTTTTTTGTACGTAACGTAAAATACGGATATTTGTAGTTGAGACAATTCCCACCTCATCTAAAGGCGTACCGCCAGTTAGGAACCACTGGTCTAGTGACGATAAAACACACATCTTCACAAAATTTTGTCAAAATGAGAATCGCAAATGGTGTTGATTTTTGCCAAGGAACCGACCCTGGTATCACCAGAGGGTATATTATTATTATTTACAAGGTGGACAATTATCCCTCAAGAAAATTCCCTGATGTTTACATTTTTTTTACCCAGACGCTTCCATTTGATTGGGGCGGGGCGGAAGGCTAGACTTTTTTTTTTCATTAAATAACCTTAATGGAACGAGTAACATAGAATTCTACAATTTTCGTTAATTAGTCACTCTAAGCCAAAGTTAGTTATTATCGCCAAAATGGACGAAAAACCAGAAAGGTGCAAAATATACGGGAATATAGTAAAAACTTCAGACAATACCCGTTTCTATCATTTCAATACGATACGTACTTACCTAGGTTACGATACGTAAATTACCTAGGTTATCCCATTTAGGGTATCAAGTATGGTATCTCTACTTTTTGCGGCACTTCTTACACGAACTCTACAAGCCGCGCTGACCTTTGGCTTTAGTTCTGCGGTCTGCCGACAGAGCTAGTTCCCTACTCAGGTCGGACCGTCGTTACATCATCATTTTTGTAACGTGAAAAAGTACTTAGCACTAAAATTTGAAAATGTAATTCTTCGAGCTTCGCAGAGTCTCCTCCAGATAGTTTATTTGATTTTTCCTGACTTTCAACCCCGCTTAATCCTGAATTGATCAAATAGTAGGATTAAAAAAAATAAATAAATAAGTATACCTTATTAGCGTTGGACATAATGGATGAGGTGAGAAGGTCCTCCATATAGGAATTGAGAGGGACTCCCTGGACAGTGACCACAGCCTCCTGGGTCAGCAGGGTCTTACCTGACTCGTTGGGGTGGGGCTCATAGCGAACCAGCTCGTCCACCGCCACGAACTTGCCGAATGTCACCTGCACAAATCAACAAAGGAGAATATAGGATGGCTGGGCCCATAAGAGACTATCAACAAGTTGTGATGGAAGCGACAGTCTACTCTGCGAAAGGACGTGAATTCGAACCTAGACAGGGCCTTAAAATGAACAAAAAATTAAAAATTTGATGCGATGAGTAATTAATAAAGAGTAAAATGTATGAAAGGAATGCTGAAATGGCGTCAAGCCCGCGACGTAACTATTGCTATTTTTCATTGAAATTCTGCATATTTTACAGAATATGCGCTTTCAAAAGCTAAAAAAAATTACCGGATATTTGGTGAAATGTATAATTAGTAGATATAATTTAACTAAATGTATTAACAGCCGATAGCTCAGAGGTCGTGTGCCAGCCTACTGACCTCAAGATCACAGGTTTGAAGCCCGGGCGAGGCCCTTAGGTTTTTTTATCTAGGAGGTGAAAAAACCTTGAGGACGTTAAGCAATGGTCCTGAGCCTGTATGATGTCATTAATCGTTAAAGACCCTTAGGCGAATAAACCTGAATATGCAAAATTTAGGACTCCCACAATAGAGTCGAGCTCTTGTCCACCAGAGCGACGAAAGAGCGCTCTGGTAGTAGGCGATATGACCTCGTAGTTAAAGCCCGGGCATAAGTCATAATAACTAACTTAACAGTAAATTTTAATGTAATACAAGGGAATACTTCATAGATGCTAAGCTGAATATGATGATATGATATATAACTGTGATAACGATAAGCTATTGATATTTTTCATCCTAATTACACATTTAATCCGAAAAAAAAAAAACTGACATTTATTGAAGACAATTTTTGTTGATGTATATTTCTACAAGTTACTATTTCAAAGAATCGTACTCACATTGGTTGTTTTTAATGTCATGCTCTGGGTCGCTGGATTTACAATAGAATGTTCACTTGCGTAGCAAATGTTAGCTGGGCCAATTAACTGAAACACAAAACACAAATTGTATTATAACATGGGATTTCGCAATATTACTAAATTACGGACCGAGCCGCCAAGGAAGCTACAGCTGGCGTGCTAACAGAGGCCATACCAGTCCGTCCTGCAGACATCAAGCAACCACTCACATTGGCCATCAAACATAAATGGCAAAAGCACCGGGAGGAGTGCAATACTTTTCTGAGGAAATGTCATATATAAATTGAAAGCCCTTTTAGTACAACACTTATTAATTTTCAGCCAACAAGGAGGGATTAGGGAGGAGGCTTAACACAAAAACTCCAATAACTGCCGATGTAATGAATATAATATATTATCGACTTGAAATTTTATATTTAAATTCATAAACTCATAAGGATGGCACATATAAAGTCATCGCAAAATCGGTCGATTTTTAGCCGTATCGACTGGGGGGGGGGGGGGGAGGGGGGGGGAGGGGGGGGGATAAAGTAAAAGGTAGGATGAGATGTGGTGGGCTCAACTCAAAAACCCTTGTAAACTGCCAATGAAATGAATATAAATCGACATTGTATTTTATATGAGGATTCAGAAGTTATTGATTTTCAATCATCTATCGAATGGTTTTAGAGGGAGAGCACAAACATAACTGATGATGACATTATGTATGAATAATTGTGTTAAAATCATCTTCTAACTGTATATGAACATTAAATGAGGGGGCCGGTGGCTCAGTGGTATGCATGCTTGCCTTCTGAGCTCAAGATCGTAGTTTCGAAACCTGGGATCACCTGGGAGGAAAAATATATTACAAAAAAGTAAGTGAACATGTCAATAAACTGAACAATGGGAGGGTGGGGGGGGGGGGGGGGGGGGTGAAATTAACTTGAGGTCATACACTTGTTCTTTCTTTCTTCTCATTGGAGAGATTAGATAACACAGAACACACATGTGTTAACCATGTCTGGTCAAGGTAACACATTCCTTGTAACGTCACAATGACGTAGTTAATAATGTAAAATACAGAAAGTCAAAAAAAAAATTGACCATAAATCACAGAATTAATCAATTATGTTGTCGCTCTCCCTCCAAATCCAATCGACCGACCGTTTGGGCTAAAACTCAATATTTGACGTACAATAGTTGCTGTATAAAAAATATATGTATACAACAAGCAAATATGCTAAGGTAGAAAAAAATTACAAATCAAAATGTCAAGAGAAGGGAAATCACCCAGTGGTGACACTCTCTAGGTACGTAGTGTCGCACTCATTTATGACTAATCACTGTCACTGCCTGATCTGAGAAGGTTTCTAGGCCGTTGGCGCTTAAGGCTTCATTCGGGGAGTATGGCAGAATGGAGGGCACGGACTAGAGAATTAATGTGGGGTTCTAAAGGAGGAAAATAATTGTTTATACCTTGATTTAGCTAATTCTATAACAAAGGGAATTTGAAATCAGTGTGAAGGGTTTTGTTGGAGATATATAGATAATAAGGAGCATTGGCTATTGTACAAAGGATTTTGGATTGCAAGGATAGAAGAATGCGCTGAAGTTTGGAACACATAGGCTTCAGTATTAGCGTTATATATTAGTCTTTTAGTTCTCAGAGTTTGATCTTTTGTCCAGTAGTCACAGTATCGTCTGTACATTTTCTGTCTTTTCAATTTGGTGTGAGGATTCAACTTGTCAAGTATGAGGCCTAGATAGCGAACTTCGTTTTTTCAAGTTACGGGATGGCTGTTGAGGAAGACGGGAGGACAATTCAAACGGTCGAGCCCCCTTTTATATCACCAATTTCGCGGAAAATTAATAGGTGTCATCCTTATTCGGTTTTGAATTTAAATATAAAAATTCACTTCGTAGATTCATTACCATCTGCAGTTATAAGGAGTTCTTTTTAATTTGATTAACTTCATATAGAATACTTAGAGACCATCAGTTCTATTTCGTCTGTATGTGAGTATTTAAGACTGAGCTTCACGGGTAAACGGCTGAACATATATTCACGAAATTTGCAGGGCCTTTGTATAATCATCTAATTTAAAATATATACTATGTACCATCTCAAAACGGAGGAGGTCTTGAGTGGCCCAAAATGTAAAATGACTTCTATCTTGTTAACGTTTGATCAAATTTCATTTGATTTCAATTTGACAATTTCTCACATAGCATCCTTATAAGTCCTGCTACATTTTCCTATTTAAAAAAATAACAAAAGTGAAGGCAAAAACTGAAACTATTCAACTTGAAGGAGCGCTTTCACAACATAACAGGTGGTCAAACTACCTCTGCGCCCAGTTTGAATAAACCTAACGATCTGTTTATAAGTTCAGTTGCATGCACCACCTCATGTCAAATATCTAGCAGGGCAGATTTTTCAAATCAAACTTTTTGGCTTGTGTAAACCTCAAATTTCCATATTTTCATCAATCATTTTGAGTAAATATTTTAAAAGTGTAAACTGAACCAAAGAGGAACACTTGTGACACTCATTCAGTGTTCTAAAATCCTACCTCATGATGTCACAGCTCATGCAGCCTTGTAGTGGGAAAGTGACCTTGAGACAGAATATATCATCCCTCTCTACATATATAGACGGCTCCTAAATGTAGACCAGAGTCACGAATGGTTACATCAGCTGTCACTAGCCTATTTGGCATTGTTGTCGATATACCGTAAGAGGGCGACACGTGAGACCTGGCACTCACCACCCCATTCAATAGTAGATCCCTCAAATTAGTTCATTATATTGCAACTATACCGAGTCATACAAAAAATATGCGCCAAGGACACTGTTCAATACCACTTTTTTTCGATGGTGTGGTTCAGTTGAACAAAAACAGATAAATATACGATAATAATTATAATAGATTAATAACTTATTATAAACTATTGCTACATTTTTCTCTTTGAAATTTAGGAGAGAATTTTTGAACCTTCCAATCCCTCCTCCCTAACTTTGTACTGAAAAAATTATAGAAAAATTGCCGATCAAGTGGAGTGGATTTTAAAACTAAAAAAGGGCAAGAACCTGTAGAGCTCGTCCTTTCTGGCCAAGTTGAGAGTAGAAAAGGACCTTAAACCCAACCAACAAACAAAGCTACAATAGAGAAGTGGGTCAGAGAAGAGATAACCTTTGAAAGAAGGCATCATAGACTTACCTCAGATAAAAATAACATAGAGGTCACTCACCATTTGACCTTGCCTTGTAAAAATATTCGCCGATGAATCGAATTAATCAATTAAATTTTCGCTCCCCCTTCAACATCAGTAGACCGATAAGGCTAATAATCAATAGTTGACATTCATAAGGGCTTCTAAACCCTCATATTAAATTCATTACAGATAAATATACGATAAATATACGATAAAAAGTATAATAGATTAACATATATATAAACTTTTTTATGGGGTTTTGAGTTGAGCCCCTTCCCCTGAACCCCCCATTTCATTCAGCCGATTTCGATGAAAATTAAAAGGTATTGTCTGTCGTCATGGGGTGTTCATTTTAAATATGAACTTTCATGTCGATACATTCATTACGTCAACAATTACTCGGGCTTTTAGTTGACCTCCTCCTCAGATCCTCCCTTTCCCTTCGGCCGATTTGGCTGAAAATGAACAGATGTCGTTCCTATGGGTTTCTGGACACACATAGAAACTTTCGTGCCGATACATTTACTCTATCGGAAATTATCATGCTCACAGACTTTTTTTTTTATTTATTTTTGAAATTCCGGTGAGAACTCAACTTTGAATTTCTGATCGATTACATAAATTCCCCTTTATTTCTTATATCTGGAGAAGTAAAAGGGATGGCAGTAAAATAAAATATATAAATATTGTCAGACTCCCAACTTGTTAGTCTACTTGTGACAATGAATAACGACAGTAACTCTATATCTTCCCACTGTATACAATGACCCGGCCAGTCCAAAAGAAGGAGATCTTTATATAACAAAGATGATCTTAATTCAAAAGAAACAAAACTACTTATTAAAAAGAATTCTCTATCACTCTTACCCGATATATACAGAATTTCTAAAGCCTAAAATGTAAAAGTCATTAATGGATCTAAAAAAATCTCTTAAAAACACAAAACAGCCTCAACACATTTTTTGAATGAAAGTAAACAAATTTGAATCAAAACTTTTTAAAAAACTACATATTACGGAAGGAAAAATTATTATATATAGCAACCCCGCTTCAGAAGTGACATAACTCAATATTCGTCAATTTTTGGTTTATGTCGCAAATGAGGTAAGCAAAATGATCTCTTTATTCAGGAAAAACGACACTTCTCGGGTTCCAATAAATTAGAAACTAGAAAGAAAAACGTACGAGCCCTCATTACTTCAAAATAGTTATTTCAAATAACAGTAATTTTTCCGTGTCGTTTTACAGGCATTCTGATTTTTGATTTGTGTCACTTCTGAAGCGGGGGTGCGATATATTCTAATATTATGGTTACAAAATGGAACTTGACCATCTAGATCAACATTGAATAGATGAAACATCCTACTGACAGACATAAATGATTCTATTCGTAACAAAATATATATAAGATAAACTTCAGCAATACGCCACTAACAATCGTCTTGAAATAATTCTTCATTATTACATTATATATTTCAATGCAAATAATAAACGTTCTGCTTCAACAGGTTAAGTTTTATCGAGAGATTTGTGAAAATATCTAGGGTAAATAGGAGAGGGCAGATTACAGTATGCTATTCTCTCGATAAAGTACACGGTGTCGTAATAATGTATGCAACACAAAGCGTTGCATAACTTCCAAACCGCTTGAGCGTTTTGCTTGAAACTTGCTGGTCCAATAGCGTTTCACATCACAATACAGTATACCAAATTCGGTTAAACCCTTCTCATTAGTCTCGGAGATATTGAACAAAACGGACAAACAGACAACTCTCCAGAACTGCTCACATTTTGATACCGAAATTCTAAAAAATGGAGGAAAATTTTAAATAAAAATATAATTTTGTTCTGATTACATAAATATCCCTATAATAATGTGAACATTTATTGTACTTGACATTTTCCAGGAAAATAAATGGCAAGGCCGGTAGCTCAGAGGTAACGTTCTTGCCTACTACTCAAGATGGGCTCGAAACCAGGCCGGGGCCTTTAGGTTTACTTTCTGTAAGGTAAAAGAAAAACCTTGAGCACCTTATCCTTCGGAGGGGACGCTAAATGGCCCTCCGGAGCATTTGCGATGTCAGATATAGGAGGAGCATCTGTCGAGATGGCTTCAATATTGAAACAATCAAATTTGGGCTTGTAAACCTATTTGGTCAATTTTAACATTCTCACCTTAGAGACATGTGAATGTTAAACAAGTTACAATGACCTCATCACGTCCTGAATGACCTCCATATACGAGTGGTCTACCTTGGAATGCACTGATAACTGAGAACGGTAAACTTCCGCAAACGATATAATATATTTCAAGAAACTCTGCTTATTATTAACTTATAAACAATTAATGACCTAAAAACCTAAAGACCATAACGAGATTGTGACACCTTCAAATATCTGTAATAAAGTGATATAAGCCATGAAAAATGACTTTCTAATAACTATAAAGTGACTGAACATTGTTCAGAGAATAGTTACTTTGTATGGCCTACTTATTCGACAAATTTCGTCAAACACTTGCACTTTTTGTGATGATTTCACAATAATCTTCCGATGCATAACTACCACTCAAGATTAGATAACGATTACTACTTTCTTCAGTTTACACTTCAGTTAGGTATCCTTCTAGTTTTTAATTTTATTGTTTTTTCAAATAAATACTTATTATGTATATTTGAATAAAGAAAAAAATGAAAATATACTTGGGATTTCTTAAAACAAAGTATACATAATTCCTCTAACAGAGTTCCCAATGTTTTATTTATAACTAATCAGGGATTGGACTGAGAAAAAAGTTTTTCTTGCCTAGTTCTCCTAACATGACGGGGGACTGACGAAATAGATCAACTTTTCTCCAGACAAATCTTCTGAAAGGACCTAGATCTTATCTTCTCCATTTGTTAAGTAAAATAAACAAAAAAAATAACTGAGCTTACCGATTGAACCCATTTTGGAAGGCCCCATTTGGAACTGACCAACCGATGTGTATGAAGTACTCCGTCAACAACTTTCCTATCGACAACGTCTGTGCCGAGAACGGCAGGGTTGATAGGATTGGGGTACTTCCTCCACGCAGCTTGGGCTACAGTTTCCCATGGATGGCTGAAGAACAAAAAAATTGAAAAATATTATTGCTTCTAGACAGAAATAACCAAACATGATCATTAATCAATGCTTTATCAAGATTAATGGCACAACTTCAAAACTAAAAAGGATTAATAAGGAACATGTATCATAAAGCCCAGAAATCATTCCAAAAATTTACACACCAACTGTTATTCTTTTTCATACAGGAGAATGTACATTTAATTATGAATCAAATAATAGAACAATCATCAGTGAACAAAAAATAATATGAAATGTACCTTAATCCAACACAAAATTACATACTTCACAATAACAGTAAATCAACTCACTTAAATGTGTATTCAGAAGTCCAAATCTTCATCACTTGCTTAAATACTTTTTTATTTTATTTTTTTAAAGAAATAACTGTACAATTAAGATTTAATAGTGGACATAACCAATGAACAGAGTGACAATCAGGCCCAGACGGAATGGCAAGAGGCCATTAGAAGAAAGATCGATAGGAGCGCCCTCTAGGAAAACCTAACATCTGATAGCTGTATCAGTGTTGTCTCATTAATATTAAAAGTACAATTAGAATTCACAATTTTAGACATTGTAAGAAGGATAGTGAAAAATGTTATTATGTAATTTATTGTCCATTTAATATGTTTATTAATCCCATAATTATATTTGCATAAATAATATAATAAACAAAAAAAGTTTTATATCTATGGATTTAGACCTATAGGGGGGGACTTTTCTTGAAAACAATAGTTTAACTCCTGTTTCTTTTCTTAAAAAGTTCAACAATATTATCTAAACATGATTAGCGATTTCCCCCATGTTTGCATGTTGTCATGGCTGCGAGATTTAGCAAATAAAAGTTATTTGTTTAAATGTATTTTGAAATAAAAACTAATTACTAATATAATTTGTTTTGTGGAGATATAAATACATAAATTCATAAATATATACATACTAGCAGTATTACCCGGCGTTGCCCGGGGAACTTTGAATGTTTCCTATAATCTCTCATGCGATTCCTAGGCATTTCTTCGACATCACATTCCTGACTTAGCAATTTTTAATTATTCACATGGAATTAGGCATACAGCCATTCAAAGTCTGGTTAGCTTTCATCGTTTTTGGTCTATAGCTATCCACCAACATTGCTGCCTTAAGGTGTTTTTCATGAAATATTTGGAAACGCTACCACAAAACCCACCTGCCCTCTATATTTCTTTCTTGACAGTTTTAGATCAAACCAAACGGAAACGTATTTTATTTTTACAAGTGGTGTCTAATGAGCTTATGGTCGCGTGTTGGATATCTAGACGGGTCTCTTAATTGTTTTAAATGGGAAGTGGAGAATAACCTTGAGCACGTCGTCCTTCGGACCGGACTTTAAATGATTGAATGAACTTGTTAGACATCAGGTATTTGTTAAAGACCCATTAGACAAGGTAATTGGGAATGGAAAAACTTTGAGCACGCTGTCTCTCGTAGTTGAACCCTGGCGATAAGTAAAAATAACCAAGTTCCTAACTTACGGTTAACGTCATCGCTTTGGTCAAAAGCTATCCACCAACATTGCTGCCTTAATGTCATGAAATATTTGGAAACAGTTCCACAAAGCCTGAATATATTCTATATTTATCTTCTATGACAATTTCAGTGAGATCCAACAAAAATATTTATTTTATCTTAAAATATGGGGTCTAAAGAGCTCGAGATAGCGCGTTCGAAATCTAGCTGAGGCTTATAGATATTTAATCTGAGAGGTAAAAACCTTGAGGACGCAGTCTTTCGGATGGGAGTTTAAGGTGCCGCGGGCCTTTTGAATGCCAGGTACCTGCTCGTTAATGAGCTGTATTTTATGTAACTAAAGCACTATCTTTATGCTCAGGGCTCCCCACAGCCCCCCTCCCGTTATGAATTTTAAGACGTCAACAACCTATTTTTCAAATTGGCTTTAAAGAATACTACTGTCCCCCCACAACCCCCCCTCCTGTTCATAATTTCTGGAGAACGATTGGGACAAGGAACCTTTTTACCCAGCGTTGATTAGTCCGCTTTTAAGATCCCAGTTAACCAAGCAACATTTGAGCACCCTTGGAAACATCCAATTTTTTGGTATTTACAAAGTTTAAGAAAAATTGGAGTGAATTGCAAAATTTGCATATTTAGCATTTTTCGTATTTTATTTCATCATATTTCTTATATTCCTATTTTATCATAATCAATATTATTCCTTTTTGTCCATTTTACACATTTATATTTTTATCATGCATTTATTTATTTTTAATTGTATCTTATTTTATTTTGACTATTTTTATTTTTCTTCTCTCTCCTCACACTTCTCTATCTAGCCCCTACTGTCTAAAATTAATTTTATTTCAAACCTTGTCTGGGCATCCTCCCCACTCTTTTATAATCAACCATCATAGTACTATGCTCTGTCGATTTTTTAATCTATTTTATTTTTTTTCTTATTTATATAGATTTTTTTTTACATATTCTCTTTTATTTAGATACTTTTATTTATTTTTTCCTTAATAATTAAGCTGTTAATTTTATGTTTTTTTCATTTAAACTTTTATCTATATTTATAATTGTCTAGTTTTTCTCCAATGTAACACTAATTTATTTATTTCTTTGTATGCGATATTGATACTATATTTCATTATTTCCTTTTTTTTTTTGACTCTGTATGTATTTATTCTTAGGGGAACTTGGTCCCAGAATAATAAAATTTCTTTTCATTTCATTTCATTAAACTCAGCGTTTTTATTATTCCGAACTCAAACCATAAAATTATAATTGCATCACCCTTAATACAAAAATAAGTAAATACATGGAGCTTATTTACAACACGGAAAAATGGAAGAAGCTTAACTTATATAATTTAATAATAAAATCAATACAAGTGGCAGGATTGGTGGTTTGTTTCTTTTTAGTTTAACGTGCGTTATAAAAAGAGAATGATGAGGCTTCGTAGAAGTGTTTACGTTGTTATTGTCGCAGTATTATGCTATGTAAGTATCTAAAGCGTGAGTAGATAACTAGAAGTAGATTTATAAAACTGATTCGTACTTTTTGTATATTTTATTTCAGCTGATAGAATAGGCTGCAAATAATTTTATTTCATCAAACTGTCAGGGGCACATTCTAAAGAAGACTTGCGGCCGACTGAATAACGTTTTATAAATTAAAACTGTAGACCGCTGAAAATGTGGTGTAGTCATTATAGGACATTCTTATACCAACCACGCCTAAAGATCATTCTCCCTCTCCCTTCCTCTCTCAAAATCATTTCATACTGGCATTACTGGGTAAAGGAAAGTTATGAGTTGCCTTCAGCAGGATTGTTTTGCTTTATTAGAGTTGTAAATCTGAGAATTACTTGGGGGGGGGGGGGGGGGGGGGGTGAGTGTAAGAATGGTGTAATGACCACATTACATATAAGTATTTGTTTTCTTTATTTTTATAATTTTTCATAAAAACTACCAATAATAGCTAGTTAGTTATTGTTACTCCTGCTCAGGCTTGAACTATGGGTCATATCGCCTACTACCAGAGCGCTCTTCCGTCACTCTAGTGGACATGAGCCCGACTCTACTGTGGGAGTCCTAAATTTTATCTACCAAGTTTTATTCACCTAGGGTAAGGAGTCTTCAACAAGTAACTGACATTAACGTATCATCCGAAGGACGGCCTGCTCAAGGTTTTTTCATCTCCCATATAAAAAATCTAAAGGCCTTACGTCAGCAAATCTCAATTTTAGGAGGGGAATTGCTGAAGGTTTGAAAAATTCCTGCAAATCAGGTAAAGCACATTTATGTTACTTGCAGGATTATTTCTATGAAGTATTAACTATGAAAAAAGTAAAATATTCCAACAATCAGTTACATTTGGTAAAAATCCATCCATGCCTCGAAAAGAAGTTTTATCTATGAAATAAAATTCTCTCTTGGACGGGATTTGAACCCGCACCCGTGGAGAGTCCATGCAAACAAAGCCCCTCTAGCCCAAACGGCCCTTTCGAAGCAAAACACCTTGAGCACGCCGTCCTTCGGATGGGACGTTATGTAATGATCCCGAGCCTATATGATGTCAGGTACTCGTTAAAGACCCCTATCCTAAGTGAATAAAAATTTAGTAGGCGAAACGACCTAGTAGTTAAAGCCCGGGCATGAATCAAATAACTATACTCATTGAAATCACCCTTTCATTAAAATCAAATCCTATCAATTTAAGGACTAACTTCTATTAAAACGTCATTATATAACTCGTCTTTCATTTTCAGGGCACTGTGGGCAGTTTCTTAACTAACCTGGCAATCCCACATAATGGCTTAAGTAATAGACTGGTCGAATATTTTGTGACAATCGACTAGTCGAATGTATTTCACTTGGCTTTGACTATCAATGCGGGAGGTTATAACGTCATTATTGTTATCTGTGTTTTTAGTTCGTGCTTTTCATGATTTATACAGTATTCTTTATTAATTTTGAGATTTAAATATGGTTTTAGCAGTTGATGATTCTACACATGATGAGATTAACATTAAAAGACTTCTTAATAAATGTGAAGAAATGGCAAAAGTGAAAAGTGATGACGTTGAAGAAAATTGGCGATTGGGAAGCTATGTTTGCAGTCTTGAAAAGATGATCAACCAACTGAATACGCAGTCTTATAAACCTAGTGCGGAAATAATGTCGTCCTATTCACAGAGGTTGTCAGTACTCAAAGGGCATATAAACATTAAGAAAAACCCTAATCCTCTTGAAAAAGTAACGGTATTACAGAGTATTCCTAAATGTTCAAATGATTCCAGCAATTCGAGCAGTAAAGAAATAGAGCATCTCATTGAAGGATCTGTAAACACTAAATTGAGAGAAGAACTTTTTGGTAGTGGTGATGACGGATTGAGGAGGAGAACTTCATTCAAATTGAACGTTGAAGGAACATCAGAAATGGACGATCTACTTAAATATCATCACAATATGCAGGAGAAAATTGCCGATAATATGTTGTCTTTAGCTAGGAATATCAAGGAACAATCTTTAATTGCGGGAAACATAATTAGGAATGATTCGCTAAATGTTGAAAAGTCTACCAGTTTAGCTGACAAGAATATTACACAATTGAAAGTGCAGTCAGAAAAATTGCAAGAAAATACGCGGAAAACATGCCAATGTTGGATTTGGATCTTAGTGGTGGTCGTCCTCGTGGTGTTTGTCAATATGGTAATGCTAATGAAAGTGACGAAAAAACGAGTATAAACCTTTAGTGTTTTGTAAAAAAGCTTTTTTATTTATTCACATTGAGGCTATAATCCTCAAATTAAAAAAAAACAGGGATATATTGAATCACCAACGTTGTGAATATCTTAATCTTATCAAAGTACTGTGATGTAAGTTAACTGGGGAAAGTCATGAAATTTGTGTGTATTTGGTCATTTTTATTTATATTCTTTAATATATATTTATTTAATTTATAATGTTATTGTTTGAATATGCCCTTTTCTTGCTATTTCGTTAATAAATCGTACTGATCTCTATGTAATATGCACTGGATAGTGAATGAGGTAGACCAGCTGTGAGACAAATGGTATGGCGCCAGCTCAGAGGTAACCTGATTGCTTACTGCGGGTTCGAAACCCGGCTGAGGCCCTTAGGTGAAGAGCATTTTGAGGTGAAAAAGCTTTGAGCACGCCGTCCTTCGGATGGGGCATAAAACGATGGTCCCGAGCTTGTACTCTATAGATCCCCTTGGTGAATGCAATTTTAAGGTTGGTAAAATTTAGGACACTTTTAGTAGAGTCGGGCTTATGTCCACTAGAGCAACGAAAGACCGAGTTACACTCAAAGTTAGTTAACCAGCCACTCTTACAGATCAACAAAAAAATACTGCTGAAGCCAACTTATTAGTTTCATATATTCAGTAATGCCAGTATGATACGATTTTGAGAAGAGGGAGGGGGTATATAATATATTATATCCTATATATATTTCTTTATTTTACAATTTTTCATAAAAACTACCAATAATAGCTAGTTAGTTACTGTTACTATTGCCCAGGCTTGAACTACAGGGTCATATCGCCTACTACCAGACCGCTCTCCCATAACTCCGCTGGACATGAGCCCGACTCTACTGTGAGAGTCCTAAATTTTGCCTTCCTAAGTTTATTCACCTGGAGTAGGTATGGGTCTTTAACGAGTATCTGACACAAGCTGGGGACAATCGCTTAATGTTTCATCCGAAGGACGGCATGTTCAGATGTACCAGCTGAAAAAGAAAGGGCCTCGGCCGGGTTTCGAACCCGCGATCTTGAGTTCTGTAGGCTAGCATGCTTTCTATGAGCTGCCGGCGCTCTCTACGGTCAAAGTAACAACTTAGTGACAGTGTTCTGATACTTCTGTATACATGCATGTAGTCCACATGTCTGTGTACAGAAGTATCAAAAATATGTCCGATCAATTCGTCACATTTCTTTTACTTACTCGAACACTGTATCCTCTATCCAATGTTCATTAGAGATCGGTGCATAATGAGTGGTGCCGTTGCTATATCTAGCAATAGATAAATTATTATACATCTGTTATTTAAATGAGTAATTTTCATAAAGTTAGTATTATACCTATTAAATTAGTACATACGAATTTATTCTCTAATAATTATGGAGAAATATCTTTGATTATACATTAACTGAATTTGCTCTCCTTCAAATGAATAAAACTCGTGTTAGATTTAATGATTGAAAAAAAAAATTTAATTAATGAAAATTGTATTATATAAATATGATCAAGAAAGGAGAAAAAAAGGTTAAGACAAAACTTTTTACGTAAGCTTCAAGATTATATGAAACATTTAAAAGAACTATCGTTTACCATTTCAATATGGATAGGTTTTAATGTAATTAAATCGAGGATTCATTAAATAAACGAACCAATGTTTCAGTAGGAGAGAAAACTGAAAGTTGTCAGAGGCAGAAAGGATGTAAAATTCTTTGAGACTCTCAAGGTAATCCGTATTATTATTCAGATATAGTGTATGTATATTTAGTTCCGGTGGACGAGCCCGAGTCAATCGAGGGGTCTTATATTTTGCCTATCCTAAATGTATTCTGATTGTAGTTAAAATTGTGATTACTAAAAAATAAGGAATTATGTGAAAGTGGGGCCTATTTACCGGGGTATTTATGAACTGACTTACAGGTATCACAAAAACTATTATAGCCAGGACCTTTTATTTGTGTAAATTATTAAAATATACGAAAATAGGCATATATAATAAACATTATCTTAAATAATAGTAAAATGCTATGGGATGAGATTCATATCGTAGGAGAAAATTAAAATTCATCCTCATGAGTGTTGGTATGTATATTGCACTCGATAGGTGGTGCACCACTGAGGATGACATATTAGTGTCGAAAAACTGTTTTGGTATACAAAACAAATAGTGGGGAAACAAAAAACAATGTAGAATGACTATGAATTGACAACATTTATTGAAAAACTATTTGGTTATTTAAAATAATAGCTTTGTGCCTTATTCTGAAGATTATTTCTTACCTCAATAACCGTATAATGGTAATTAATACACTGTTTTAGAATATTTTTACAGTATTAAAGTGACATTATTAATAAAAAAGTAGTACACCAAATTTACTTATGGTCATATTACCGATTGTGAATATTACCGATTGTGAATATTACCGATTGTGAATATTACCGATTGTGAATATTACCGATTGTGAATATTACCGATTGTGAATATTCAAAATAAAGACATTTTAAAAAATTAATAAAAGAAAATGTTGCTTATTGAACATTTTTTTTATTTGACCATTTTTTATGGAATGCATTTATGTTATGTATGGGTACTAGACCATAATAATGAATGTGATAAGTACCCAAATAGGTATGTACCAACGAGGTATTTGTCAAATGAAGAACATTTAAGTAGCAATATTTATTTTTTTTACTAATAATATTACGTTAATATTGTAAAAGTATCCAAAACTGTTTATTTATTAGGATTTTAACCCTTAACTGGTTTACTAATGAAATTATAAGGTAACTTAGCAGGTAATACCTAGCTCTCGGAGGAGGCGCCTGTAGCTCAGTGGTATGCGTGCTTGCTTACAGAGCTCAAAATTGCGAGTTCGAAACCCGGCCGAGGCCCTTAGTTTATTTTATTTGGGAGGTAAAATAAACTTAGGCCCGCCGTCCTCCGGATGGGACGTTAATAGATGGTCTCGACCCCGATGGTCCCGACCCCCCCTCGGCTATTCGTTAAAAACCCTAGGTAAATAAAAATGTAGGGTAGGCGAAGTTTAGGACTCCAACAGAAGAGTCGGGCTCATGTCCACCAGAGTGACGAAAGAGTGCTCTGGTAGTAGGCGATGAGACATGAGTCATAATAAATAACTGTTTATTTTACCTCCCAGATAACATAAACTAAGGGCTTCGACCGGGTTTGGAACCCGGGATTTTGAGCTCAGTAAGCAAGCACGCATACCACTAAGCTACCGGCGCCCTCGATTTAGTAAGATTGAAGCTACTACTAAACGAACCTCAGATGCTTCGAGTATTATTATTCATACCCGATACATTTTCCGAAAGAAAGAATTACACTTTTTTTTTCATTTCCGCATTTAAGCAACGCTAAAAAAAATAGTTAAACTTGAAATGTTCTGGCTTTGCATTAGCCATTTTTTTTTTTTTTTTCTTTTTTAACAGACGATTTTATAATGCATTATTTTACGTATCGAGGAATGTTCCCGGTTTTGTAGATACCGGAGATTGGAGGTCAGTCAGCTGTTTTATGGATTTAGTTAGTGTGCAGTGAACAGATAACAGGTTTATCTATATAAACTAGCAGTAATACCCGGCGTTGCCCGGGGAACTTTGACTTTTCTCCCAATATCTCTATATCTATAAGGCTATTCAGTTCCTCGACAGTACATTCATGATGTTATAATTTTCAATTATTCATACGGAATAAGGCTTATAGTCCTTCAACTGTAGTAACGCTAGTAAGTTTTTAGGACCCCTGGGCACCACAGCTATTAAGTGCCTTGCAACAGCGGACCCTACAGCTAGTACGTAGTTAGAACCACTGGGCATCACAGCTAGTATGTGTTTTGCAACGGCGGACCCCACAGCTAGTACATTTTTAGGAACGCTGGGCATCACAGCTAGTATGAGTTTTGCAACGGCGGACCCCACAGCTAGTACCTAGTTAGAAACGCTGGGCATCACAGCTAGTATGTGTTTTGCAACGGCGGACCCCACCGCTAGTACCTAGTTAGAAACGCTGGGCATCACAGCTAGTATGTGTTTTGCAACGGCGGACCCCACAGCTAGTACGTTTTTAGGAACGCTGGGCCCTACAGCTAGTAGATGCCTTGCAACTGCGGACCCCACAGATAGTATGTAGTTAGAACCACAGGGCATCATAGCTAGTATGAGTTTTGCAACGGCGGACCCCACAGCTAGTACCTAGTTAGAAACGCTGGGCATCACAGCTAGTATGAGTTTTGCAACGGCGGACCCCACAGCTAGTACGTAGTTAAATACGCTGGGCCACACTGCTAGCGCCTTGCAACAGCGGACCCCACAGCTAATACGTAATTAGGAACGCTGGGCATCTCAGCTAATAAATGTCTTGTAGGTGCCTTGCAACAGCGAACCCCACAGCTAGTACATACTTTGCAACAGCGGACCCCACAGCTAGTACGATATTAGGAACGCTGGGCATCACAGCTAGTAAATGTCTTGCAACAGTGAACCCCACAGCGAATACATAGTTACTACTACTACATGTGAAATTCCATGACAATCCAATCATCCGTTAATGACCTATCACTATCTTCAAATTTAGGCCTACCCCCATAACCCCCCTCGCGTTCACAATTTTTTGACGTCACACACCCTATTTTTCTATTTGGCCTTTATGAATACTCCATGTGAAATTTCGTGACAATCCGACCAACCGTTAAAGAGTTAGCTCTATATTTATACTTAGGCCCCCCCACAACCCTCCCTCCCGTTCAAAACTTTGGGACGCCACACACCTTTTTTTCCTATTTGGCTTTTAAAAATACTACATATGAAATTTCATGACGATTCGCCCATTAGTTAATGAGTTAGCTCTATATTTATACTTAGGCCCCCCCACTACCCCCCTCCCGTAAAAAATTTTGAGCCGTCACACCGCCAATTTTTTTTATTTGGTCTTCAGGAATACTACATGTGAAACTTCGTGACAATCCGACCAACTGTTAAAGAGCTAGCTCTATATTTATACTTAGGCCCCCCTCAACCCCCCCTCCCGTTCAAAACTTTAGAACGCCACACACCTTATTTTTCTATTTGGCCTTCAGGAATACTCCATGTGAAATTTCGTGACAATCCGACCAACGTTAGGAACGCTGGTCACCACAGCTAGTATGTGCCTCGCAACAGCGGACCCCACAGCTAGTACGAAGTTAGGAACGCTGGGCACTACAGCTAGTAAATGCCTTGCAATAACGGACCCCACAGCTAGTACGATATTAGGAACCCTGGGCATCACAGCTAGTATGCTTTTGCAACGACGGACCCCACAGCTAGTACGTTTTTAGGAACGCTGGGCCCTACAGGTAGTAGGTGCCTTGCAACTGCGAACCCCACAGATAGTATGTAGTTAGAACCACAGGGCATCACAGCTAGTATGAGTTTTGCAACGGCGGACCCCACGGCTAGTACCTACGTAGTGAAATACGCTGGGCCACACTGCTAGCGCCTTGCAGCAGCAGACCCCACAGCTAGTACGTAATTAGAAACGCTGGGCATTACAGCTAGTAAATGTCTTATAGGTGCCTTGCAACAGCGAACCCCACAGCCAGTACATAGTTAGGAACGCTGGGGCTGAGCACTACAGCTAGTAAGTGCCTTGCAACAGCGGACCCCACAGCTAGTACGATATTAGGAACGCTGGACATCACAGCTAGTAAATGTATTGCAACAGTGAACCCCACAGCGAATACATAGTTACTACTACTACATGTGAAATTCATGACAATCCGATTCATGACAATACGATCAACCGTTAAAGAGTTAGCTCTATATTTATACTTAGGCCCCCCCACTACCCTCCCCCCTCCCGTAAAAAATTTTGAGCCGTCACACCGCCTATTTTTCTATTTGGTCTTCAGGAATACTCCATGTGAAATTTCGTGACAATCCGACCAACCGTTAAAGAGTTAGCTCTATATTTATACTTAGGCCCCCCCACAACCCCCCCTCCCGTTCAAAACTTTGGGACGCCACACACCTTTTTTTCCTATTTGGCTTTTAAAAATACTACATGTGAAATTTCATGATGATTCGCCCATTAGTTGATGAGTTAGCTCTATATTTATACTTAGGCATCCCCACTACCCCCCCCCCCCCCTCCCGTAAAAAATTTTGAGCCGTCACACCGCCTATTTTTCTATTTGGTCTTCAGGAATACTCCATGTGAAATTTCGTGACAATCCGACCAACCGTTAAAGAGTTAGCTCTATATTTATACTTAGGCCCCCCACAACCCTCCCTCCCGTTCAAAACTTTGGGACGCCACACACCTTTTTTTCCTATTTGGCTTTTCATGACGATTCGCCCATTAGTTAATGAGTTAGCTCTATATTTATACTTAGGCCCCCCCACTACCCCCCTCCCGTAAAAAATGTTGAGCCGTCACACCGCCTATTTTTTTTATTTGGTCTTCAGGAATACTCCATGTGAAATTTCGACACAATCCGACCAACTGTTAAAGAGTTAGCTCTATATTTATACTTAGGCCCCCCCACAACCCCCCCTCCCGTTCAAAACTTTGGGACGCCACACACCTTTTTTTCCTGTTTGGCTTTTAAAAAGACTACGTGTGAAATTTCATGACAATTTGACCATTAGTTAATGAGTTAGCACTATTTATATACTTAGGCCCCCCTTACAACCCCCCCTCCCGATCAAAATTTTGGGACGCCACATAGCCTATTATTCAATCGGGCTCAAAAGAATGCTACATGGGAAGTTTCATAAAAATCCGTCCAGCGGTTTGGGCGTGATGCTGGAACAAACATACATACATACATACATACAAACAAACATACAAACAAACAAACAAACCCCGTTTCAGCTTTATTAATATAGATTATATCACAATGTACACAAGTTTTAATTTGTGTTCATATCTATACATACATCTTTTTTTTTTTTGGCATTTTTTTTCCATAGTGGATCGGTGTCACCATATTTAAAGTCAGTCTGAACGTTGTGCTGACATTGGCATAATCCGAAACCAGCACACTCTATGGCTCTGTCAGTTAACAAATATTAAATCTATAAACCGTTGAAAAGCAAGAAATTTGAAGAATGGAGTCTACCGAGCTCAGGATCGCCACTTAGAAATCTAGCTGAGGCACTTAGGTCAGATGTTTTAATCGGGAAGTTAAAAATAACTTTGAGCACTTCGTCCTTCGGATGGGACATTAAGCGATGATCCAGGGCTTTTTCGAATGTGAGGTACTCGATAATGAGACGTATGTTATGTAAATAAACCTGGGTAGGTCAATTTCCACTTAGGTTGAAAGCCTTGAGCACGTCGTCCTTCGGATGGGACTTTCCGGATATATCTGAATCTGTAGTATCAGTTTTAACAATTATTAAGCCTATAAACCGTTAAATAGCGCGAATTTTTTGAAAACGTTTTCATTTTGATTTTTGTGTGGGGTTCAGATAATCCGGTCGTTCTCTAAGTTTTAACAAATATTTAATCTATAAACCGTTAAAAAGCGAGAAAGTTGAAGAATGGAGTCTACCGAGCTCAGGATCGCCACTTACAAATCTAGCTGAGGCACTTAGGTCAGATGTTTTAATCGGGAAGTGAAAAATAACTATGAGCACGTCGTCCTTCGGATGGGACTTTAAGCGATGTTCCAGGACTTTTTCGAATGTGAGGTACTCGATAATGAGACGTATGTTATGTAAATAAACCTGGGTAGGTGAAATTTCACTTAGGTTGAAAATAGCCTTGAGCACGTCGTCCTTCGGATGGGACTATCCGGATAAATCTGAATCTGTCGTATCAGTTTTAACAATTATTAAGCCTATAAACCGTTAAATAGCGCAAATTTTTTGAAAAACATTTTTATTTTGATTTTTGTGTAGGATTCAGATAATCCGGTCGTTCTCTATCAGTTTTAACAAATATTAAATCTATAAACCGTTAAAAAGCGAGAAATTTCAAGAATGGAGTCTACCGAGCTCAGGATCGCCACTTAGAAATCTAGCTGAGGCACTTAGGTCAGATGTTTCAATCGGGAAGTTAAAAAACACTTTGAGCACGTCGTCCTTCGGATGGGACTTTAAGCGATGATCCAGGGCTTTTTCGAATGTGAGGTACTCGATAATGAAACGTATGTTATGTAAATAAACCTGGTTAGGTGAAATTTCACTTAGGTTGAAAATAGCCTTGAGCACGTCGTCCGTCGGATGGGACTTTTCGGATATATCTGATTCTGTCGTATCTGTTTTAACAGTTATTAAGCCTATAAACCGTTAAATAGCGTGAATTTTTTGAAAAACATTTTTATTTTGATTTTTGTGTAGGATTCAGATAATCCGGTCGTTCTCTATCAGTTTTAACAAATATTAAATCTATAAACCGTTAAAAAGCGAGAAATTTCAAGAATGGAGTCTACCGAGCTCAGGATCGCCACTTAGAAATCTAGCTGAGGCACTTAGGTCAGATGTTTTAATCGGGAAGTGAAAAATAACTATGAGCACGTCGTCCTTCGGATGGGACTTTAAGCGATGTTCCAGGACTTTTTCGAATGTGAGGTACTCGATAATGAGACGTATGTTATGTAAATAAACCTGGGTAGGTGAAATATCACTTAGGTTGAAAATAGCCTTGAGCACGTCGTCCTTCGGATGGGACTTTCCGGATAAATCTGAATCTCTCGTATCAGTTTTAACAATTATTAAGCCTATAAACCGTTAAATAGCGCAAATTTTTTGAAAAACATTTTTATTTTGATTTTTGTGTAGGATTCAGATAATCCGGTCGTTCTCTATCAGTTTTAACAAATATTAAATCTATAAACCGTTAAAAAGCGAGAAATTTCAAGAATGGAGTCTACCGAGCTCAGGATCGCCACTTAGAAATCTAGCTGAGGCACTTAGGTCAGATGTTTCAATCGGGAAGTTAAAAAACACTTTGAGCACGTCGTCCTTCGGATGGGACTTTAAGCGATGATCCAGGGCTTTTTCGAATGTGAGGTACTCGATAATGAGACGTATGTTATGTAAATAAACCTGGTTAGGTGAAATTTCACTTAGGTTGAAAATAGCCTTGAGCACGTCGTCCGTCGAATGGGACTTTTCGGATATATCTGATTCTGTCGTATCAGTTTTAACAATTATTAAGCCTATAAACCGTTAAATAGCGTGAATTTTTTGAAAAACATTTTTATTTTGATTTTTGTGTAGGATTCAGACAATCCGGTCGTTCTCTATCAGTTTTAACAAATATTAAATCTATAGCAGTTATACCCGGCGTTGCCCGGGGAACTTTGATTTTTCTCCCAATATCTTCTATAACGCTATTCAGTTCCTCGACAGTACATTCATGATGTTATAATTTTCAATTATTCATGCGGAATAAGGCTTATAGTCCTTCAGCTGTTGTAACGCTAGTACGTTTTTAGGACCCCTGGGCACCACAGCTAGTATGCGCCTTTCAACGGCGGAAGCCACACCTAGTGAATACTTAGCATCGCTGGACGTCCTAGTCAGTGCGTACTTAAGAACGTTTGTGACCACAGCTAGTATGTGGCTTGCAACGCTGAGCACCACAGCTAGTACGTAGTAGGGAATGCTGGGCATCATAGCTAGTATGTGCCTTGCGACGGCGAACCTAACAGCTAGTACGTAGTTAGGAACGCTGGTCACCACAGCTAGTATGTGCCTCGCAACAGCGGACCCCACAGCTAGTACGAAGTTAGGAACGCTGGGCATCACAGCTATTAAGTGCTTTGCAACAGCGAACTTCACAGCTAGTACATAGTTAGGAACGCTGGGCACTACAGCTAGTAAATGCCTTGCAACAACGGACCCCACAGCTAGTACGAAGTTAGGAACGCTGGGCACTACAGCTAGTAAATGCCTTGCAACAACGGACCCCACAGCTAGTACGATATTAGGAACCCTGGGCATCACAGCTAGTATGCTTTTGCAACGACGGACCCCACAGCTAGTACGTAATTAGGAACGCTGGGCCCTACAGGTAGTAGGTGCCTTGCAACTGCGAACCCCACAGATAGTATGTAGTTAGAACCACAGGGCATCACAGCTAGTATGAGTTTTGCAACGGCGGACCCCACAGCTAGTACCTACGAGTGAAATACGCTGGGCCACACTGCTAGCGCCTTGCAACAGCAGACCCCACAGCTAGTACGTAATTAGAAACGCTGGGCATTACAGCTAGTAAATGTCTTATAGGTGCCTTGCAACAGCGAACCCCACAGCCAGTATATAGTTAGGAACGCTGGGGCTGAGCACTACAGCTAGTAAGTACCTTGCAACAGCGGACCCCACAGCTAGTACGATATTAGGAACGCTGGACATCACAGCTAGTAAATGTCTTGCAACAGTGAACCCCACAGCGAATACATAGTTACTACTACTACATGTGAAATTCATGACAATCCGATTCATGACAATACGACCAACCGTTAATGAGCTAACTCTATATGTATATTTAGCCCCCCCCACAACCCTCCTTCCTGTTCAAAATTTTGGGCCGTCACACACCTAATATTTCTACTTGACCTTTAGGAATACTACATGTGAAATTTCATGACAATTCGACCATTAGTTAATGAGTTAGCACTATTTATATACGTAGGCCCCCCTTACAACCCCCCCTCCCGATCAAAACTTTGGAACGCCACACACCTTATTTTTCTATTTGGCCTTCAGGAATACTCCATGTGAAATTTCGTGACAATCCGACCAACCGTTAAAGAGTTAGCTCTATATTTATACTTAGGCCCCCCCACAACCCCCCCTCCCGTTCAAAACTTTGGGACGCCACACACCTTTTTTTCCTATTTGGCTTTTAAAAATACTACATGTGAAATTTCATGACGATACGCCCATTAGTTAATGAGTTAGCTCTATATTTATACTTAGGCCCCCCCACTACCCCCCCTCCCGTAAAATATTTTGAGCCGTCACACCGCCTATTTTTTTATTTGGTCTTCAGGAATACTACATGTGAAACTTCGTGACAATGCGACCAACTGTTAAAGAGTTAGCTCTATATTTATACTTAGGCCCCCCCACAACCCCCCCTCCCGTTCGAAACCTTGGGACGCCACACACTTTTTTTTCCTACTTGGCTTTTAAAAAGACTACGTGTGAAATTTCATGACAATTCGCCCATTAGTTAATGAGTTAGCTCTATATTTATACTTAGGCCCCCCCACTACCCCCCCTCCCGTAAAAAATTTTGAGCCGTCACACCGCCTATTTTTTTATTTGGTCTTCAGGAATACTACATGTGAAACTTCGTGACAATGCGACCAACTGTTAAAGAGTTAGCTCTATATTTATACTTAGGCCCCCCCACAACCCCCCCTCCCGTTCAAAACTTTGGGACGCCACACACCTTATTTTTCTATTTGGCCTTCAGGAATACTCCATGTGAAATTTCGTGACAATCCGACCAACCGTTAATGAATTAGCTCTATATTTATACTTAGGCCCCCCCACAACCCCCCCTCCCGTTCAAAACTTTGGGACACCACACACCTTTTTTTCCTATATGGCTTTTAAAAATACTACGTGAAATTTCATGACGATTCGCCCATTAGTTAATGAGTTAGCTCTATATTTATACTTAGGCCCCCCCACAACCCCCCCTCCCGTTCAAAACATTGGGACGCCACACACCTTATTTTTCTATTTGGCCTTCAGGAATACTCCATGTGAAATTTCGTGACAATCCGACCAACCGTTAAAGAATTAGCTCTATATTTATACTTAGGCCCCCCCACAACCCCCCCTCCCGTTCAAAACTTTGGGAAGCCACACACTTTTTTTTCCTATTTGGCTTTTAAAAATACTACGTGAAATTTCATGACGATTCGCCCATTAGTTAATGAGTTAGCTCTATATTTATACTTAGGCCCCCCACAACCCCCCCTCCCGTACAAAACTTTGGGACGCCACACCCCTTTTTTTCCTACTTGGCTTTTAAAAAGACTACGTGTGAAATTTCATGACAATTCGCCCATTAGTTAATGAGTTAGTTCTATATTTATACTTAGGCCTCCCTTACAACCCCCCCTCCCGATCAAAACTTTGGGACGCCACACACCTTTTTTTCTTGTTTGGCTTTTAAAAAGACTACCTGTAAAATTTCATGACAATTCGCCCATTAGTTAATGAGTTAGCACTATTTATATACTTAGGCCCCCCTTACAACCCCCCCTCCCGATCAAAATTTTCGGACGCCACATAGCCTATTATTCAATCGGGCTCAAAAGAATGCTACATGGGCAGTTTCATAAAAATCCGTCCAGCGGTTTGGGCGTGATGCTGGAACAAACATACATACAAACAAACAAACAAACCCCGTTTCAGCTTTATTAATATAAATAGTTAGTACACCCCCCCACAACCCCCCCTCCCGTTCAAAACTTTGGGACGCCACACACCTTTTTTTCCTATTTGGCTTTTAAAAATACTACATGTGAAATTTCATGACGATTCGCCCATTAGTTAGGCCCCCCCACTACCCTCCCCCCTCCCGTAAAAAATGTTGAGCCGTCACACCACCTATTTTTTTTATTTGGTCTTCAGGAATACTACATGTGAAACTTCGTGACAATCCGACCAACTGTTAAAGAGTTAGCTCTATATTTATACTTAGCCCCCCCCACAACCCCCCCTCCCGTTCAAAACTTTGGGACGCCACACACCTTTTTTTCCTATTTGGCTTTTAAAAATACTACATGTGAAATTTCATGACGATTCGCCCATTAGTTCATGAGTTAGCTCTATATTTATACTTAGGCCCCCCCACAACCCCCCCTCCCGTTCAAAACTTTGGGACGCCACACACCTTTTTTTCCTGTTTGGCTTTTAAAAAGACTACGTGTGAAATTTCATGACAATTTGACCATTAGTTAATGAGTTAGCACTATTTATATACTTAGGCCCCCCTTACAACCCCCCCTCCCGATCCAAATTTTGGGACGCCACATAGCCTATTATTCAATCGGGCTCAAAAGAATGCTACATGGGAAGTTTCATAAAAATCTGTCCAGCGGTTTGGGCGTGATGCTGGAACAAACATACATACATACATACATACAAACAAACATACAAACAAACAAACAAACCCCGTTTCAGCTTTATTAATATAGATTATATCACAATGTACACAAGTTTTAATTTGTGTTCATATCTATACATACATCTTTTTTTTTTGGCATTTTTCTTCCATAGTGGATCGGTGTCACCATATTTAAAGTCAGTCTGAACGTTGTGCTGACGTTGGCATAATCCGAAACCAGCACACTCTATGGCTCTGTCAGTTAACAAATATTAAATCTATAAACCGTTGAAAAGCAAGAAATTTGAAGAATGGAGTCTACCGAGCTCAGGATCGCCACTTAGAAATCTAGTTGAGGCACTTAGGTCAGATGTTTCAATCGGGAAGTTAAAAAACACTTTGAGCACGTCGTCCTTCGGATGGGACTTTAAGCGATGATCCAGGGCTTTTTCGAATGTGAGGTACTCGATAATGAGACGTATGTTATGTAAATAAACCTGGGTAGGTGAAATATCACTTAGGTTGAAAATAGCCTTGAGCACGTCGTCCTTCGGATGGGACTTTCCGGATAAATCTGAATCTCTCTTATCAGTTTTAACAATTATTAAGCCTATAAACCGTTAAATAGCGCAAATTTTTTGAAAAACATTTTTATTTTGATTTTTGTGTAGGATTCAGATAATCCGGTCGTTCTCTATCAGTTTTAACAAATATTAAATCTATAAACCATTAAAAAGCGAGAAATTTGAAGAATGGAGTCTACCGAGCTCAGGATCGCCACTTAGAAATCTAGCTGAGGCACTTAGGTCAGATGTTTCAATCGGGAAGTTAAAAAACACTTTGAGCACGTCGTCCTTCGGATGGGACTTTAAGCGATGATCCAGGGCTTTTTCGAATGTGAGGTACTCGATAATGAGACGTATGTTATGTAAATAAACCTGGTTAGGTGAAATTTCACTTAAGTTGAAAGTAGCCTTGAGCACGTCGTCCGTCGGATGGGACTTTTCGGATCTATCTGATTCTGTCGTATCAGTTTTAACAGTTATTAAGCCTATAAACCGTTAAATAGCGTGAATTTTTTGAAAAACATTTTTATTTTGATTTTTGTGTAGGATTCAGATAATCCGGTCGTTCTCTATCAGTTTTAACAAATATTAAATCTATAAACCGTTAAAAAGCGAGAAATTTCAAGAATGGAGTCTACCGAGCTCAGGATCGCCACTTAGAAATCTAGTTGAGGCACTTAGGTCAGATGTTTTAATCGGGAAGCTAAAAATAACTTTGAGCACGTCGTCCTTCGGATGGGAAATTAAGCAATGATCCAGGGCTTTTTCGAATGTGAGGTACTCGATAATGAGACGTATGTTATGTAAATAAACCTGGGTAGGTCAATTTCTACTTAGGTTGAAAGCCTTGAGCACGTCGTCCTTCGGATGGGACTTTCCGGATAAATCTGAATCTGTCGTATCAGTTTTAACAATTATTAAGCCTATAAACCGTTAAATAGCGCAAATTTTTTGAAAAACATTTTTATTTTGATTTTTGTGTAGGATCCAGATAATCCGGTCGTTCTCTATCAGTTTTAACAAATATTTAATCTATAAACCGTTAAAAAGCGAGAAATTTGAAGAATGGAGTCTACCGAGCTCAGGATCGCCACTTAGAAATCTAGCTGAGGCACTTAGGTCAGATGTTTTAATCGGGAAGTGAAAAATAACTATGAGCACGTCGTCCTTCGGATGGGACTTTAAGCGATGTTCCAGGACTTTTTCGAATGTGAGGTACTCGATAATGAGACGTATGTTATGTAAATAAACCTGGTTAGGTGAAATTTCACTTAGGTTGAAAATAGCCTTGAGCACGTCGTCCGTCGGATGGGACTTTTCGGATATATCTGATTCTGTCGTATCAGTTTTAACAGTTATTAAGCCTATAAACCGTTAAATAGCGTGAATTTTTTGAAAAACATTTTTATTTTGATTTTTGTGTAGGATTCAGATAATCCGGTCGTTCTCTATCAGTTTTAACAAATATTAAATCTATAAACCGTTAAAAAGCGAGAAATTTCAAAAATGGAGTCTACCGAGCTCAGGATCGCCACTTAGAAATCTAGTTGAGGCACTTAGGTCAGATGTTTTAATCGGGAAGCTAAAAATAACTTTGAGCAAGTCGTCCTTCGGATGGGACATTAAGCAATGATCCAGGGCTTTTTCGAATGTGAGGTACTCGATAATGAGACGTATGTTATGTAAATAAACCTGGGTAGGTCAATTTCTACTTAGGTTGAAAGCCTTGAGCACGTCGTCCTTCGGATAGGACTTTCCGGATAAATCTGAATCTGTCATATCAGTTTTAACAATTATTAAGCCTATAAACCGTTAAATAGCGCAAATTTTTTGAAAAACATTTTTATTTTGATTTTTGTGTAGGATTCAGATAATCCGGTCGTTCTCTATCAGTTTTAACAAATATTAAATCTATAAACCGTTAAAAAGCGAGAAATTTCAAGAATGGAGTCTACCGAGCTCAGGATCGCCACTTAGAAATCTAGCTGAGGCACTTAGGTCAGATGTTTCAATCGGGAAGTTAAAAAACACTTTGAGCACGTCGTCCTTCGGATGGGACTTTAAGCGATGATCCAGGGCTTTTTCGAATGTGAGGTACTCGATAATGAGACGTATGTTATGTAAATAAACCTGGTTAGGTGAAATTTCACTTAGGTTGAAAATAGCCTTGAGCACGTCGTCCTTCGGATGGGACTTTTCGGATATATCTGATTCTGTCGTATCAGTTTTGACAATTATTAAGCCTATAAACCGTTAAATAGCGTGAATTTTTTGAAAAACCTCCCAATATCTTCTATAACGCTATTCAGTTCCTCGACAGTACATTCATGATGTTATAATTTTCAATTATTCATACGGAATAAGGCTTATAGTCCTTCAGCTGTTGTAACGCTAGTAAGTTTTTAGGACCCCTGGGCACCACAGCTAGTATGCGCCTTTCAACGGCGGAAGCCACAGCTAGTGAATACTTAGCATCGCTGAACGTCCTAGTCAGTGCGTACTTAAGAACGTTTGTGACCACAGCTAGTATGTGGCTTGCAACGCTGAGCACCACAGCTAGTACGTAGTTGGGAATGCTGGGCATCATAGCTAGTATGTGCCTTGCGACGGCGGACCCAACAGCTAGTACGTAGTTAGGAACGCTGGTCACCACAGCTAGTATGTGCCTCGCAACAGCGGACCCCACAGCTAGTACGAAGTTAGGAACGCTGGGCATCACAGCTATTAAGTGCCTTGCAACAGCGGACCCCACAGCTAGTATGTAGTTAAATACGCTGGGCATTGCAGTTAGTAAGTGCTTTGCAACAGCGAACTTCACAGCTAGTACATAGTTAGGAACGCTGGTCACCACAGCTAGTATGTGCCTCGCAACAGCGGACCCCACAGCTAGTACGAAGTTAGGAACGCTGGGCACTACAGCTAGTAAATGCCTTGCAACAACGGACCCCACAGCTAGTACGATATTAGGAACCCTGGGCATCACAGCTAGTATGCTTTTGCAACGACGGACCCCACAGCTACTACGTAATTAGGAACGCTGGGCCCTACAGGTAGTAGGTGCCTTGCAACTGCGAACCCCACAGATAGTATGTAGTTAGAACCACAGGGCATCACAGCTAGTATGAGTTTTGCAACGGCGGACCCCACAGCTAGTACCTACGAGTGAAATACGCTTGGCCACACTGCTAGCGCCTTGCAACAGCAGACCCCACAGCTAGTACGTAATTAGAAACGCTGGGAATTACAGCTAGTAAATGTCTTATAGGTGCCTTGCAACAGCGAACCCCACAGCCAGTACATAGTTAGGAACGCTGGGGCTGAGCACTACAGCTAGTAAGTACCTTGCAACAGCGGACCCCACAGCTAGTACGATATTAGGAACGCTGGACATCACAGCTAGTAAATGTCTTGCAACAGTGAACCCCACAGCGAATACATAGTTACTACTACTACATGTGAAATTCATGACAATCCGATTCATGACAATACGACCAACCGTTAATGAGCTAACTCTATATGTATATTTAGCCCCCCCCACAACCCTCCTTCCTGTTCAAAATTTTGGGCCGTCACACACCTAATATTTCTACTTGACCTTTAGGAATACTACATGTAAAATTTCATGACAATTCGACCATTAGTTAATGAGTTAGCACTATTTATATACGTAGGCCCCCCTTACAACCCCCCCTCCCGATCAAAACTTTGGAACGCCACACACCTTATTTTTCTATTTGGCCTTCAGGAATACTCCATGTGAAATTTCGTGACAATCCGACCAACCGTTAAAGAGTTAGCTCTATATTTATACTTAGGCCCCCCACAACCCCCCCTCCCGTTCAAAACTTTGGGACGCCACACACCTTTTTTTCCTATTTGGCTTTTAAAAATACTACATGTGAAATTTCATGACGATTCGCCCATTAGTTAATGAGTTAGCTCTATATTTATACTTAGGCCCCCCAACTACCCCCCCCTCCCGTAAAAAAATTTGAGCCGTCACACCGCCTATTTTTCTATTTGGTCTTCAGGAATACTCCATGTGAAATTTCGTGACAATCCGACCAACCGTTAAAGAGTTAGCTCTATATTTATACTTAGGCCCCCCCACAACCCCCCCTCCCGTTCAAAACTTTGGGACGCCACACACCTTTTTTTCCTATTTGGCTTTTAAAAATACTACATGTGAAATTTCATGACGATACGCCCATAAGTTAATGAGTTAGCTCTATATTTATACTTAGGCCCCCCCACTACCCCCCCCTCCCGTAAAATATTTTGAGCCGTCACACCGCCTATTTTTTTATTTGGTCTTCAGGAATACTACATGTGAAACTCCGTGACAATGCGACCAACTGTTAAAGAGTTAGCTCTATATTTATACTTAGGCCCCCCCACAACCCCCCCTCCCGTTCGAAACCTTGGGACGCCACACACTTTTTTTTCCTACTTGGCTTTTAAAAAGACTACGTGTGAAATTTCATGACAATTCGCCCATTAGTTAATGAGTTAGCTCTATATTTATACTTAGGCCCCCCCACTACCCCCCCTCCCGTAAAAAATTTTGAGCCGTCACACCGCCTATTTTTTTATTTGGTCTTCAGGAATACTACATGTGAAACTTCGTGACAATGCGACCAACTGTTAAAGAGTTAGCTCTATATTTATACTTAGGCCCCCCCACAACCCCCCCTCCCGTTCAAAACTTTGGGACGCCACACACCTTATTTTTCTATTTGGCCTTCAGGAATACTCCATGTGAAATTTCGTGACAATCCGACCAACCGTTAATGAATTAGCTCTATATTTATACTTAGGCCCCCCCACAACCCCCCCTCCCGTTCAAAACTTTGGGACACCACACACCTTTTTTTCCTATATGGCTTTTAAAAATACTACGTGAAATTTCATGACGATTCGCCCATTAGTTAATGAGTTAGCTCTATATTTATACTTAGGCCCCCCCACAACCCCCCCTCCCGTTCAAAACATTGGGACGCCACACACCTTATTTTTCTATTTGGCCTTCAGGAATACTCCATGTGAAATTTCGTGACAATCCGACCAACCGTTAATGAATTAGCTCTATATTTATACTTAGGCCCCCCCACAACCCCCCCTCCCGTTCAAAACTTTGGGAAGCCACACACTTTTTTTTCCTATTTGGCTTTTAAAAATACTACGTGAAATTTCATGACGATTCGCCCATTAGTTAATGAGTTAGCTCTATATTTATACTTAGGCCCCCCACAACCCCCCCTCCCGTACAAAACTTTGGGACGCCACACCCCTTTTTTTCCTACTTGGCTTTTAAAAAGACTACGTGTGAAATTTCATGACAATTCGCCCATTAGTTAATGAGTTAGTTCTATATTTATACTTAGGCCTCCCTTACAACCCCCCCTCCCGATCAAAACTTTGGGACGCCACACACCTTTTTTTCTTGTTTGGCTTTTAAAAAGACTACCTGTAAAATTTCATGACAATTCGCCCATTAGTTAATGAGTTAGCACTATTTATATACTTAGGCCCCCCTTACAACCCCCCCTCCCGATCAAAATTTTCGGACGCCACATAGCCTATTATTCAATCGGGCTCAAAAGAATGCTACATGGGCAGTTTCATAAAAATCCGTCCAGCGGTTTGGGCGTGATGCTGGAACAAACATACATACAAACAAACAAACAAACCCCGTTTCAGCTTTATTAATATAAATAGTTAGTACACCCCCCCACAACCCCCCCTCCCGTTCAAAACTTTGGGACGCCACACACCTTTTTTTCCTATTTGGCTTTTAAAAATACTACATGTGAAATTTCATGACGATTCGCCCATTAGTTAGGCCCCCCCACTACCCTCCCCCCTCCCGTAAAAAATGTTGAGCCGTCACACCACCTATTTTTTTTATTTGGTCTTCAGGAATACTACATGTGAAACTTCGTGACAATCCGACCAACTGTTAAAGAGTTAGCTCTATATTTATACTTAGCCCCCCCCACAACCCCCCCTCCCGTTCAAAACTTTGGGACGCCACACACCTTTTTTTCCTATTTGGCTTTTAAAAATACTACATGTGAAATTTCATGACGATTCGCCCATTAGTTCATGAGTTAGCTCTATATTTATACTTAGGCCCCCCCACAACCCCCCCTCCCGTTCAAAACTTTGGGACGCCACACACCTTTTTTTCCTGTTTGGCTTTTAAAAAGACTACGTGTGAAATTTCATGACAATTTGACCATTAGTTAATGAGTTAGCACTATTTAAATACTTAGGCCCCCCTTACAACCCCCCCTCCCGATCCAAATTTTGGGACGCCACATAGCCTATTATTCAATCGGGCTCAAAAGAATGCTACATGGGAAGTTTCATAAAAATCCGTCCAGCGGTTTGGGCGTGATGCTGGAACAAACATACATACATACATACATACATACAAACAAACATACAAACAAACAAACAAACCCCGTTTCAGCTTTATTAATATAGATTATATCACAATGTACACAAGTTTTAATTTGTGTTCATATCTATACATACATCTTTTTTTTTTGGCATTTTTCTTCCATAGTGGATCGGTGTCACCATATTTAAAGTCAGTCTGAACGTTGTGCTGACGTTGGCATAATCCGAAACCAGCACACTCTATGGCTCTGTCAGTTAACAAATATTAAATCTATAAACCGTTGAAAAGCAAGAAATTTGAAGAATGGAGTCTACCGAGCTCAGGATCGCCACTTAGAAATCTAGTTGAGGCACTTAGGTCAGATGTTTCAATCGGGAAGTTAAAAAACACTTTGAGCACGTCGTCCTTCGGATGGGACTTTAAGCGATGATCCAGGGCTTTTTCGAATGTGAGGTACTCGATAATGAGACGTATGTTATGTAAATAAACCTGGGTAGGTGAAATATCACTTAGGTTGAAAATAGCCTTGAGCACGTCGTCCTTCGGATGGGACTTTCCGGATAAATCTGAATCTCTCTTATCAGTTTTAACAATTATTAAGCCTATAAACCGTTAAATAGCGTGAATTTTTTGAAAAACATTTTTATTTTGATTTTTGTGTAGGATTCAGATAATCCGGTCGTTCTCTATCAGTTTTAACAAATATTAAATCTATAAACCATTAAAAAGCGAGAAATTTGAAGAATGGAGTCTACCGAGCTCAGGATCGCCACTTAGAAATCTAGCTGAGGCACTTAGGTCAGATGTTTCAATCGGGAAGTTAAAAAACACTTTGAGCACGTCGTCCTTCGGATGGGACTTTAAGCGATGATCCAGGGCTTTTTCGAATGTGAGGTACTCGATAATGAGACGTATGTTATGTAAATAAACCTGGTTAGGTGAAATTTCACTTAAGTTGAAAGTAGCCTTGAGCACGTCGTCCGTCGGATGGGACTTTTCGGATCTATCTGATTCTGTCGTATCAGTTTTAACAGTTATTAAGCCTATAAACCGTTAAATAGCGTGAATTTTTTGAAAAACATTTTTATTTTGATTTTTGTGTAGGATTCAGATAATCCGGTCGTTCTCTATCAGTTTTAACAAATATTAAATCTATAAACCGTTAAAAAGCGAGAAATTTCAAGAATGGAGTCTACCGAGCTCAGGATCGCCACTTAGAAATCTAGTTGAGGCACTTAGGTCAGATGTTTTAATCGGGAAGCTAAAAATAACTTTGAGCACGTCGTCCTTCGGATGGGACATTAAGCAATGATCCAGGGCTTTTTCGAATGTGAGGTACTCGATAATGAGACGTATGTTATGTAAATAAACCTGGGTAGGTCAATTTCTACTTAGGTTGAAAGCCTTGAGCACGTCGTCCTTCGGATGGGACTTTCCGGATAAATCTGAATCTGTCGTATCAGTTTTAACAATTATTAAGCCTATAAACCGTTAAATAGCGCAAATTTTTTGAAAAACATTTTTATTTTGATTTTTGTGTAGGATCCAGATAATCCGGTCGTTCTCTATCAGTTTTAACAAATATTTAATCTATAAACCGTTAAAAAGCGAGAAATTTGAAGAATGGAGTCTACCGAGCTCAGGATCGCCACTTAGAAATCTAGCTGAGGCACTTAGGTCAGATGTTTTAATCGGGAAGTGAAAAATAACTATGAGCACGTCGTCCTTCGGATGGGACTTTAAGCGATGTTCCAGGACTTTTTCGAATGTGAGGTACTCGATAATGAGACGTATGTTATGTAAATAAACCTGGTTAGGTGAAATTTCACTTAGGTTGAAAATAGCCTTGAGCACGTCGTCCGTCGGATGGGACTTTTCGGATATATCTGATTCTGTCGTATCAGTTTTAACAGTTATTAAGCCTATAAACCGTTAAATAGCGTGAATTTTTTGAAAAACATTTTTATTTTGATTTTTGTGTAGGATTCAGATAATCCGGTCGTTCTCTATCAGTTTTAACAAATATTAAATCTATAAACCGTTAAAAAGCGAGAAATTTCAAAAATGGAGTCTACCGAGCTCAGGATCGCCACTTAGAAATCTAGTTGAGGCACTTAGGTCAGATGTTTTAATCGGGAAGCTAAAAATAACTTTGAGCAAGTCGTCCTTCGGATGGGACATTAAGCAATGATCCAGGGCTTTTTCGAATGTGAGGTACTCGATAATGAGACGTATGTTATGTAAATAAACCTGGGTAGGTCAATTTCTACTTAGGTTGAAAGCCTTGAGCACGTCGTCCTTCGGATAGGACTTTCCGGATAAATCTGAATCTGTCGTATCAGTTTTAACAATTATTAAGCCTATAAACCGTTAAATAGCGCAAATTTTTTGAAAAACATTTTTATTTTGATTTTTGTGTAGGATTCAGATAATCCGGTCGTTCTCTATCAGTTTTAACAAATATTAAATCTATAAACCGTTAAAAAGCGAGAAATTTCAAGAATGGAGTCTACCGAGCTCAGGATCGCCACTTAGAAATCTAGCTGAGGCACTTAGGTCAGATGTTTCAATCGGGAAGTTAAAAAACACTTTGAGCACGTCGTCCTTCGGATGGGACTTTAAGCGATGATCCAGGGCTTTTTCGAATGTGAGGTACTCGATAATGAGACGTATGTTATGTAAATAAACCTGGTTAGGTGAAATTTCACTTAGGTTGAAAATAGCCTTGAGCACGTCGTCCTTCGGATGGGACTTTTCGGATATATCTGATTCTGTCGTATCAGTTTTAACAATTATTAAGCCTATAAACCGTTAAATAGCGTGAATTTTTTGAAAAACCTCCCAATATCTTCTATAACGCTATTCAGTTCCTCGACAGTACATTCATGATGTTATAATTTTCAATTATTCATACGGAATAAGGCTTATAGTCCTTCAGCTGTTGTAACGCTAGTAAGTTTTTAGGACCCCTGGGCACCACAGCTAGTATGCGCCTTTCAACGGCGGAAGCCACAGCTAGTGAATACTTAGCATCGCTGAACGTCCTAGTCAGTGCGTACTTAAGAACGTTTGTGACCACAGCTAGTATGTGGCTTGCAACGCTGAGCACCACAGCTAGTACGTAGTTGGGAATGCTGGGCATCATAGCTAGTATGTGCCTTGCGACGGCGGACCCAACAGCTAGTACGTAGTTAGGAACGCTGGTCACCACAGCTAGTATGTGCCTCGCAACAGCGTACCCCACAGCTAGTACGAAGTTAGGAACGCTGGGCATCACAGCTATTAAGTGCCTTGCAACAGCGGACCCCACAGCTAGTATGTAGTTAAATACGCTGGGCATTGCAGTTAGTAAGTGCTTTGCAACAGCGAACTTCACAGCTAGTACATAGTTAGGAACGCTGGTCACCACAGCTAGTATGTGCCTCGCAACAGCGGACCCCACAGCTAGTACGAAGTTAGGAACGCTGGGCACTACAGCTAGTAAATGCCTTGCAACAACGGACCCCACAGCTAGTACGATATTAGGAACCCTGGGCATCACAGCTAGTATGCTTTTGCAACGACGGACCCCACAGCTACTACGTAATTAGGAACGCTGGGCCCTACAGGTAGTAGGTGCCTTGCAACTGCGAACCCCACAGATAGTATGTAGTTAGAACCACAGGGCATCACAGCTAGTATGAGTTTTGCAACGGCGGACCCCACAGCTAGTACCTACGAGTGAAATACGCTTGGCCACACTGCTAGCGCCTTGCAACAGCAGACCCCACAGCTAGTACGTAATTAGAAACGCTGGGAATTACAGCTAGTAAATGTCTTATAGGTGCCTTGCAACAGCGAACCCCACAGCCAGTACATAGTTAGGAACGCTGGGGCTGAGCACTACAGCTAGTAAGTACCTTGCAACAGCGGACCCCACAGCTAGTACGATATTAGGAACGCTGGACATCACAGCTAGTAAATGTCTTGCAACAGTGAACCCCACAGCGAATACATAGTTACTACTACTACATGTGAAATTCATGACAATCCGATTCATGACAATACGACCAACCGTTAATGAGCTAACTCTATATGTATATTTAGCCCCCCCCACAACCCTCCTTCCTGTTCAAAATTTTGGGCCGTCACACACCTAATATTTCTTTTTGGCCTTCAGGAATACTCCATGTGAAATTTCGTGACAATCCGACCAACCGTTAAAGAGTTAGCTCTATATATATATTAGGCCCCCCACAACCCCCCCTCCCGTTCAAAACTTTGGGACGCCACACACCTTTTTTTCCTATTTGGCTTTTAAAAATACTACATGTGAAATTTCATGACGATTCGCCCATTAGTTAATGAGTTAGCTCTATATTTATACTTAGGCCCCCCAACTACCCCCCCCTCCCGTAAAAAATTTTGAGCCGTCATACCGCCTATTTTTCTGTTTGGTCTTCAGGAATACTCCATGTGAAATTTCGTGACAATCCGACCAACCGTTAAAGAGTTAGCTCTATATTTATACTTAGGCCCCCCCACAACCCCCCCTCCCGTTCAAAACTTTGGGACGCCACACACCTTTTTTTCCTATTTGGCTTTTAAAAATACTACATGTGAAATTTCATGACGATTCGCCCATTAGTTAATGAGTTAGCTCTATATTTATACTTAGGCCCCCCCACTACCCCCCCTCCCGTAAAAAATTTTGAGCCGTCACACCGCCTATTTTTTTATTTGGTCTTCAGGAATACTACATGTGAAACTTCGTGACAATGCGACCAACTGTTAAAGAGTTAGCTCTATATTTATACTTAGGCCCCCCCACAACCCCCCCTCCCGTTCAAAACTTTGGGACGCCACACACCTTATTTTTCTATTTGGCCTTCAGGAATACTCTATGTGAAATTTCGTGACAATCCGACCAACCGTTAAAGAATTAGCTCTATATTTATACTTAGGCCCCCCCACAAACCCCCCTCCCGTTCAAAACTTTGGGACATCACACACCTTTTTTTCCTATTTGGCTTTTAAAAATACTACGTGAAATTTCATGACGATTCGCCCATTAGTTAATGAGTTAGCTCTATATTTATACTTAGGCCCCCCCACAACCCCCCCTCCCGTTCAAAACTTTGGGACGCCACACACCTTTTTTTCCTATTTGGCTTTTAAAAATACTACATGTGAAATTTCATGACATTTCGCCCAATAGTTAATGAGTTAGCTCTATATTTATACTTAGGCCCCCCTCAACCCCCCCCCCCCCTCCCGTTCAAAACTTTGGGACGCCACACACATTTTTTTCCTATTTGGCTCTGAAAAATACTACATGTGAAATTTCATGACAATTTGCCCAATAGTTAATGAGTTAGCTCTATATTTATACTTAGGCCCCCCTCAACCCCCCCTCCCGTTCAAAACTTTGGGACGCCACACACATTTTTTTCCTATTTGCCTTTAAAAAATACTACATGTGAATTTTCATGACATTTCGCCCAATAGTTAATGAGTTAGCTCTATATTTATACTTAGGCCCCCCTACACCCCCTCCCGTTCAAAACTTTGGGACGCCACACACATTTTTCTCCTATTTGGCTTTTAAAAATACTACATGTGAAATTTCATGACAATTCGACCATTAGTTAATGAGTTAGCACTATTTATATACTTAGGCCCCCCTTACAACCCCCCCTCCCGTTCAAAATTTTGGGACGCCACATAGCCTATTATTCAATCGGGCTCAAAAGAATGCTACATGGGAAGTTTCATGAAGATCCGTCCAGCGGTTCGGGCGTGATGCTGGAACAAACATACAAACAAACAAACCCCGTTTCAGCTTTATTAATATAGATAAAGCTGAAACGGGGTTTGTGTGTATGTTTGTTCCAGCATCACGCCCAAACGGCTGGACGGATATTCATGAAACTTCACATGTAGCATCCTTTCAAGACCGATTGAATAATAGGCTATGTGGCGTCCCAAAATTTCGAACGGGAGGGGGGGTTGTAAGTGGGGGGCTAAGCATAATAATAGTGCTAACTCATTAATTAATGGTCGGATTGTCATGAAATTTCATATGTAGTATTCTTGAAGGCCATATAGGAAAAAAAGGTGTGTGACGTCACAAAATTGTGAGCAGGAGGGGGGTTGTGGATTTCTGAACTGAGCCCCTCCCCCGGAACTCCCCCCTCCCCTCATCCGATATCGCTGAAATTTGACTGGTTATGTCCTAAGTGGATTTTAGTTTTAAATACGAAATTTGATGTCGATACATTCATTACATGGGCAGTTATTGGGATTTTTGAATTAAGCCCCCACCCCGGAACTCCCCCCTCCCCTCGGCCGATATCGCTGAAATTTGACTGGTTATGTCCTCCGCAGATGTTAATTTTAAATACGAAATTTAATGTCGATACATTCATTACATGGGCAGTTATTGGGATTTTCGAATTAAGCCCCCACCCCGGAACTCCCCTCTCCTCTCGGCCGATATCGCTGAAATTTGACTGGTTATGTCCTAAGTGGGTTTTAGTTTTAAATACGAAATTTGATGTCGATACACTTATTACATGGGCAGTTATTGGTATTTTTGAATTAAGCCCCCTCATTAGCTAATTGTCGGATCGTGATTAAATTTCACATGTAGTATTCCTGAAGGCCAAATAGAAAAATAGGCTATGTAGCGTCCCTTAATTTTGAATGGGAGGGGGGTTTGTGGGGGCCTAAGTATAAATATAGTGCCAGCTAATTAACGGATGGTCGGATTGTCATGGAATTTCACATGTAGTATTCCTGAAGGTCAAATAGAAGAATATGGTGTATGACGTCACATTTTGTGAACGTGAGGGGGGTTGTAGGGGTAGGCCTAAGTATAAAAATAGTGATAGCTCATTAACTAATGATCGGATTGTCACGAAATTTCACATTTAGTTTTCCTAAAAGCCAAATTGAAAAAAAGTATCTGACATCACAAAATGTTTAACGAGAGGGGAGTTGTGGGTGTAGGCCTAAGTATAAAAATAGTGGTAGCTCATTAACTAATGGTCGCATTGTCACGAAATTTCACATGTTGTTTTCCTAAGAGCCAAATAGAAAAATAGGGTGTGTGAGGACACAATATTGTGAACGAGAGAGGGGTTTGGGAAGGTAGACCTAAGTTCAAAAACAGTGCTAACACATTAACGGATAATGGGATTGTCATGAAATTTCACATGTAGTAGTTTCAAAAGCAATATTTGAAAATTGGTTGTGACGTCTCAATTTTTTGAACCTGAGGGCGGGGATGCATGAATGCTAAAGGAATTTCACATGTGGCTCTCTCTTCTTCTGACCGCCGCTGCAAAGTAGATACTAGCTGGGGTGCCTGCCGTTGAAGGACTATAAGCCTTATTCCATATGAATAATTGAAAATTATAACATCATGAATGTACAGTTGAAGAATTGAATAGGATTCGAACGAGAGATATTAGGAGTAAAGTCAAAGTTCCCCGGGCAACGCCGGGTATTATTGCTAGTCTATATTAATAAAGCTGAAACGGGGTTTGTTTGTTTGTTTGTATGTTTGTTCCAGCATCACGCCCAAACCGCTGCACGGATTTTTATGAAACTTCCCATGTAGCATCCCTATGAGCCCGATTGAATAATAGGCTATGTGGCGTCCCAAAATTTTGATCGGGAGGGGGGGCTGTAAGGGGGGCCTAAGAATATAAATAGTGCTAACTCAATAACTAATGGTCGAATTGTCATGAAATTTCACATGTAGTATTTTTAAAAGCCAAATAGAAATATTAGGTGTGTGGCGTCCCAAAGTTTTGAACGGGAGGGGGGGTTGTGGGGGGGCCTAAGTATAAATATAGAGCTAACTCATTAACTAATGGGCGAATCGTCATGAAATTTCACATGTAGTATTTTTAAAAGCCAAATAGGAAAAAAAGGTGTGTGGCGTCCAAAGTTTTGAACGGGAGGGGGGGTTGTGGGGGGGCCTAAGTAGAAATATAGAGCTAGCTCATTAACGGTTGGTCGTATTGTCACGAAATTTCACATGTAGTATTTTTAAAAGCCAAATAGGAAAAAAAGGTGTGTGGCGCCCCAAAGTTTTGATCGGGAGGGGGGGTTGTAAGGGGGGCCTAAGTATAAATATAGAGCTAACTCATTACCTAATGGGCGAATCGTCATGAAATTTCACGTAGTAATTTTAAAAGCCAAATAGGAAAAAAAGATGTGTGGCGTCCCAAAGTTTTGAACGGGAGGGGGGGTTGTAAGGGGGGCCTAAGTATAAATATAGAGCTAATTCTTTAACGGTTGGTCGGATTGTCACGAAATTTCACATGGAGTATTCCTGAAGGCCAAATAGAAAAATAAGGTGTCTGGCGTCCCAAAGTTTTGAACGGGAGGGGGGGTTGTGGGGGGGCCCAAGTATAAATATAGAGCTAACTCATTAACTAATGAGCGAATCGTCATGAAATTTCAGGTAGTATTTTTAAAAGCCAAATAGGAAAAAAAGGTGTGTGGCGTCCCCAAGTTTTGAACGGGAGGGGGGGTTGTGGGGGGGCCTAAGTATAAATATAGAGCTAATTCTTTAACGGTTGTCGGATTGTCACGAAATTTCACATGGAGTATTCCTGAAGGCCAAATAGAAAAATAAGGTGTGTGGCGTCCCAAAGTTTTGAACGGGAGGGGGGATGTGGGGGGGCCTAAGTATAAATATAGAGCTAACTCATTAACTAATGGGCGAATCGTCATAAAATTTCACATGTAGTATTTTTAAAAGCCAAATAGCAAAAAAAGGTGTGTGGCGTCCCAATGTTTTGAACGGGAGGGGGGTTGTGGGGGGGCCTAAGTATAAATATAGAGCTAACTCTTTAACAGTTGGTCGGATTGTCACGAAGTTTCACATGTAGTATTCCTGAAGACCAAATAAAAAAATAGGCCTACCTACTACCTGTAGGGCCCAGCGTTCCTAAAAACGTACTAGCTGTGGGGTCCGTCGTTGCAAAAGCATACTAGCTGTGATGCCCAGGGTTCCTAACATCGTACTAGCTGTGGGGTCCGTTGTTGCAAGGCATTTACTAGCTGTAGTGCCCAGCGTTCCTAACTTCGTACTAGCTGTGGGGTCCGCTGTTGCGAGGCACATACTAGCTGTGGTGACCAGCGTTCCTAACGTTGGTCGGATTGTCACGAAATTTCACATGGAGTATTCCTGAAGGCCAAATAGAAAAATAAGGTGTGTGGCGTTCTAAAGTTTTGAACGGGAGGGGGGGTTGAGGGGGGCCTAAGTATAAATATAGAGCTAGCTCATTAACGGTTGGTCGCATTGTCACGAAGTTTCACATGTAGTATTCCTGAAGACCAAATAAAAAAAAAGGTGTGTGGCGTCCCAAAAATTTGAACGGGGGGAGGGGGGGGGGGGGGGTAGGCCTAAGTATAAATATAGAGCTAGCTCATTAACGGTTGGTCGCATTGTCACGAAGTTTCACATGTAGTATTCCTGAAGACCAAATAAAAAAAAAGGTGTGTGGCGTCCCAAAAATTTGAACGGGGGGAGGGGGGGGGGGGGGGTAGGCCTAAGTATAAATATAGTGCTGGCTCATTAACGGTTGGTCAGATTGTCACGAAATTTCACATGTAGTATTTCTGAAAGTCAAATAGAAAAATAGGCGGTGTGACGGCTCAAAATTTTGTACGGGAGGGGGGGTAGTGGCGGGGGGGCCTAAGTATAAATATAGTGCTAGCTCAATAACGGTTGGTCGTATTGTCATGGAATTTCACATGTAGTATTCTTAAAAGCCAAATAGAAATATAGGGTGTGACGTCAAAAAATTGTGAACGGGAGGGGGGGTATGGGGGTAGGCCTAAATTTGAAGATAGTGATAGGTCATTAACGGATGATCGGATTGTCATGGAATTTCACATGTACTATTATTGATGGCCAAATAGAAAAATACACTAGCTGTGATGCCCAGTGGTTCTAACTACGTACTAGCTGTGGGGTCCGCCGTTACAAAAACATACTAGCTGTGATGCCCAGCGTTTCTAACTAGGTACTAGCGGTGGGGTCCGCCGTTGCAGAACACATACTAGCTGTGATGCTGAGCGTTTCTAACTACGTACTAGCTGTGGGGTCCGCCGTTGCAAAACACATACTAGCTGTGATGCCCAGTGGTTCTAACTACATACTAACTGTGGGGTCCGCTGTTGCAAAGCACTTACTAGCTGTGATGCCCAGCGTTCCTAATTACGTACTAGCTGTGGGGTCCGCTGTTGCGAGGCACATACTAGCTGTGATGCCCTGTGGTTCTAACTACATACTATCTGTGGGCTCCGCAGTTGCAAGGCACCTACTAGCTGTAGGGCCCAGCGTTCCTAAAAACGTACTAGCTGGGGGGTCCGCCGTTGCAAAAACATACTAGCGGTGATGCCCAGCGTTTCTAATTAGGTACTAGCGGTAGGGTCCGCCATTGCAGAACACATACTAGCTGTGATGCTGAGCGTTTCTAACTACGTACTAGCTGTGGGGTCCGCCGTTGCAAAAACATACTAGCGGTGATGCCCAGCGTTTCTAATTAGGTACTAGCGGTGGGGTCCGCCGTTGCAGAACACATACTAGCTGTGATGCTGAGCGTTTCTAACTACGTACTAGCTGTGGGGTCCGCCGGTGCAAAAACTATTTAACGGTTTATAGGCTTAATAATTGTTAAAACTGATACGACAGATTCAGATTTATCCGGAAAGTCCCATCCGAAGGACGACGTGCTCAATGCTTTCAACCTAAGTAGAAATTGACCTACCCAGGTTTATTTACATAACATACGTCTCATTATCGAGTACCTCACATTCGAAAAAGCCCTGGATCATTGCTTAATGTCCCATCCGAAGGACGACGTGCTCAAAGTTATTTTTAGCTTCCCAATTAAAACATCTGACCTAAGTGCCTCAGCTAGATTTCTAAGTGGCGATCCTGAGCTCGGTAGACTCCATTCTTGAAATTTCTCGCTTTTTAACGGTTTATAGATTTAATATTTGTTAAAACTGATAGAGAACGACCGGATTATCTGAATCCTACACAAAAATCAAAATAAAAATGTTTTTCAAAAAATTCACGCTATTTAACGGTTTATAGGCTTAATAATTGTTAAAACTGATACGACAGAATCAGATATATCCGAAAAGTCCCATTCGACGGACGACGTGCTCAAGGCTATTTTCAACCTAAGTGAAATTTCACCTAACCAGGTTTATTTACATAACATACGTCTCATTATCGAGTACCTCACATTCGAAAAAGCCCTGGATCATCGCTTAAAGTCCCATCCGAAGGACGACGTGCTCAAAGTGTTTTTTAACTTCCCGATTGAAACATCTGACCTAAGTGCCCCAGCTAGATTTCTAAGTGGCGATCCTGAGCTCGGTAGACTCCATTCTTCAAATTTCTCGCTTTTTAACGGTTTATAGATTTTTTTTTTTTTTTTTTTTTTGCCTCGGCAGACACCACACTAGCCATTGCTCTTCTTAAAACTACACTATAAAAGATAATTATGCTAAAGACGGGATACTGGAGAGAGGAGCCCAGACAGAGGGCCCAAGCAAGCGGCCCCAGCCAAGCCGGGGGACAGCCGGAGGCACCGCCGGACCACATCACCCAAAACAATATACATAGCGCCGACCAGTGACTGGAGTGGAGGCTCCTGAAGGAAGATCTGCATGTAGTGCCGGCCGTTCAGACCTTCGGAGCTCCTGGGTCTATAGACCAGTGCCCCGACAGTGCCCCCCACAGACCCCCAGCCAAGCCAGCAACCCCAAGCCCAGGCCCCCCACCGGAACCCGCCCCCCAGTCAGAGCTTACATTGGTTCAATTTATAGCTAAGGAATCTGGGGCTGATTTTGAATTTGCATTATAAATCTGTGAATGGATTGGTAAATAAAAATGTTGCGGGTTATTAAAAGCTGGGGATAGTTAAAGGGGGCTTGGGTTAGCTTATACAGTTCAGTGAACATAAGTTCTCTCTGGGTATGATATTTGGTACATGTAAGTACAATGTGCTCCAGGTTCTCCTCCACCCGACACACCCGGCACAGTGGGCTGTCTGCCTTGCCTATCCTAAAGAGATACGTCCCACAGATCCCGTGGTTCACCCTCAATCTATTGATATTAGTACATACAGACTTGGGGAGACAGGCCTCCCTGTACCAGGGTTCTGAGCCCACTCTCGGGTTCATCCTCTTATACCAACTTCCTTTGTCACTACTGGTATACATCTCTTGCCAAATGGACCGACAGTTCCTTTTAATTTGTCCACTAAGATCCTCTTTGGGTAGCCGGACTGGTAAGGGGGTCCCTTCTGATAACGCTTGTTTAGCAAAACCATCAACCACTTCGTTATATTTTATTCCTATATGAGCCTTAATCCAACAGAACACTACAACTTTGCCTGACTCTTGTATGTTGTTTAAAGTCAATAGGAGGTCCAACTCGAAATTATTTAAGTGAACTCCAATTTTAATATTGCTAAGTTTTCTAATACAACTTTGACTGTCGGAAAAGATAACCACTCTATTGAAAGGTAACTTCTCTAAGTACTTTAAAGCCTCGAGAATGGCAACTAACTCGGCAGAATATATTGTTGTTAGCTCTGGCAACTTAAACAACTCAGATCTATCTAATTGTGGGTCAAAGAAGGCACAACCTACCTTACTGTCTTTTACAGAGCCATCTGTAAAAATATAATGCCACTGTGGCCATAATAGCTGGATATCCATGGAGAAAGCAGAGTTGGTAAATAGCGATGGGATTGACGAATAGTCTCGCAAAAAGGCTGTAGAGATAGCAAGTTTATGCAAGAAGTACTGTGAGTTGTACACCGGTAATTTTGTGTTTACATAAATTTGGGTGTAATAATTGGTTATGGCTGTGAAATTATATGCTAAACTGGGTGACCTTTTTTTCTGCCAGAAGCTACTTGTTAGATCTAATTTTACTAATTGGGATATTTTATTAACTGTTGGAGATTCTACAGAAATGAGTCGCAGCAAAAACCTTTGGGTTAAGATTTTTCGCCGAACTTCTAGCGGCGGTTCATTCGCTTCTGCATGAATAACATCTATCGGGGTGCTTCGTAGATATCCCTGGATTTGCCGCAAACAGCGATTCTGAACTAATTGTACCTTCTGGAGATTGGTTTTCGCTGCGTCGCCATAAAATAATGAGCCGAAGTCTATAATGGATCTTATGTTGGATCTGTAAAAGAGGAGGCCAATATTTGGATCAGAGCCCCACCTAAAATGGCTGAAACAGCGCAAGATGTTGATCCGGGATTCTAACTGACCCAACAGATAGTTAATGTGCGCTTTCCAACTTAAAGTTTTATCTAAGTACAGACCCAAGAATTTAGCTTCCTTATTTACCCTATAGTTATCATTACCAAGAGTGACTACTTCTCCCAAAGGTAACCTTCTCTGCCGAGAGAACGGACACAAAAAGGACTTACTAGAGGATATCGACAATCCGATCTGAAGGAACCATGCCTTGAGACTGGACATTGCCGTGTTAAGCGACTCTAAAGCCTTTTCAACGTTTTTATGTATTACATAAAGACAAATGTCGTCAGCATATTGCAGAATTCTCACACCAGGGGGTAAAACAGATTCAATACCAGAAACGTATAAGGCGTACAAAATGGGACTAAGTATATCACCCTGAGGGAGCCCGCTGTTAGCTACCCTAGGACCACACATAGTGTTACCAACTCTGAGATAAATATTTCTATCTGAAGCTAGATTTATAATACTTTTAGCCACTTTCCCTGGGATGCCAATCTCAATCATTTTATTACCCAAAAGAGACAGATCTACGCTATCGTAAGCAGCTGAGATGTCTAAAAATACAGCCAAAGTGGATTTTTGTGTTGAAAATGCAAGGTGGATATCGGTTATCAGTTCAGAATGTGCATGATATATTGATTTGCCCTTTCGAAAACCAAATTGACTGGTTGGGAATTTATTATAATATTCTGCCCACCATTCGAGACGATACTTAATCATTCATTGGAAGGTTTTTTTAACACAAGAGGAGAGGGAGATGGGACGGTAGGACTTGGCCTGGGATGGATCTTGGTTAGGTTTTAGGATGGGGATAACAAGATGCTCCCTCCAATCGTCCGGGAAGCAGCCTGAGCTCCACATCTCATTGAAAATGTGAAGTAATGCTATTTTAGCTTTGGGAGGTAGGTTAGAGAGCATAGAATAGTGAATATTGTCCATACCAGGAGCAGAATTGTTTACATTTTTTAATGCGGACTTCATTTCGGCTACTGTGAAGGGTTGTGAAAAGACGCTTTGGTCGGACTCATGGCTATCGAAGGTGTTCATAACAAAAGGAGGAGTAAGGTTTTCTAGGAACTCTTTTGTCCAGTCTCCTGTTTTGATGCAAGTAGGGATTTTTCCATTAATATTTTTTAATGATTTTAGTTTTTTCCAAATAACAGTTAATGGCGTATTTCGATTTAAGGACTCACAAAATTCTGACCAATTTTTCTTTTTACTATCTTTTATGATTCTTTTCGTTTCTAATACTTTCCTTTGATAGTATAGAAAATTGTCTTTCGACGGATTCCTTTTGTATGTTAAGTAAGCCAGGTGTCGATCCCGGATATGTCTCTCACACTCCGAATTCCACCATGCTTTAGGTTTTCTCGAGTTGCTGTTAGACGGAAAATTTGACGGAATGGCTTTTTCGCATGCCTCGTTAATGAGATTTATAAATTCATTGTATTTTACGTTTTTACAATTTTGATTGTTCATGTAGGATGAAAATGTAGTCCAGTCGGCTTTTTTAATGTTCCACTCATTTTTATGAGAGACCCAGGGATAATTAAATATTTTAGACGAAAAAATAATTGGCAAGTGGTTGGAGCCCATGGGATCCTGAAGAGTCGCCCATTGAAAACTATGGGCTATGTTCCGGGAAACAAAGGTCAGATCTAGGGCAGATAGACGAGTTTGGTAAATATTGTTTACATAAGTGGGTGAGCCATCGTTCAAAAATACAAGTTGGTTATCGTCTACAGCTTCCATTAAAGCTTCCCCTTTACTATTTGTAAAACTGGAACCGAAAGCTTGGTGGTGACAGTTAAAATCTCCCCCCAGGACGAGACCCTGGGAGCTGGGGATAGCCCCAATGAAGGTGTTCCACTGAAGGTGGGAAACGGAACTGTTGGGGTGATTGTACAGCGACACTATAGAGACGGACCTACCTGAGTTCTCTTCCAAGGACACTCCCACAGCCATCAAGCCCTCTAATCCTTCAAATAAACTAATTCTGCTAAATGCTATATTGGACCTAATTAAAATAGCCACTCCTGCTCTTCCATCCTCTCGGTCTTCACGGACCACATTATACCCCCGGAAGTGAACCGGTCTATTGGGTTTAAACCATGTTTCCGATAAAAGAGCAATATCTATGTTTTCTCTAACTAGGCAATATTCTAGAGAACCCTTATTCGAGATAGCAGAACGGGCGTTCCATTGTAAAAATTTAAACTGCATTCTAAGTTACAAAAATTGGACACCCTCCCCTATGTATCCATAGGAGGGGGAGCGGTGTTATTGTGTACCTTATAATCAAGTAAAAATTTGTTCAATAGATCTCCTAAACGTACCAAGGCATGGTCACTCTCTGAATATGTTTTTGTATTTATTTCATTTATGAGTTGGGAAATTTGATTCATATGATTGTGAATATTCAAAGGAAGAGTAAGTTTTGTTGGAGGTACCTTTCTATCTATAGTGGGACGTGAGACGGGCGTAGGAGGTTTTAATTGCTGTATCGGTGAGGCTACTGGGATTGACTTCTGATAAGGGAGGGTGGCGCGGAACGTAGTGCGGGGTCTGGCCCTAGCTCTGAACGGGGCAGGGTCGACCCTGAGGGGACCAGCCCCTGTCGGGACAGAATCCAGCTGGGGGAAGTGCTCCTCAGACAATAAGGAAAACTGATTAAAAGATGCAACCTCGGAGTAAGAAGTATTATTAAGTATTGACTTTCGTTTATTTTCAATTTTCTGTAGATATACGGGCCCTCCACAGTGAAGACAGGTAGGGTTGGGGGCTGTGGAAGGACATGGATCCGTCTCGTGCTCCCCACCGCAAATCTCACATCGCTTCTTACCCTTACATTGTATCTCAATGTGACCAAAACGTAAACACTGCTTGCACTGTCTAAGAGGAGGGATATACGGATCTACTCTGCATCTAGCTCCATAAATAGAGACATATTCCGGGATAGATTGGGAGTCAAAAGAAAGAATGCAAGTTCTGAGTTTAATTATTTTATCATTTGAAATTCGTTTAGTTAGCCTTCTAACATTGATAACTTTAAGGGGTGATTTTATTTGTTCTAAAATTTCTGACTCACTTAAATCCGGATCTACATTTCTTATCACTCCACTTTTATACAACAAGAAATTAGGGATATAGGCGCGGAAACTTACTTTTTCGAAAAAATCGGTCTCCAACATCGAATTACATGCTGTTGCAGTTTTAAATTCTAATTTAATTCTATTTTTTCCAACACTGATAATATTGAGGATTTCATTAGTTAATGATTCACCTAAGGTGAATAATTTCCTTCCAAATGACATCGGATGCAAATTTCCTAAATTACCTTCATTGCTCTCTACAAATAAGAAATATGGACCATTGTCTGTATTTCTAAATCTATTTTTCTTTAATTGGTCAAAGAAATTTTTTGTTTGATGTGTAAAGTTATATTGAGTTTATAGATTTAATATTTGTTAAAACTGATAGAGAACGACCGGATTATCTGAATCCTACACAAAAATCAAAATAAAAATGTTTTTCAAAAAATTTGCGCTATTTAACGGTTTATAGGCTTAATAATTGTTAAAACTGATACGAGAGATTCAGATTTATCCGGAAAGTCCCATCCGAAGGACGACGTGCTCAAGGCTATTTTCAACCTAAGTGATATTTCACCTACCCAGGTTTATTTACATAACATACGTCTCATTATCGAGTACCTCACATTCGAAAAAGCCCTGGATCATCGCTTAAAGTCCCATCCGAAGGACGACGTACTCAAAGTGTTTTTTAACTTCCCGATTGAAACATCTGACCTAAGTGCCTCAACTAGATTTCTAAGTGGCGATCCTGAGCTCGGTAGACTCCATTCTTGAAATTTCTCGCTTTTTAACGGTTTATAGATTTAATATTTGTTAGAACTGATAGAGAACGACCGGATTATCTGAATCCTGCACGAATATCAAAATAAAAATGTTTATCAAAAAATTTGTGCTATTTAACGGTTTATAGGCTTAATAATTGTTAAAACTGATACGACAGATTCAGATTTATCCGAAAAGTCCCATCCGAAGGACGACGTGCTCAAAGCTTTCAACCTAAGTGGAAATTGACCTACCCAGGTTTATTTACATAACATACGTCTCATTATCGAGTACCTCACATTCGAAAAAGCCCTGGATCATCGCTTAATGTCCCATCCGAAGGACGAAGTGCTCAAAGTTATTTTTAACTTCCCGATTAAAACATCTGACCTAAGTGCCTCAGCTAGATTTCTAAGTGGCGATCCTGAGCTCGGTAGACTCCATTCTTCAGATTTCTTGCTTTTCAACGGTTTATAGATTTAATATTTGTTAACTGACAGAGCCATAGAGTGTGCTGGTTTCGGATTATGCCAACGTCAGCACAACGTTCAGACTGACTTTAAATATGGTGACACCGATCCACTATGGAAGAAAAATGCCAAAAAAAAAAGATGTATGTATAGATATGAACACAAATTAAAACTTGTGTACATTGTGATATAATCTATATTAATAAAGCTGAAACGGGGTTTGTTTGTTTGTATGTTTGTATGTATGTTTGTTCCAGCATCACGCCCGAACCGCTGGACGGATCTTCATGAAACTTCACATGTATCATTCTTTTGAGCCCGATTGAATAATAGGCTATGTGGCGTCCCAAAATTTTGAACGGGAGGGGGGGTTGTAAGGGGGGCCTAAGTATATAAATAGTGCTAACTCATTAACTAATGGTCGAATTGTCATGAAATTTCACATGTAGTATTTTTAAAAGCCAAATAGGAGAAAAATGTGTGTGGCGTCCCAAAGTTTTGAACGGGAGGGGGTGTAGGGGGGCCTAAGTAAAAATATAGAGCTAACTCATTAAATATTGGGCGAATTGTCATGAAATTTCACATGTAGTATTTTTCAAAGCCAAATAGGAAAAAAATGTGTGTGGCGTCCCAAAGTTTTGAACGGGAGGGGGGGGGGGGGGGGGGGGTTGAGAGGGGCCTAAGTATAAATATAGAGCTAACTCATTAAATATTGGGCGAATTATCATGAAATTTCACATGTAGTATTTTCAAAAGACAAATAGGAAAAAAAGGTGTGTGGCGTCCCAAAGTTTTGAACGGGAGGGGGGGTTGTGGGGGGGCCTAAGTATAAATATAGAGCTAACTCTTTAACGGTTGGTCGGATTGTCACGAAATTTCACATGGAGTATTCCTGAAGACCAAATAGAAAAATAGGCGGTGTGAAGGCTCAAAATTTTTTACGGGAGGGGGGGGTAGTTGGGGGGCCTAAGTATAAATATAGAGCTAACTCATTAACTAATGGGCGAATCGCCTTGAAATTTCACATGTAGTATTTTTAAAAGCCAAATAGGAAAAAAAGGTGTGTGGCGTCCCAAAGTTTTGAACGGGAGGGGGGGTTGTGGGGGGCCTAAGTATAAATATAGAGCTAACTCTTTAACGGTTGGTCGGATTGTCACGAAATTTCACATGGAGTATTCCTGAAGGCCAAAAAGAAAAATAAGGTGTGTGGCGTTCCAAAGTTTTGATCGGGAGGGGGGGTTGTGGGGGGGCCTAAGTATAAATATAGAGCTAACTCTTTAACGGTTGGTCGGATTGTCACGAAATTTCACATGGAGTATTCCTGAAGGCCAAAAAGATAAATAAGGTGTGTGGCGTCCCAAAGTTTTGATCGGGAGGGGGGGTTGTGGGGGGCCTAAGTATAAATATAGAGCTAACTCAATAACTAATGGTCGAATTGTCATGAAATTTCACATGGATTATTCCTGAAGGCCAAAAAGAAAAATAAGGTGTGTGGCGTTCCAAAGTTTTGATCGGGAGGGGGGGTTGTGGGGGGGCCTAAGTATAAATATAGAGCTAACTCTTTAACGGTTGGTCGGATTGTCACGAAATTTCACATGGAGTATTCCTGAAGGCCAAAAAGAAAAATAAGGTGCATGGCGTTCCAAAGTTTTGATCGGGAGGGGGGGTTGTGGGATGGCCTAAGTATAAATATAGAGCTAACACTTTAACGGTTGGTCGGATTGTCACGATATTTCACATGGAGTATTCCTGAAGGCCAAAAAAATAAATAAGGTGTGTGGCGTCCCAAAGTTTTGATCGGGAGGGGGGGTTGTGGGGGGCCTAAGTATAAATATAGAGCTAACTCAATAACTAATGGTCGAATTGTCATGAAATTTCACATGTAGTATTCCTAAAGGTCAAATAGAAATATTAGGTGTGTGACGGCCCAAAATTTTGAACAGGAAGGAGGGTTGTGGGGGGGGCTAAATATACATATAGAGTTAGCTCATTAACGGTTGGTCGTATTGTCATGAATCGGATTGTCATGAATTTCACATGTAGTAGTAGTAACTATGTATTCGCTGTGGGGTTCACTGTTGCAAGACATTTACTAGCTGTGATGTCCAGCGTTCCTAATATCGTACTAGCTGTGGGGTCCGCTGTTGCAAGGCACTTACTAGCTGTAGTGCTCAGCCCCAGCGTTCCTAACTATGTACTGGCTGTGGGGTTCGCTGTTGCAAGGCACCTATAAGACATTTACTAGCTGTAATGCCCAGCGTTTCTAATTACGTACTAGCTGTGGGGTCTGCTGTTGCAAGGCGCTAGCAGTGTGGCCCAGCGTATTTCACTCGTAGGTACTAGCTGTGGGGTCCGCCGTTGCAAAACTCATACTAGCTGTGATGCCCTGTGGTTCTAACTACATACTATCTGTGGGGTTCGCAGTTGCAAGGCACCTACTACCTGTAGGGCCCAGCGTTCCTAATTACGTACTAGCTGTGGGGTCCGTCGTTGCAAAAGCATACTAGCTGTGATACCCAGGGTTCCTAATATCGTACTAGCTGTGGGGTCCGTTGTTGCAAGGCATTTACTAGCTGTAGTGCCCAGCGTTCCTAACTTCGTACTAGCTGTGGGGTCCGTTGTTGCAAGGCATTTACTAGCTGTAGTGCCCAGCGTTCCTAACTATGTACTAGCTGTGAAGTTCGCTGTTGCAAAGCACTTACTAACTGTAATGCCCAGCGTATTTAACTACATACTAGTTGTGGGGTCCGCTGTTGCAAGGCACTTAATAGCTGTGATGCCCAGCGTTCCTAACTTCGTACTAGCTGTGGGGTCCGCTGTTGCGAGGCACATACTAGCTGTGGTGACCAGCGTTCCTAACTACGTACTAGCTGTTGGGTCCGCCGTCGCAAGGCACATACTAGCTATGATGCCCAGCATTCCCAACTACGTACTAGCTGTGGTGCTCAGCGTTGCAAGCCTCATACTAGCTGTGGTCACAAACGTTCTTAAATACGCACTGACTAGGACGTCCAGCGATGCTAAGTATTCACTAGGTGTGGCTTCCGCCGTTGAAAGGCGCATACTAGCTGTGGTGCCCAGGGGTCCTAAAAACTTACTAGCGTTACAACAGCTGAAGGATTATAAGCCTTATTCCGTATGAATAATTGAAAATTATAACTCATGAATGTACTGTCGAGGAACTGAATAGCGTTATAGAAGATATTGGGAGAAAAATCAAAGTTCCCCGGTAACGCCGGGTATAACTGCTATAGATTTAATATTTGTTAAAACTGATAGAGAACGACCGGATTATCTGAATCCTACACAGAAATCAAAATAAAAATGTTTTTCAAAAAATTCACGCTATTTAACTGTTTATAGGCTTAATAATTGTTAAAACTGATACGACAGAATCAGATATATCCGAAAAGTACCATCCGACGGACGACGTGCTCAAGGCTATTTTTAACCTAAGTGAAATTTCACCTAACCAGGTTTATTTACATAACATACGTCTCATTATCGAGTACCTCACATTCGAAAAAGCCCTGGATCATCGCTTAAAATCCCATCCGAAGGACGACGTGCTCAAAGTGTTTTTTAACTTCCCGATTGAAACATCTGACCTAAGTGCCTCAGCTAGATTTCTAAGTGGCGATCCTGAGCTCGGTAGACTCCATTCTTGAAATTTCTCGCTTTTTAACGGTTTATAGATTTAATATTTGTTAAAACTGATAGAGAACGACCGGATTATCTGAATCCTACACAAAAATAAAAATAAAAATGTTTTTCAAAAAATTTGCGCTATTTAACGGTTTATAGGCTTAATAATTGTTAAAACTGATACGACAGATTCAGATTTATCCGGAAAGTCCCATCCGAAGGACGACGTGCTCAAGGCTTTCATCCTAAGTAGAAATTGACCTACCCAGGTTTATTTACATAACATACGTCTCATTATCGAGTACCTCACATTCGAAAAAGCCCTGGATCATTGCTTAATGTCCCATCCGAAGGACGACGTGCTCAAAGTTATTTTTAGCTTCCCGATTAAAACATCTGACCTAAGTGCCTCAACTAGATTTCTAAGTGGCGATCCTGAGCTCGGTAGACTCCATTCTCGAAATTTCTCGCTTTTTAACGGTTTATAGATTTAATATTTGTTAAATCTGATAGAGAACGACCGGATTATCTGAATCCTACACAAAAATCAAAATAAAAATGTTTTTCAAAAAATTTGCGCTATTTAACGGTTTATAGGCTTAATAATTGTTAAAACTGATAAGAGAGATTCAGATTTATCCGGAAAGTCCCATCCGAAGGACGACGTGCTCAAGGCTATTTTCAACCTAAGTGAAATTTCACCTACCCAGGTTTATTTACATAACATACGTCTCATTATCGAGTACCTCACATTCGAAAAAGCCCTGGATCATCGCTTAATGTCCCATCCGAAGGACGAAGTGCTCAAAGTTATTTTTAACTTCCCGATTAAAACATCTGACCTAAGTGCCTCAGCTAGATTTCTAAGTGGCGATCCTGAGCTCGGTAGACTCCATTCTTCAAATTTCTTGCTTTTCAACGGTTTATAGATTTAATATTTGTTAACTGATAGAGCCATAGAGTGTGCTGGTTTCGGATTATGCCAACGTCAGCACAACGTTCAGACTGACTTTAAATATGGTGACACCGATCCACTATGGAAGAAAAATGCCAAAAAAAAAAGATGTATGTATAGATATGAACACAAATTAAAACTTGTGTACATTGTGATATAATCTATATTAATAAAGCTGAAACGGGGTTTGTTTGTTTGTTTGTATGTTTGTTTGTATGTATGTATGTATGTATGTATGTATGTTTGTTCCAGCATCACGCCCAAACCGCTGGACGGATTTTTATGAAACTTCCCATGTAGCATTCTTTTGAGCCCGATTGAATAATAGGCTATGTGGCGTCCCAAAATTTTGATCGGGAGGGGGGGTTGTAAGGGGGGCCTAAGTAAATAAATAGTGCTAACTCATTAACTAATGGGCGAATCGTCATGAAATTTCACATGTAGTATTTTTAAAAGCCAAATAGGAAAAAAAGGTGTGTGGCGTCCCAAAGTTTTGAACGAGAGGGGGGGTTGTGGGGGGGCCTAAGTATAAATATAGAGCTAACTCTTTAACAGTTGGTCGGATTGTCACGAAGTTTCACATGTAGTATTCCTGAAGACCAAATAAAAAAAATAGGCGGTGTGACGGCTCAAAATTTTTTACGGGAGGGGGGTAGTGGGGGGGCCTAAGTATAAATATAGAGCTAACTCATTAACTAATGGGCGAATCGTCATGAAATTTCACAAGTAGTATTTTTAAAAGCCAAATAGGAAAAAAAGGTGTGTGGCGTCCCAAAGTTTTGAACGGGAGGGGGGGTTGTGGGGGGGCCTAAGTATAAATATAGAGCTAACTCTTTAACGGTTGGTCGGATTGTCACGAAATTTCACATGGAGTATTCCTGAAGACCAAATAGAAAAATAGGCGGTGTGACGGCTCAAATTTTTTACGGGAGGGGGGAGGGTAGTGGGGGGGCCTAAGTATAAATATAGAGCTAACTCATTAACTAATGGGCGAATCGTCATGAAATTTCACATGTAGTATTTTTAAAAGCCAAATAGGAAAAAAAGGTGTGTGGCGTCCCGAAGTTTTGAACGGGAGGGGGGGTTGTGGGGGGTGTACTAACTATTTATATTAATAAAGCTGAAACGGGGTTTGTTTGTTTGTTTGTATGTATGTTTGTTCCAGCATCACGCCCAAACCGCTGGACGGATTTTTATGAAACTGCCCTTGTAGCATTCTTTTGAGCCCGATTGAATAATAGGCTATGTGGCGTCCCAAAATTTTGATCGGGAGGGGGGGTTGTAAGGGGGGCCTAAGTATATAAATAGTGCTAACTCATTAACTAATGGGCGAATCGTCATGAAATTTCACATGTAGTTATTATAAAAGCCAAATAGGAAAAAAAGGTGTGTGGCGTCCCAAACTTTTGAACGGGAGGGGGGGTTGTGGGGGGGCCTAGGTATAAATATAGAGCTAATTCTTTAACGGTTGGTCGGATTGTCACGAAATTTCACATGGAGTATTCCTGAAGGCCAAATAGAAAAATAAGGTGTGTGGCGTCCCAAAGTTTTGAACGGGAGGGGGGGTTGTGCGGGGGCCTAAGTATAAATATAGAGCTAACTCATTAACTAATGGGCGAATCGTCATGAAATTTCACGTAGTATTTTTAAAAGCCAAATAGGAAAAAAAGGTGTGTGGTGCCCCAAAGTTTTGAACGGGAGGGGGGGTTGTGGGGGGGCCTAAATATAAATATAGAGCTAATTCTTTAACGATTGGTCGGATTGTCACGAAATTTCACATGGAGTATTCCTGAAGGCCAAATAGAAAAATAAGGTGTGTGGCGTCCCAAAGTTTTGAACGGGAGGGGGGGTTGTGGGGGGGCCTAAGTATAAATATAGAGCTAACTCTTTAACAGTTGGTCGGATTGTCACGAAGTTTCACATGTAGTATTCCTGAAGATCAAATAAAAAAAATAGGCGGTGTGACGGCTCAAAATTTTTTACGGGAGGGGGGTAGTGGGGGGGGCCTAAGTATAAATATAGAGCTAACTCATTAACTAATGGGCGAATCGTCATGAAATTTCACATGTAGTATTTTTAAAAGCCAAATAGGAAAAAAAGGTGTGTGGCGTCCCAAAGTTTTGAACGGGAGGGGGGGTTGTGGGGGGGCCTAAGTATAAATATAGAGCTAACTCTTTAACGGTTGGTCGGATTGTCACGAAATTTCACATGGAGTATTCCTAAAGGTCAAATAGAAATATTAGGTGTGTGACGGCCCAAAATTTTGAACTGGAAGGAGGGTTGTGGGGGGGGCTAAATATACATATAGAGTTAGCTCACAAACGGTTGGTCGTATTGTCATGAATCGAATTGTCATGAATTTCACATGTAGTAGTAGTAACTATGTATTCGCTGTGGGGTTCACTGTTGCAAGACATTTACTAGCTGTGATGTCCAGCGTTCCTAATATCGTACTAGCTGTGGGGTCCGCTGTTGCAAGGTACTTACTAGCTGTAGTGCTCAGCCCCAGCGTTCCTAACTATGTACTGGCTGTGGGGTTCGCTGTTGCAAGGCACCTATAAGACATTTACTAGCTGTAATGCCCAGCGTTTCTAATTACGTACTAGCTGTGGGGTCTGCTGTTGCAAGGCGCTAGCAGTGTGGCCCAGCGTATTTCACTCGTAGGTACTAGCTGTGGGGTCCGCCGTTGCAAAACTCATACTAGCTGTGATGCCCTGTGGTTCTAACTACATACTATCTGTGGGGTTCGCAGTTGCAAGGCACCTACTACCTGTAGGGCCCAGCGTTCCTAATTACGTACTAGCTGTGGGGTCCGTCGTTGCAAAAGCATACTAGCTGTGATGCCCAGGGTTCCTAATATCGTACTAGCTGTGGGGTCCGTTGTTGCAAGGCATTTACTAACTGTAGTGCCCAGCGTTCCTAACTTCGTACTAGCTGTGGGGTCCGTTGTTGCAAGGCATTTACTAGCTGTAGTGCCCAGCGTTCCTAACTATGTACTAGCTGTGAAGTTCGCTGTTGCAAAGCACTTACTAACTGTAATGCCCAGCGTATTTAACTACATACTAGCTGTGGGGTCCGCTGTTGCAAGGCACTTAATAGCTGTGGTGCCCACCGTTCCTAACTTCGTACTAGCTGTGGGGTCCGCTGTTGCGAGGCACATACTAGCTGTGGTGACCAGCGTTCCTAACTACGTACTAGCTGTTGGGTCCGCCGTCGCAAGGCACATACTAGCTATGATGCCCAGCATTCCCTACTACGTACTAGCTGTGGTGCTCAGCGTTGCAAGCCACATACTAGCTGTGGTCACAAACGTTCTTAAGTACGCACTGACTAGGACGTCCAGCGATGCTAAGTATTCACTAGGTGTGGCTTCCGCCGTTGAAAGGCGCATACTAGCTGTGGTGCCCAGGGGTCCTAAAAACTTACTAGCGTTACAACAGCTGAAGGACTATAAGCCTTATTCCGTATGAATAATTGAAAATTATAACATCATGAATGTACTGTCGAGGAACTTAATAGCGTTATAGAAGATATTGGGAGAAAAATCAAAGTTCCCCGGGCAACGCCGGGTATAACTGCTAAAGATTTAATATTTGTTAAAACTGATAGAGAACGACCGAATTATCTGAATCCTACACAAAAATCAAAATAAAAATGTTTTTCAAAAAATTCACGCTATTTAACGGTTTATAGGTTTAATAATTGTTAAAACTGATACGACAGAATCAGATATATCCGAAAAGTCCCATCCGACGGACGACGTGCTCAAGGCTATTTTCAACCTAAGTGAAATTTCACCTAACCAGGTTTATTTACATAACATACGTCTCATTATCGAGTACCTCACATTCGAAAAAGCCCTGGATCATCGCTTAAAGTCCCATCCGAAGGACGACGTGCTCAAAGTGTTTTTTAACTTCCCGATTGAAACATCTGACCTAAGTGCCTCAGCTAGATTTCTAAGTGGCGATCCTGAGCTCGGTAGACTCCATTCTTGAAATTTCTCGCTTTTTAACGGTTTATAGATTTAATAGTTGTTAAAACTGATAGAGAACGACCGGATTATCTGAATCCTACACAAAAATCAAAATAAAAATGTTTTTCAAAAAATTTGCGCTATTTAACGGTTCATAGGCTTAATAATTGTTAAAACTGATACGACAGATTCAGATTTATCCGGAAAGTCCCATCCGAAGGACGACGTGCTCAAGGCTATTTTCAACCTGAGTGATATTTCACCTACCCAGGTTTATTTACATAACATACGTCTCATTATCGAGTACCTCACATTCGAAAAAGCCCTGGATCATCGCTTAAAGTCCCATCCGAAGGACGACGTGCTCAAAGTGTTTTTTAACTTCCCGATTGAAACATCTGACCTAAGTGCCTCAACTAGATTTCTAAGTGGCTATCCTGAGCTCGGTAGACTCCATTCTTGAAATTTCTCGCTTTTTAACGGTTTATAGATTTAATATTTGTTAAAACTGATAGAGAACGACCGGATTATCTGAATCCTACACAAAAATCAAAATAAAAATGTTTTTCAAAAAATTTGCGCTATTTAACGGTTTATAGGCTTAATAATTGTTAAAACTGATACGACAGATTCAGATTTATCCGGAAAGTCCCATCCGAAGGACGACGTGCTCAAGGCTATTTTCAACCTAAGCGATATTTCACCTACCCAGGTTTATTTACATAACATACGTCTCATTATCGAGTACCTCACATTCGAAAAAGCCCTGGATCATCGCTTAAAGTCCCATCCGAAGGACGACGTGCTCAAAGTGTTTTTTAACTTCCCGATTGAAACATCTGACCTAAGTGCCTCAACTAGATTTCTAAGTGGCGATCCTGAGCTCGGTAGACTCCATTCTTGAAATTTCTCGCTTTTTAACGGTTTATAGATTTAATATTTGTTAAAACTGATAGAGAACGACCGGATTATCTGAATCCTACACAAAAATCAAAATGAAAACGTTTTTCAAAAAATTCGCGCTATTTAACGGTTTATAGGCTTAATAATTGTTAAAACTGATACTACAGATTCAGATATATCCGGAAAGTCCCATCCGAAGGACGACGTGCTCAAGGCTTTCAACCTAAGTGGAAATTGACCTACCCAGGTTTATTTACATAACATACGTCTCATTATCGAGTACCTCACATTCGAAAAAGCCCTGGATCATCGCTTAATGTCCCATCCGAAGGACGAAGTGCTCAAAGTTATTTTTAACTTCCCGATTAAAACATCTGACCTAAGTGCCTCAGCTAGATTTCTAAGTGGCGATCCTGAGCTCGGTAGACTCCATTCTTCAAATTTCTTGCTTTTCAACGGTTTATAGATTTAATATTTGTTAACTGACAGAGCCATAGAGTGTGCTGGTTTCGGATTATGCCAACGTCAGCACAACGTTCAGACTGACTTTAAATATGGTGACACCGATCCACTATGGAAGAAAAATGCCCAAAAAAAAAAGATGTATGTATAGATATGAACACAAATTAAAACTTGTGTACATTGTGATATAATCTATATTAATAAAGCTGAAACGGGGTTTGTTTGTTTGTTTGTATGTTTGTTTGTATGTATGTATGTATGTATGTTTGTTCCAGTATCACGCCCAAACCGCTGGACGGATTTTTATGAAACTTCCCATGTAGCATTCTTTTGAGCCCGATTGAATAATAGGCTATGTGGCGTCCCAAAATTTTGATCGGGAGGTTGTAAGGCGGGCCTAAGTATATAAATAGTGCTAACTCATTAACTAATGGTCAAATTGTCATGAAATTTCACACGTAGTCTTTTTAAAAGCCAAACAGGAAAAAAAGGTGTGTGGCGTCCCAAAGTTTTGAACGGGAGGGGGGGTTGTGGGGGGGCCTAAGTATAAATATAGAGCTAACTCATGAACTAACGGGCGAATCGTCATGAAATTTCACATGTAGTATTTTTAAAAGCCAAACAGGAAAAAAAAGTGTGTGGCGTCCCAAAGTTTTGAACGGGAGGGGGGGTTGTGGGGGGGCCTGAGTATAAATATAGACCTAACTCTTTAACAGTTGGTCGGATTGTCACGAAATTTCACATGTAGTATTCCTGAAGACCAAATAAAAAAAATAGGCGGTGTGACGGCTCAAAATTTTTTACGGGAGGGGGGTAGTGGGGGGGCCTAGGTATAAATATAGAGCTAACTCTTTAACGGTTGATCGTATTGTCATGAATCGGATTGTCATGAATTTCACATGTAGTAGTAGTAACTATGTATTCGCTGTGGGGTTCACTGTTGCAATACATTTACTAGCTGTGTTGTCCAGCGTTCCTAATATCGTACTAGCTGTGGGGTCCGTCGTTGCAAAAGCATACTAGCTGTGATGCCCAGGGTTCCTAATATCGTACTAGCTGTGGGGTCCGTTGTTGCAAGGCATTTACTAGCTGTGATGCCCAGGGTTCCTAATATCGTACTAGCTGTGGGGTCCGTTGTTGCAAGGCATTTACTAGCTGTAGTGCCCAGCGTTCCTAACGTTGGTCGGATTGTCACGAAATTTCACATGGAGTATTCCTGAAGGCCAAATAGAAAAATAAGGTGTGTGGCGTTCCAAAGTTTTGAACGGGAGGGGGGGTTGAGGGGTCCTAAGTATAAATATAGAGCTAGCTCATTAACGGTTGGTCGCATTGTCACGAAGTTTCACATGTAGTATTCCTGAAGACCAAATAAAAAAAAAGGTGTGTGGCGTCCCAAAGTTTTGAACGGGAGGGGGGGGTAGTTGGGGGGCCTAAGTATAAATATAGTGCTAGCTCAATAACGGTTGGTCGTATTGTCTTGGAATTTCACATGTAGTATTCTTAAAAGCCAAATAGAAATATAGGGTGTATATGTCACAAAATTTTGAACGGGAGGGTGGGTTGATGGGGGCCTAAGTATAAGTATAGTGATGTCATTAACGGATGATCGGATTGTCACGAAATTTCACATGTAGTATTCATAAAGGCCAAATAGAAAAATAGGGTGTGACGTCAAAAAATTGTGAACGGGAGGGGGGGTATGGGGGTAGGCCTAAATTTGAAGATAGTGATAGGTCATTAACGGATGATCGGATTGTCATGGAATTTCACATGTACTATTATTGATAGCCAAATAGAAAAATACACTAGCTGTGATGCCCAGTGGTTCTAACTACGTACTAGCTGTGGGGTCCGCCGTTACAAAAACATACTAGCTGTGATGCCCAGCGTTTCTAACTAGGTACTAGCGGTGGGGTCCGCCGTTGCAGAACACATACTAGCTGTGATGCTGAGCGTTTCTAACTACGTACTAGCTGTGGGGTCCGCCGTTGCAAAACACATACTAGCTGTGATGCCCAGTGGTTCTAACTACATACTAACTGTGGGGTCCGCTGTTGCAAAGCACTTAATAGCTGTAGGGCCCAGCGTTCCTAGAAACGTACTATCTGTGGGGTCCGCTGTTGCGAGGCACATACTAGCTGTGATGCCCTGTGGTTCTAACTACATACTATCTGTGGGCTCCGCAGTTGCAAGGCACCTACTAGCTGTAGGGCCCAGCGTTCCTAAAAACGTACTAGCTGTGGGGTCCGCCGTTGCAAAAACATACTAGCGGTGATGCCCAGCGTTTCTAATTAGGTACTAGCGGTGGGGTCCGCCATTGCAGAACACATACTAGCTGTGATGCTGAGCGTTTCTAACTACGTACTAGCTGTGGGGTCCGCCGTTGCAAAAACATACTAGCGGTGATGCCCAGCGTTTCTAATTAGGTACTAGCGGTGGGGTCCGCCGTTGCAGAACACATACTAGCTGTGATGCTGAGCGTTTCTAACTACGTACTAGCTGTGGGGTGCGCCGTTGCAAAAACATACTAGCTGTGATGCCCAGCGTTTCTAATTAGGTACTAGCGGTGGGGTCCGCTGTTGCAAGGCACTTACTAGCTGTGATGCCCAGCGTTCCTAATTTCTTACTAGATGTGGGGTCCGCTGTTGCGAGGCTCATACTAGCTGTGGTGACCAGCGTTCCTAACTACGTACCTGCTGTGGGGTCCGCCGTCGCAAGGCACATACTAGCTGTGATGCCCAGCGTTTCTAACTAGGTATTAGCGTTGGGGTCAAAACGTTCTTATGTACGCACTGGCTAGGACGTCCAGCGATGCTAAGTATTCACTAGCTGTCGTTTCCGCAGTTGAAAGGCGCATACTAGCTGTGGTGCCCAGGGATCCTAAAAAATTACTAGCGTTACTACAGTTGAATTCCGTATGAATAATTAAAAATTATAACATCACTGTCGAGGAACTGAATAGCCTTATAGGAGATATTGGGAGAAAAGTCAAAGTTCCCCGGGCAACGCCGGGTATTACTGCTAGTCTATATTAATAAAGCTGAAACGGGGTGTGTTTGTTTGTTTGTATGTTTGTTCCAGCATCATGCCCAAACGGCTGGACGGATTTTTATGAAACTTCCCATGTAGCATCCTTCTGAGCCCGATTGAATAATAGGGTTGTGGGGGGGCCTAAGTATAAATATAGTCCTAGCTCATTAACGGTTGGTCATATTGTCACGAAATTTCACATGTAGTATTCTTAAAGGCCAAATTGAAAAATATTGTGTGTGGCGTCCCAAAATTTTTAGCGGGAGGGGGGGTTGTGGGGGGAAGCCTAAATATAAAGATAGTGATAGGTCATTAACGGATGATCAGATTGTCATGGAATTTCACATGTAGTATTTTTAAAGGCCAAATAGAAAAAAAGGGTGTGTGACGGCTCAAAAGTTTGTGCGGGAGGGGGGGTTGTGGGGGGGCCTAAGTATAAATATAGTGCTAACTCTTTAACGGTTGGTCGGATTATCATGAAATTTCGGATGTAGTATTCCTGAAGGCCAAGTAGAAAAATGAGGTGTGGCGTCCCAAAGTTTTGAAATGGAGGGGGGGTTGTGGGGGGGCCAACGTATAAATATAGAGCTAGCTCATTAATGGTCATGAAATTTCACATGTAGTATTTTTAAAAGCCAGAAAGGAAAAAAAGGTGTGTGGCGTCCCAAAGGTTTGAACGTTGAGGGGGGTTGTGGGGTAGGCGTAAATTTGAAGATAGTGATAGATCATTTACGGATGATCGGATTGTCATGGAATTTCTTATGTAGTATTCTTGATGGCCAAATAGAAAAATACACTATGTGACATCTTCAAAAATTGAACAGGGGGGGGGGGGGGGGCAAAGCATAAGAAAATGCTGACTGATTAAAGGGTAATCGGATTGTCATGAATTTCACATGTAGTAGTAACTATGTATTCGCTGTGGGGTCCGCTGTTGCAAGGCATTTACCAGCTGTGGTGCCCAGCGTTCCTAATATCGTACTAGCTGTGGGGTCCGCCGTCGCAAGGCACATACTAACTGAGATGCCCAGCGTTCCTAACACTAGCTGTGGGGTCCGCCGTTACAAGACACTTACTAGCTGTGGTGCCCAGCGTTCCTAACTACGTAATAGCTGTAGGGTCCGCCGTTGCAAGGAACATACTAGCCGTGGTGCCCAGCGTTCCTAACTACGTACTAAATGTGGGGTCCGCGTCGCAAGGCACATACTAGCTGTGGTGCCCAGCGTTCCTAACTACGTACTAGATGTGGGGTCCGCCATCGCAAGGCACATATTAGCTGTAATGCCCCCCCAGGGGTCTTAAAAACTTACTAGCGTTACTATAGTTGAAGGGCTATATCCCTTATTCCGTATGAATAATCGAAAATTATAACATCATGAATGTGGTGTCGAAGGATTGAATAGACTTGAGAGAGGAGATATTGGGAGAAAATTCAAAGTTCCCTGGGCAACGCCGGGTATTACTGCTAGTGTGGAATATAAGTGGGCTTTGAGGTACCGTTTTGACATATTTTCTGAAAAACAAATTAATACAGCTATGTTGGTAGATAGGCAGCATCCAGAAACGAAGATGGTCAACCAAAGAAAGATTCAGATGTATCGGGAAAGTCCCATCCGAAGGACGACGTGCTCATTTTTATTTTTATCTTCCCGATTAAAACATCTGACCTAAGTGACTTGGCTAGATTTCTAAATGGCGATCCTGAGCTCGGTAAACTCCATTCATCAAATTTCTCGATTTTAAACGGTTTTTAGTTTTAATATTTGTTAAAACTGATGAACAACCGAATTATCTGAATCCTACACAAAAATCGAAATAAAAAAGTTTTTCGAAAAAGTTGGGCGAAATCCCATTCATCAAATTTCTCGCTTTTTAACAGTTTTTAGATTTAATATTTGTTAAAACTGATAGACAGATTCAGATATATCGGGGAAGTCCCATCCGAAGGACGACGTGCTCAAATTTATTTTTAACCTAAGTGAAATTTCAGCTACCCAGGTTTAGATACGTAACATACGACTCATTATCGAGTACCTGATATACGAAAAAGCCCTCGATCATAGCTTAGAGTCCAAACCGAAGGACGACGTGCTCAAATTTATTTTTATCTTCCCGATTAAAACATCTGACCTAATTGACTTGGCTAGATTTCTAAATGACGATCCTGAGCTTGGTAGACTCCATTCTTCAAATGTCTAGCTTTTAAACGGTTTTTAGATTTAATATTTGTTAAACCTGATGAACAACCGGGATATCTGAATCCTACACAGAAATTGAAATACAAATGTTCTTCGAAAAAAGTCAGACTAAATACCATTCTTCAAATTTCCTGCTTTTTAACGGTTTATAGATTTAATATTTGTTAAAACTGATAGACAGATTCAGATATATCGGGAAAGTCCGAAAGACGACGTGCTCAAGGTTATTTTTAAACTATGTGAAATTTCAGCTACCCAGGTTTAGATACATAACATACGACTCATTATCCAGTACCTGACATACAAAAAGGCCCTCGATCATAGCTTGAAGTCCAATCCGAAGGACGACGTGCTCAAGTTATTTTTAACGTAAATGAAATTTCAACTACCCAGGTTTAGTTACATAACATAGGACTCATTATCGAGCACCTGACATACAAAAAGGCCCTCGATCATAGCCTAAAGTCTAATCCGAAGGACGACGTGCTCAAATTTATTTTTATCTTTCCGATTAAAATATCTGAGCAAAGTGACTAGGCTAAATTTCTAAATGGCGATCCTGAGCTCGGTAGACTCCATTCTTCAAATGTCTAGCTTTTAAACGGTTTTTAGATTTAATATTTGTTAAAACTGATGAACAACCGGGATATCTGAATCCTACACAAAAATCGAAATAAAAATGTTTTTCGAAAAAAGTCGGGCTAAATACCATTCTTCAAACTTCCTGCTTTTTAACGGTTTATAGATTTAATATTTGTTAAAACTGATAGACAGATTTAGATATATCGGGAAAGTCCCATCCGAAGGACGACGTGCTCAAGGTTTTTTTAACCTAAGTGAAATTTCAGCTACCCAGGTTTAGATACGTAACATACGACTCATTATCCAGTACCTGACATACAAAAAGGCCCTCGATCATAGCTTGAAGTTCAATTTGAAGGACGACGTGCTCAAGTTATTTTTAACGTAAATGAAATTTCAACTACCCAGGTTTAGATACATAACATACGACTCATTATCGAGTACCTGACATACGAAAAGGCCCTCGATCATAGCTTAAAGCCCAATCCGAAGGACGACGTGCTCAAATTTATTTTTATCTTTCCGATTAAAACATCTGAGCTAAGTGACTTGGCTAGATTATTAAATGGCGATCCTGAGCTCGGTAGACTCCATTCTTCAAATGTCTAGCTTTTAAACGGTTTTTAGATTTAATATTTGTTAAAACTGATGAACAACCGGGATATCTGAATCCTACACAAAAATCGAAATAAAAATGTTTTTCGAAAAAAGTCGGGCTAAATACATTCTTCAAACTTCCTGCTTTTTAACGGTTTATAGATTTAATATTTGTTAAAACTGATAGACAGATTTAGATATATCGGGAAAGTCCCATCCGAAGGACGACGTGCTCAAGGTTTTTTGAACCTAAGTGAAATTTTAGCTACCTAGGTTTAGTTACATAACATACGACTCATTATCCAGTACCAGACAAACAAAAAGGCCCTCAATCATAGCTTGAAGTCCAATCCGAAGGACGACGTGCTCAAATTTGTTATTATCTTCTCGATCAAAACATCTGACCTAAGTGCCTGGGCTACATTTCTATGTGGCGATCCTGAGCTCGATAGACTCCATATGTATGATAAAATAAGTTACCGTTTGGTTCCAACTAAAATTATCAAGGAAGAAATGTGGAATATAAGTGGGCTTTGAGGTACCGATTTGACATATTTTCTGAAAAACAAATTAATACAGCTATGTTGGTAGATAGGCAGCATCCAGAAACGAAGATGGTCAACCAAAGAAAGATTCAGATGTATCGGGAAAGTCCCATCCGAAGGACGACTGCTCAAGTAGTTTTTAACCTAAATGAAATGTCACCTACCCAGGTTTAGATACATAACATAGGACTCATTATCGAGTACCTGACATACGAAAAGGCCCTCGATCATAGCTTAAAGTCCAATCCGAAGGACGACGTGCTCATTTTTATTTTTATCTTCCCGATTAAAACATCTGACCTAAGTGACTTGGCTAGATTTCTAAATGGCGATCCTGAGCTCGGTAAACTCCATTCTTCAAATTTCTCCCTTTTTACCGGTTTTTAGATTTAATATTTGTTAAAACTGATCTATAACAACCGTGATATCTGAATCCTACACAAAAATCGAAATAAAAATGTTTTTCGAAAAAAGTCGGGCTAAATCCCATTCTTCAAATTTCTCGCTTTTTAACGGTTTATAGGCTTAATATTAGTTAAAACTGATTGACAGATTCAGATATATCGGGAAAGTCCCATTCGAAGGACGACGTGCTCAAGGTTTTTTTAACCTAAGTGAAATTTCAGCTACCCAGGTTTAGATACGTAACATACGACTCATTATCCAGTACCTGACATACAAAAAGGCCCTCGATCATAGCTTGAAGTTCAATTTGAAGGACGACGTGCTCAAGTTATTTTTAACGTAAATGAAATTTCAACTACCCAGGTTTAGATACATAACATACGACTCATTATCGAGTACCTGACATACGAAAAGGCCCTCGATCATAGCTTAAAGTCAAATCCGAAGGACGACGTGCTCAAAATTATTTTTATCTTCTCGATTAAAACATCTGACCTAATTGACTTGGATTTCGAAATGGCGATCCTGAGCTCGGTAAACTATAGTGATAGTGCGGCCTAAATATAAAGATAGTGATCGGTCATTAACAGATGATCGAATTGTCATGGAATTTCACATGTAGTATTTTTAAAGGCGAAATAGAAAAATACACTATGTGACATCTCAAAAATTTGAACGGGAGGTGGGGTTGCAATGGGGGCTAAGCATAAAAATTGTTTTAGCGCATAATTGTGAACGGAAGGGGGGTCGTGGGAGTAGGCCTAAATACGAAGATAGTGATTGGTCATTAACTGATGGTCGGATTGTCATGGAATTTCACATATAGTATTTTAGGCGAAATAGAATAATACACTATATGAAATCTCAAAAATTTGAACGGGAGGGGGGGGGGGGGGGGGCTAAGCATAAAAATAATACTGACTCATTAAAAGTAATCGGATTCTCATGAAATTTCATATGTAGTTGTAGTAACTACGTACTAGCTGTGGTGCCCAGCGTTCCTAACCACATACTAGCTGTGGGGCCCGCCGTTGCAAGGTACATACTAGCTGTGGTGCCCAGCGTTTCTACCTACGTACTAACTGTGGGGTCCGCCGTTGCAAAGCACATACTAGCTGTGGTCACAAGCGTTCTTAAGTACGCACTGGCTAGAACGTCCAGTGACGCTAAGTATTCGCTTACTGTGGTTTCCGCCGTTGAATGGCGCGTACTAGCTATGTTGCCCAGGGGTCCTAAAAACTTACTAGCTGGGATGTCTGCCGTTGAAGGACTATAAGCCTTATTCCGTATGAATAATTCAAAATTATAACATCATGAATTTACTGTTGAAAAATTGAATAGGATTCGTGTGTTTGTTTGTATGTTTGTTCCAGCATCACGCCCAAACCGCTGGACGGATCTTCATGAAACTTCACATGTAGCATCCTTTTGAGCCCGGTTTAATAATAGGCTATATGGCGTCCCAAAATTTTGAACGGGAGGGGGGGGGGGTTGTGAGGGGGGCCTAAGTATATAAATAGAGCTAACTCATTAACTAATCGTTGGATTGTAATAAAATTACGTATGTAGTATGCTTAAAGGCCAAATAGAAATATAAGGTGTGTGGCGTTCAAAATTTTGAACGGGAGGGGGGGTTGTGGGGGGGACCTAAGTTTAAATATAGTCCTAGCTCAATAACGGTTGGTCGGATTGTCACGAAATTTCACAAGTAGCATTTCTTAAGGTCAAAAAGAAAAATAAGGTGTGTGGCGCTCCACAATTTTGAACGGGAGGGGGGGTTGTGGGGGGCCCAAGTATAAATATAGTCCCACCTCATTAGCGGTTGGACTGATTGTCACGAAATTTCGCATGTGGTATTCCTGAAGGCCAAATGGAAAAATAAGGCGCGTGGCGTCCCAAAGTTTCGAACGGGAGGGGGGGTTGTGGGGGGGCCTTTATATTAAGTATAAATATAGTGCCAACTCTTTAACGGTTGGTCGGATTGTCATGAATTTCACATGTAGTAGTAGTAACAATGTATTAGCTGTGGGGTCCGCTGTTGCAAGGCATTTACTAGCTGCGATGCCCAGCGTTCCTAATATCGTACTAGCTGTGGGGTCCGCTCTTGCAACACACTTACTAGCTGTGATGCCTAGCGTTTCTAACTACGTACTAGCTGTGGTGTCCGCTGTTGCAAGGCACTTAATACCTGTAGTGCCCAGCGTTCCTGACTTCGTAGTAGCTGTGGGGTCCGCTGTTGCAAGGCACTTAATACCTGTGGTGCCCAGCGTTCCTAACTACGTACTAGCGGTGGTGGCCGCTGTTGCAAGGCACTTAATACCTGTGGTGCCCAGCGTTCCTAACTACGTACTAGCTGTGGTGCCCAGGGGTCCTAAAAACGTACTAGCGTTACTGTAGCTAAATGACTATAGATTCAGATGTATCCGGGAAGTCCCATCCGAAGGACGACTTGCTCAAGTTATTTTCAACGTAAATGAAATTTCAACTACCCAGGTTTAGATACATAACATACGACTCATTATCGAGTACCTGACATACGAAAAGACCCACGATCATAGCTTAAAGCCCAATCCGAAGGACGACGTGCTGAAATTTATTTTTATCTTTCCGATTAAAACATCTGAGCTAAGTGACTTGGCTAGATTTCTAAATGGCGATCCTGAGCTCGATAGACTCCATTCTTCAAATGTCTAGCCTTTAAACGGTTTTTAGATTTAATATTTGTTAAAACTGATGAACAACCGGGATATCTGAATCCTACACAAAAATCTAAATAAAAATGTTTTTCGAAAAAAGTCGGGCTAAATACCATTCTTCAAACTTCCTGCTTTTTAACGGTTTATAGATTTAATATTTGTTAAAACTGATAGACAGATTTAGATATATCGGGAAAGTCCCATCCGAAGGACGACGTGCTCAAGGTTTTTTTAACCTAAATGAAATTTCAGCTACCCAGGTTTAGATACATTTTTAGATACACGACCTAAGTGACTTGGCTAGATTTCTAAATGGCGATCCTGAGCTCGGTAAACTCCATTCTTCAAATTTCTCGCTTTTAAACGGTTTTTAGTTTTAATATCTGTTAAAACTGATAGACAGAATCAGATATATCGGGAAAGTCCCATCCGAAGGAGGACGTGCTCAAGGTTTTTTTAACCTAAGTGATGTTTCAGCTACCCAGGTTTAGATACATAACATACGACTCATTATCCAGTACCTGACATACGAAAAGGCCCTCGATCATAGCTTAAAGTCCAATCCGAAGGACGACGTGCTTAAATTTATTTTTATCTTACCGATAAAACATCTGACCTAATTGACTTGGGTAGATTTCGAAATGGCGATCCTGAGCTCGGTAAACTCCATTCTTCAAATTTCTCGCTTTTAAACGGTTTTTAGATTTAATATTTGTTAAAACTGATGAACAACCGTGATATCTGAATCCTACACAAAAATCGAAATAAAAATGTTTTTCGAAAAAAGTCGGGCTAAATCCCATTCTTCAAATTTCTCGCTTAACGGTTTATAGGCTTAATATTAGTTGAAACTGATAGACAGATTCAGATATATCGGGAAAGTCCCATTCGAAGGACGACGTGCTCAAGGTTTTTTTAACCTAAGTGAAATTTCCGCTACCCAGGTTTAGATGACATACGAAAAGGCCCTCGATCATAGCTTAAAGGGGGGGAGGTCAAGCATAAAAATAATGGTGAATGATTAAATGGTAATCGGATTGTCATGAATTTCACATGTAGTAGTAGTAACTATGTATTCGCTGTGGGGTCCACTGTTGCAAGGCACTTACTAGCTGTTGTGCCCAGCCCCAGCGTTCCTAACTATGTACTAGCTGTGGGGTTCGCTGTTGCAAGGCACCTACAAGCTGTGATGCCCAGCGTTCCTAAAAACGTACCAGCTGTGGGGTCCGCCGTTGCAAAAACATACTAGCTGTGATGCCCAGCGTTCCTAACTATGTACTAGCTGTGGGGTTCGCTGTTGCAAGGCACCTACAAGCTGTGATGCCCAGCGTTCCTAAAAACGTACTATCTGTGGGGTCCGCTGTTGCAAGGCACTTACTAGCTGTGATGCCCAGCGTTCCTAACTTCGTACTAGTTGTGTGGTCCGCTGTTGCAAGGCACATTCTAGATGTGGTGCCCAGCGTTCCTAACTTCGTACTAGCTGTGGGTTCCGCCGTTCCAAGGACTTACAAGCTGTGATGCCCAGCGTTCCTAACTACGTACTAGCTGTGGGGTCCACCGTTGCAAGGGATATACTACCTGTGGTGCCCAGCGTTCCTAACTACGTACTAGCTGTGGTGCCCAGCGTTGCAAGGCACATACTAGCTGTGGTCACAAGCGTTCTTAAGTACGCACTGGCTAGGATGTCCAGCGATGCTAAGTATTCACTAGCTGTGGTTTCCGCCATTGAAAGGAGCATACTAACTGTGGTGCCCAAAAAACTTACGGGGTCCTAAAAACTTACTAGCGTTGCTATAGCTGAAGGACTATAAGCCTTATTCCGTATAAAATTATAACATCATGAATGTACTGCCGAAAAAATTGAATAGACTTATAGGAGATATTGGGAGAAAATTCAAAGTTCCCCCGGGCAACGCCGGGTATTACTGCTAGTATGTAAATACAGTAGACTCTCCCTTATCCGGCGTTATGTTAACCGGTGTGCTCCCTTATCCGGCACGCTTCCTTATCCGGCGCTCGCAAAATAATATCAAATTTGTTAAACTAAAACTAATTCAATTATTAGATTATCGATTTATATGAGCCACGTGTATTTACGAGCACATAATAATTCCGTAACTCACGAATCTTCTATGTATTTTTATTGTACATATGAACACACTGTATGTACATTGTATTTATAATGAAGGGAACGCTTATACAATATTTTATTAGTCCACTAATATCCTATAAATAAATTATAATAAATACATAGTTGAAAATCAAACATTTATAAAGAATGTTTTCTAGAATTGAAAAACAAAGGTACCGTCCCGTCCGTGGCACAACAATATCGTCTTATCGGGAAATGAACGCTTAACTAAAGTAAAGTCAAAGTTTAATTTTTTTCCATAGAAATCCTCTCCTATTTATTTTTACTTTTCACCAGTTCTCTTTTTCTCAGTTTTCATTTGATTCTCATAGTGAAAATAATCGGTGGATCGTTTTTTTCCTTAGTGAAATTGGAAGTTTAAAAGTTTATTTTACTCACGTGCTACGTTTTTGTTTACGAAAGTTTTGTACGGCGGGTGCAGGATAGTGAACAGTCTTTTTTTTTTTTTAAATCATCAAATTATAAAGTGATAAAACAATGGCTTTCACTTCAAAAAGAAAGAAAATTGTTCTTTCCATCCAATAAAAATTGACGGCAATTGATGAAAGGATGGAAAAGGGAGAAACAGCTGCTAAAATAGCCAAGGAATTACGTCTTAACACTAAAGAAGTGGTGGGAATATGCAGCATGGAACAGTGTTGTGATAGCGAAACAAAAGAAAATTACCTATTTTTTTAACAAATAATATTTTTAGAATTTTAGATTTTGTTTTAAATATGTATGTAATTAAACGCAGATTTCAAAATATCTTTTTAATGCTTGGATAAATATACATATGTACGTACATATAATAAATCAATGTTCAGTATGTACATATTTGTCAATTTAATAAATGTTATCAATACATACGTGTTTCATTCCTTAGCTCACCTAAAAACACTTTTTTTAATGCTTTAATTGATATATTTTTTCTCATTAATTGATAATTCCCGTTATCCGGCGTCACGTCGGTCCCGGCAACGCCGGATAAGGGAGAGTCTACTGTAGATGCTGTCAGTGTTTGATTTGATCCAATGTTACTGTTCATCGCTTCTGAATTACTTTCCTAATTATTGGAGTATCATTGTTTCTTCTGGACCTTGAGTGATTTTCCTTATTTATATGACAGTAGTGTGTTTTCTTCAAATCTGTGAGAATAACATTAACGTACCCGAAGCGCTAGTCAATAGCTTATGGATAGGGCTAGAAAACAATATAAGTAGAGATAAGATTCCACTGAAAGAAGAAATTTTAAATTGACCAGAAGCGGAAAGCAATTACATGATTATATATTTTAGAGGATTTAAAAGTGTCCATATTTATATTTAAAAAAATAACTAAAGGCAAGAACTCTTCCTAATATTCATGTCGGGGGGCTGAGGCGGCAGTGGCCTCGGGACTTACTAGTTGATTGAAGACCTAATCATCTACACACGTTTTACGCCATACCTTTCTTTTATAATTTTTTTTTTTTTTTTTTTTTGGCTTTTATTCATAAAGATGCAACTGTTGCTAGGGGGCAACAACCAGCATCTATGTTGGTAGGTATGGAGACGTTGGCGTGAATGGCATGTGAGAGGAAGGCCACCCAGTGGTAGGTCCTCGGGACGAAAATTTATATTAATTATAAGGACAAGGGAAAAAAAAAATAAAATAATAATAATAATAATTAAAAAAAAAATAAATAAATAAATAAAAAGGAATTGAAAGACAACTTTGATGGAATGGGTAAGAGAGATGATAAAACTGAAGGAAAATAATGTAAAAGAAAAAAAAAAAAAGAAAAATATTAAGAACGAATAGGAATTAAGGTGGCAGTAAGTCGCGGTTCCACCTCCTCTTCAACCTTCGTGGGGGGTTTTGTGGTAAGTGTTGTGAAGATAAAGTACGTACTTATTTCTGGATTTGTATGTGTGTAAAGTTTTCTAAAAAAACGTATGTAAATAGTTTGTATTGTGTCGGGTACTGTGTGTATCATAAGATCGTTATGAAGTGTTCTGTTGTTTATGTATGGGGGGCATTGTGTTATCAGCCTGAGGGTTTTTGACTGAAATGCCTGAATTCGTTTGATGTTGGATGTTTTTACTGAACCGTATATCTGTGATCCGTATGTCCATAATGGTCTAAGTAAGTAAGTATAACAGTTCCGTTTTTGTGTCATGTCTAATTTTGATCGTCTATTTAGAAGTCCGTAGAGTATTTTGAGTCGACGGTTCAGCGTGTTTCGTGTGAGACGTGTGTGAGGATTCCATGTCAGTCTTCGATCCAATGTCAGTCCTAGGTATCGTACAGTATTAGTTTGAGGGAGGGGCTTGTCGTAGATGAAAACGGGGGGGCATGTTTCTCGTCGAAGTGTAAATGTGATGTGCTGTGATTTTTCTGTATTTAGTTTGATTTTCCATGTGTTGCACCAGTTTTCAATTTGTGTGAGATGGTGTTGTAGTGTAAATGAGGCGTGTATGTGAAGGTCAGCAGCAGCTAAGATGGCGGTGTCATCGGCGTATGTAGCTGTCATTGTGTGGATGGAGGTGGGCATGTCAGATGTGTATATTGTATATAATAAAGGAGCTAAGACAGAACCCTGCGGTACACCCGCCAATATGGGTCTTATTGAGGAGATAGCAGAGCCCTGACGGACGGCGAAGTATCTGTTTGTTAGATATGAATGAATGATTAAATAATACGTGTGAGGAAGCAACGGTCTCAATTTATAAAGAAGTCCCGCGTGCCAAACTCGGTCAAAAGCCTGACTTACATCAAGGAACGCCCCCGTTGCATAAAACTTTCTTTCTAGGGCAGACGCCACGTAATCCACAACCCTGTGTAACTGGTGTATTGTGGAGTGTTCTGAGCGGAAGCCAAACTGATGATGAGGAAGTGTTTGCTGACTGGAAAGAATAGTTATGAGCCTTTTGTATAGTAATTTTTCGAAGAGTTTAGAACATAGTGGAAGAAGACTGATAGGTCGGTAGGAGGAAGGAGAGTGTTCTGGCTTCTTTGATTTTAGTATCATAAGAATGTGTGAGAGTTTCCATTGAATTGGAAAGCGTGTTGTGCGTAGTATGCAGTTAAACAGGGTTGTCAGGAACACGACAGCTTTCCGAGGTAATTCCTTGAGAACTTCAGCCGTAATGAGGTCATACCCTGGGGACTTCTTTTTGGGGAGGTGTTGAATTTCAAATGCGACTTCAGAAGGTGTGAATGATTTGGGAGGGAGTGAAAGGGGTAATGGGATATGTAGTGTTTGTGAGACATGTGTTTCATGTGTTAAATCATGCATGTCTGGATGAGGTGTGAAGGTTTGTGTGAGATGGGAGGCGAAGCGCTCTGCTTTCTCCTCGTCTGTTATGGCCCATGAGTCATTGTCATATCGCAGAGGTACTGACGTTGCTGGTTGACGCAGCACCCGACGAGTTTTTCGCCAGAGACTGCCATTTTCAGCATTCAAGTTGGAGAAGCTTTTATAATTTAACTATTTTTTAAATTTAATTTATATTTTTTTCATCCGCTGATTATACAAGTTTATTTTATTTATTCATGTATCACATTTGAGTCGCCCATTTCCAAAGGCCACTCTGTCAATTAAAAAAAAAATTAGTTAGGTATCAATTTTAACTAAATCGATAGCGTAGAATGCGACGGTGAAATCCGTTTTTAGCTAAACTCACTCTGTGATATTTAAAACAGCTGGTGAAATGTGGGTTGAGTTTCAAAACTCACTTTGTCAACGGGCTTTACAGTTCCATAACCCACTTGGTCCAACCAGGAACAAAACTCACTTTGTCTGTTGCTGTTTCACATGCTCCTTACCTTCAGAGTTCCAAAGCTCACTCTGTCCTCTTGCAACTAGAAGTTTAGAATAGAACCCGTTTTTTTTTCTTCAATATTTTCATACAGAAACCACTTTTTCTTCATGCCTCCCGACAGGGTCTTTGGTATATTAGAACGAGAGTTTCGCTGCAGAAGTAAGATTTTGACTCCTGGCGAGTATATTGAGATAATATCTGTTTCACGATTAGGAGAGTCCTGCTCGGTCTACGATTTTAAGGGACAGATGAAGGAAGTTGTCAAGAAAACAACAGATTGGCATTTCCAGTTGAACCAGTGTAAGAGGATAGTGGTGACACTATCTAAAAAGACCAGAGTGCCTGGTCATTGGATATTCGGAGTCGAATTGATTCCCATAGGGAAACCTATGAACCCGAAAAAAATTGAAGATGTTCAGAATCTCCTAACCAAGCATTTCGGCAGCGATTGGACTGAAGATCCACGGTTAATTTACTACAACAACATCGTTTTTTGTGCTAATGAGCACATTGACAACTGTGACAGAAACTTGGGGGAAGAAGAGCATCAGGAAGAAGACGTAGGAGAAGAAATTGTGGTCCTCGAAGGTGTAGCTGAGGCTTACCAACTAGACGATGAGCAAGATGCAGGTGCTATTATACACGAATCTGAATTTTTTAAATACCAAAAGAAGTGAATGTGGCCAGAAAGGGTTGAATAGGAATTATGAAAACCTACCTACCTGTTATTTTACCTTTTAGAACTATTTATTCTTTGAGACAATTTGTTAATTTTATAGAAAATATGTATTATTCGAAAATAAGAATATATATAGGTATATATTTATAAATATTTTATTGCTGAAATGAAAAGGAATGAGCATTGTCTTCAATCACGCATTTTTTTCCACCTAACCCACTTTGTCCATTATCTACTTTTCCTAAATCCACTTTGTCACCCTAAAGCTAAGCGCGCACTAGGGCGGCACGGTACGGACGGCCGGTACGGCATGGACAGCATTTTTAAAGGTGGGTGCGCGTACTAAACGGGAACTCCCGCCATCCGCACATGGCAGCGTATACTGAGCTACCGTGTGGTGAACAAGGTCAAAATGGATAGTGATGACGAGTGTTTGGTTGTTAGTGCAATTTTGGTAGAAGAAGAGGAAGAGATGCTAACCAAAAAAAAAAACAATTTTGGATTCATCAAATCAATAGAAAAAGACTGACTTTTGGGGAATTTCATACCTTGTTTCCGGACCTTATGGAAGATGATGCTAAATTCTTTCAATACTTCCGAATGACTCAGGAGAAGTTCGAATCCCTTTATGACCTCATTAAAGATGAAATCTTCAGGAAACAAACTAAGTTTCGAAGTCCTGTTGAACCAAAGGAAAGGCTAGCGATTTGTTTGCGGTAAGTTCCTACGTGATTATTTCATTGGTCGTTTTATTAATATTATTTTTTGTAATACTCTAAACTTACTATGTATTCTGTATAAACATTTTGAAGACCAGACGGGTTTTATATGCCAAACAATGTATAAAGTTTTCCAGGTTTAGCACAATTTTAAAACCTGTACACATAATGAAATAGTACCAAACATATAGGCTAACACCAATTTATTTTCCAATTCACTAAATGATATTTATTTATTTATTGGCACAAATGTAGAAGATTCAATGTTTACTATTAATAATAATTATTAAATATCTAAATGCAATATTATTGGACAGTGTTATGTTGACATGTTCAATTAAAAATGATTATACTTGTAACCACTGGAATAGCCGATTTCGTCGAAATCAAAGACTCAGGGGACCCTAAAACGTGTAAATCCATTGAAAACGGCATTCTCAATTTTTTGACGGATCAAAATACTTTCTTTACCTACAGTGCAGGGTAAGGACAGTTATAAGTGTGAGAGTGACAATCCATCAATGGACACAACTAAAAATTATTATACATAATATTAATTATTACTAATACTAAAAATTATTATTACTTCAAGTTACTTACCATTCTGTTTCATCAGTCCACCGATCTCTTCCCATATATTTTCCCGTCTGCTACAGTTGAAATATTCAGGGTGGCGCATGTTAAATTCTGGATAGTTTTGCACTAATATAATCAATTTGGACACATCCATCTCTTTTTGTAGAAGGGTAGAACTCAACTGACTGTCAATCTGTCATGAGGATGACGTGGCAAACAATTCCAAGGCGCCCGCCGGAGGGGCGCGCTCACTACCCCAGAAATGCCGATGAGTCATCGGTACGGCCTTTCGGAAATGTCCTGAAGTTCTTCCTCGCCGACTTTTTAAAACGGCGGAAGGTGCGGAAGCCCTGTCCGGCCGGCCGTACCGACCAAGTGAGCGCATACACATTTGATTCAATGATATTAATTTTTTTTAATTGCCGTGACGGCCGCCCGTCCGTGCCGTGCCGCCCTAGTGCGCGCTTAGCTTTACTGTTTCAAAACCCACTATGTCCATCCTACTTTCTGCGTTCCAAGAAAAATTATTAACCTGTGAAGTGCAGGGGTTTCATAGATCGAAAAAAGGGGTTGACGAAAAAATTAGAAAAAAAAAATCACGTTTCTAGCTTGTTTCCAAGTGGATGTAATAGTTTTTAGCCATTATCTCAAAACTAGTTGTACTGGACAGAGCGGGCTTTGGAAATGGGCGACTCATTTGCTTGTTGTATATTCTCGTATGTAGTTGCAAATATTTAAAAAAAAAAAAAAAAATTGATAAAGACTGTCTGACTTGGTAAAAGCAAAATATTCGAAACTGGTGTTCTTTGTTTTCATATGTATCTACAAATTAAAATGTCTCGAATGTTTTTTTTCGGCGTTTGCTTGGTCCAATTGAAAATGAATTTTGAAACCTAGTTAAGAAATGATCCTGAAATGGTGTTATTGATGCTTGTTCGGTGGATGATATGTTGAAGATACTCATGATCCGGGTGTGGCAGGGAACTGCAGAGAACGGACCACAAGAGCTGCAGGTGACCCGACAAGTTTGGCTAGAGATCACCATCTCAAAGGTGCAAGTTGGCCGAGTCACCATCGGCCTCTTCGGACAGGTGGTACCCAAGACGGTGGACAACTTTGTGAAACTCTGCACTTCGGGGATCCGGGGCAAGTCCTACCGAGGGATCCGCTTTCACAGAGTCATCAAGAACTTCCTTATACATGGTACCTAATGTACAATGTCTTCATACAATATATAATGACATTATTATTATTTTTTTAAACATACAATAATACAATGGACATCACACACTGGTACAGAATGGAGAACTGAGAGGTCAACCAAGATAAGTGGAACGTTGATGAGTACGATGGAAGTGGAATAATAGATCCACCCAAATAGAATTAATACAATGACCACTTGCCAAGAATGCCCACTTTCCCTGTTGATCTTAATAGAAAAATAAATAAATACCAATACAATGTCTGGTTGTGTGTCACAGCCGTTTCTCCTCCGACTTACTTAACTGTTACCATCACTGAAGATTATATCAAAACATTAAGAAATAAGGATCCCGACAGAGAAAGAAACACCCAAATTTTTTGAGTAGTTTTCGAGGTTACCTCAAACAAACTTTCTCCCTTTTATATTAATATAGATTACGCAAACAAGAACAAATCGACATCCTAGATAAATGTACCAAAATCTATCAAAGTAAAAAAATGTATTAAAAAAATCAAATTACACATGAAATATGAACTTAAAAACTCTTAAAAATTAGCATAAAATACAAAATTGACATTGATATAAAATTCAATCAAATGGCAGTCTAACAGAAATCCAATATTTGAGGTGTTGACTCGGAAAAAAATAAGGTTTCGTTAAGAAATGAAAATGTGGAAGACGAGAAAAAGACTAAGTAACCAACAATAATATAATTATCAATATACACCAAAACACAGACTCTGAGGGTAGGCTTGCAGCCCGAAACGTCTATATAGAAACAAATTTTTTTTTTTCATATTTCGAATCTAGGTCGGGAAACATAAAATTCCGCTGAAAACTCAGCATCATAATTTTGACCGATTACATAACTTCCCCTATACTATATCTAGGGGAGTAAAAACCTAGAAAATGTTTATGACTACAAACTTAAAATTGTGGGGAGGGGGGGAGGGGGCTGTGACACCTACTTGAACTTCTGAGTTGAGCAAATTGTAATATATTGATGCAATCCATCAAAACTTCTAATAAATAAGACTAACTTCCTTTTTTTTAAATATTGTCTATTCCAAAAAAAATGTACACATGAACTACTAGTTACGGTATTATACCATCGTCAAGTTTAACTAAGATCTCTGATAATAGAAAATTGCCGAAATATGTTGTTTGCATAGGTTTGATAGCTCAGGCTTCACAGACCCGGGAAATTTCAAAGTGTACCTATCTATAAATCATATAATATTTCTAAGTTAAAAACAAAAACTGTATTATTTTGCAAAAAAAAATAATAAAAAGAATAAAATAAGAGTAGCTCTATATATATGCACAAAAGTTAAAGAATACAATTTTTTTTATGCGCTCATGGTGGAGGAATATGTGAAGTTTAGCCCCCCCCCCCCCCCCCCCCCCCCCCCTCATTTTCAAAAGTATATGACCGAAAATAAAAATAAAACATAATAGAACTTTTTGAGCTTATCAACAAAAAATAAATTTGATTTGGACATCTCCAACAATGTACAAGATATCAATTCCGTTTGTTATTATAAATTGTTTTTGCATCATTTGTACATCGGTTATCTATACACACTAATTTTGGCAGCAGTCGCATACTTTTTTAGTCAGAAAGATTAATTAATTGTTTAATATTGTAAATCATCTTCTTTCCTAAGAGTCCCTCTGATGCGAACAGTGTTAAGCTTCTCCAGTTATTTAAAAATATAATTCTGTGTAGAACATGCTTTAAACATATTAATTGTTGGTTTATCGCAGCTATATTATTCTTTCATTTATTTTCTGAAGTTGTATTAAATATGTTTTGAACTCAGAAAATAACTGGGAGAATTATACAGCTGCCACATAACTTCTTCTTCTTTCTTTATTTCACCAGCTCAACAAAATGTATGTTACAGATGGTGGAGGTAACATGGGGAATTAGATTAGGGAGTGTCTCTAAGTAGAGATACCCTTAACTATTTACATCAATATTATATTGAAAACAATCGGTATAAGTCCTCAAATTAAGATGTCCTGGAGAAGACTAGATTTGAGACGTCGTGTAGCGGTGGGTTGTCTGATGTTGTATGTGGCAGCTCCTGGAACAGTGGACAGCCTGTCGTGGTATTTACGGAATATTTGTGGATCGGGGTCGCGGTGTAATTGAGAGTTTCGAACAAACCAAGGTGAGTTCACAGCCATTCTAAGGATTTTGTTCTGGAAAACTTGAATTCTTTTTATTTTAGTTGCGGAAGCAGATCCTCATACTTCACTGCCGTAAGTTAAGAGTGGCCGGAGAATGGAATGGTGTAGAGTAAGAGGCATTTTTCGAGCTTTAGAGTAGATTTCCTGTTCATCCGAGGGTAGTGCATGGAGAGTCGAGCATAGGTTTCGGTTAGCTTCTTGTTGACATCACTGATTAAAAAATTATATAAGAAATTCGTTTCAAAATGTCAATGAAGTAACGTTGTTTTATTTTATGTACGATAGGTGGTGATGTTCTTTATGGGAATGGGACCGGAGCGATCAGTATCTACGGAGAGAAGTTCGAAGATGAGAATTTCATTGTGAAGCATACACGAAGATGAGAATTTCATTGTGAAGCATACAGGACCTGGGATCGTCAGTATGGCCAACAGAGGTAACTTTCTGTTTCTGTAATCGCGGATCTTCTGAGAGGGGAGGGGGGGGGGAGGGGGGGGGGGAGAGAATAATTTAACAACTCCTTGCTAAAAAAAATACATTAAAAAAATTTTAGATGTGCTTAACTCCCACTGTGGAACTATAAATGTATCCTGAAACCTTACAACATTTACTCAATTCAAAATATCCTTCTTTGGTGTTACAAAATTTACCTTTTTTCTCTCCTTTGCGACCAGCCTGTCGCGAGATCTGGACAATCACTAGAATAGTACCTTTTTGCATAGCACATAGAAAAAAACACAATGAGATTTTTCCTCTAAATTTCACTCAACAACAACCCCCTCCTATCTGTTGCATGCTACATCATCCAAAATGTTCTGACATATTTTTTTAATTTTCTGTTGAATAACTTCGCTAAATAATCCATACCATTCGATGATGTAGATATGACTAACTCATTGTCGATAAAATATCGAGATAATTAACTTCGATTCTGTTAGCCTCATATAATGATGTATGTTTCAGGCCCAGATACTAATGGATGTCAATTTTTCATTACCACTCGAGTTGCACCGGCCTTGGATGGAAGACATGTCGCTTTTGGGAAGGTTATCACACTTTATTACAGTATCTACAAGGGGGCCATATCTTTGAAGTATCTGGTACAATTTAGTTTGAATCACCTTTCAGGTGTAGGCGCACCTAGACTAGTATACAGTCCCAGGTCAGTGCACAAGGCCTTTCTGGTGATTCTTCACTAACTTCTCAGTGAGCTGCAGGAAGAGAACGACTAAAGGACATATCACCTTAATTGTACTGTATACAATGTTCTAACGATTGAGATTATCTTCGAATGTTAATTGGTTCAATATGAAAAGATACATGTGAAATTGACAGGGGCGTAGCCAGGATTTTGAGCAGGGGGGGGGAAGGGGGGGGGGGGGGGGGGGGGGGGGGTCGCCTCCACTCTTCGCCTGGATTGCGGGCTGAGGTCTCTATGAATCCACTTCCAATTGATTTTACATAAAACGCAACTTTCAAAGACCAATATCTCGGAAACTATTGCTCGTACAAGAAAACTAAAAATACCGGAAATCCTACTTTTTTTGTGAAGAATCTGAAAATCCTAATCAAAGATTAGTAAAAATTAAATTTTTTTACGATTTAATATGACTGAGGCGTGTGTTGTGTCAATGTTTAAGCCTAAAGTATTGACTATAACTGGGGAAGTATAAAACTATATAATTGGTTCAATATGAAAAGATACTTGTGAAATTGACAGGGCGTAGCCAGGATTTTGAGCAGTGGGAGGGGGGGGGGAGGTCGCTCCCACTCTTCGCCCGGTTAGCGGGCTGAGTGCTTTGTGAATCCACTTCCAATTGATTTTAAATAAAACGCAACTTTCAAAGACCAATATCTCGAAAACTATTGCTCGTACAAGAAAACTAAAAATACCGGAAATCCTACTTTTTTTGTGAAGAATCTGAAAACTCAATCAAAAATTAGTAAAAATTAAATTTTTTTACGATTTAATATGACTGAGGCGTGTGTTGTGTCAATGTTTAAGCCTAAAGTATTAACTATAACTGGGGAAGTATAAAAGTACACAATTGGTTCAATATGAAAAGATACATGGGAAATTGACAGGGCGTAGCCAGGATTTTGGGCAGGGGGAGGGGGGGCTGGGGTCGCCCCCACTCTTCGCCCGGTTTGCGGGCTGAGGTCTTTATGAATCCACTCCCAATTGATTTTACATAAAACGCAACTTTGAAGACCAATATCTCGAAAACTATTGCTCATACATAGGACATTAACGGATGATCGGATTGTCATGGAATTTCACATGTAGTATTCTAAAAGGCCAAATTGAAATATAGGGTGAGTGGCGTCACAAAATTTTGATCAGGAGGGGGGGTTGTGGGGGTAGACCTTAATATAAAGATACCGGTAACTCATTAACGAATGGTCGGAATGTCATGGAATTCCACATGTTGTAGTAGTAACTACGTACTAGCTGTGGGGTCCGCCGTTACAAGGCACATACTAGCTGTGATGCCCAGTGGTCCTGACTACATACTATCTGTGGGGTCGGCCGTTGCAAGGCACATACTAGCTGTGATGCCCAGTGGTCCTAACTACATACTGGCTGTGGGGTCCGCCGGGTATTACTGCTAGTCGAAAATAAATTGTAGAGCAAGCCTTTCCTATCCGATCAGCTTTCGTCCGACGCATCACAAGACATTGGCAACCTTTTTGTGGTTGGAGTTTTCTTATAAACATTTCTCGTTGATTTTTGAGGAAATCTTCTTCCTTATGAGCTTTTTTTTCGCGTTTTTGCAACCAGCCTCTCGCGAGATCTGGACAATCACTGGATTAGCAGCTTTTTGCATAGCATATAGAAAAAATACAATGAAATATTTTTGGCAAAACACTAATCCTTAGATATAATAATAATATAATATAACTTTCTACTTATAATAATTCTTAGATTCAAATCCAAAACTTGAATGCTAACAGGTGATAAAAGGGCAGCGAATCATTCATCAGATGGAGATGACCCTGACAACGACGGACGACAAACCTCTGCAAGATCTTCGCATTGTCAACTGCGGAGAATACCCACTGGCCAAACCTTTTGTCATCAAGAACGAGTACTTAAGATGATATCAATATAATATATTTATATAAGTCTTTGTTATTTTATTTAACGATTATTTTGTATTTTGGGTAACGTAGTACGAAGACCCTATTAACTAGAATATGAAGTCTCTCAGAATATGAAGCCGCCCCCCCCCCCTCCTCGATATCTGGGATACCATTGAAGATATAATACTGAAACTTTTCAAAACATTAAAGATGATATGATAGACCTAAGGGAAAATCAGAAGGGCAAAAAATATTTTGGTAGGAAGGAAATATTAGGCGAAAAATGTTTAGTATGTATCTCTGATGGTATAGCCATAATGGATCTTTAGGAATTGCAATACTTCAAATAACAGTTACTTAGTTATTACAGTAACTACGTCATACCGCCTTACATCAGAGCGCTCTTTCGTCACTTTTGTGGATCTGAGCCCAACTCTACTGTGGGAGTCCTACCCTAAATTTTTATTCACCTAAGGTCTTCGAACCCCTACGAATACTTTACATCGTACAAGCTCGTGACCATCACTTAACGTCCCCGTCCGAAGGACGGCATGCTTAAGTTTATTGTACCTCCCATATAGGGGGATACGGCCGAGTTTCGAGCTCGCAATTTTGAGTTCAGTAATCATGCACGTATACCACTGAGCTACCGGCTCTCTTAAGCTGTAGTAATTTCAGTTTTGAAGTAAATATTTTTTTATAATATTACTACTATTAAAGTCTTACAATTTAATATTAGTTTGAACTATTTCCTACAGAAATGTATTATACATTCTTTGGAGAGCTATATCCGTCTTCCTATTGGTCCTATCTGAGAACATTTTCATGGTTGGAAATTTAATAGCGAACATTTTTTGAATCAATTTTTTTTATAGGCTTAAAAAGCACACGATAAAAATTTGGGTTTCCAGAAGTAATTTTCGGATGGTTTTTGGCATATATCTTGTAAAAAACTGTATTACATATATGTTGAGGTGTGTCTTTCAGGTTCCTATGTATCTACTTTTTTTATTTCAAGATATTTTTAATTAGGTCATTAAGCAGTATCTTGGGAAATGTAGCTAAGCTCCGAACTAAAGTCGTGTCAATTTTTGTCAGATTTCGGCAAAAATCTAAGATGTGACATTTTAAATTTCAATTTGATTGTTACAATCGATTATGATTTATAGCGCTTGTTCCATTCACAAATACACAGACAGACATCGTCTCGGAAATTGTCACATAATATTCAGGGGATCTTAAAACTTGGAATAATAAAAAAGTGAAAACAAATTTTTACTTTTTTATTATTATAATTATATATTATTATTATAATAATATCGGAAAAAACAAATTTACAATTTGTTTTTTCCGATGTTATTAGATATTGTATGGACACATCTTCTTAATACATAAAATTTTAGGTGGAAAAATCCTTCATAATTTCAAATACTCTAAGTACAATATGTTTATATTTTATCTAACGTAACTACACCAGGGTAGACAAAATTCAGGACTCCCAGAGTAGAGTCGGGCTTATGTTCCCCAGAGTGACGAAAGAGCGCTCTGCTATTAGACGATATGAACTCATAGTTAAAGCCCGGGCATGAATCATAATAACTAACTGTATTAAATATATTTTATTTAAAAAGATTTATAATTGTAATAAATTGAATTATCTGTTACAGCTGGCAAGAACTTCTCAGAGCTTCTGTGGTGCCTCTTGGAATGTCCTTCACAATCCTGGGAATATTTCAAATATTTATGAGAAAACTTGACGTAGCCCTAAAAGTAGATTAGGAGAATACTGTACATTAAGACATCGCAGCTATAATAGAATTTTAAAGATGACCAACAAAAATATCGGATGTATTATCAAGAGATGATAGTTTCATTTTAATGTTTTTTATGGGTAGGGGTACACGATATTTATTTATATATATTAAAATAATTTTATATAGTATCCTAGAAGTAATCCATTAGATAGGTATATTCAGGGTATATGTAAATATGTGTGAGCACCTGACAGATACCCAGGTAATTATGTGAATGCTAAGAGTAGCCTCCTTAAAACTGAAATCATTTCTTCGTAAGACATTTGCTAATGTTTTGTTTGGAGTTCGTTTCAAATTGTTGTTTCCTTAACAGATTTGTTTATATAGCCAGCTTTCGAAGTTGCCCTCACCATAAAAAAAAACCATCATTCAGTAAAAGGAAATATACATAAATATGGAAAATGAATAAAAACTAACAAATATTAAATTGTTAAAAATTGCTTTAAAAAATAAACATGACTGGTAAAATAATTTTAAAAACAACATAATTAAAAGTCAGAGTCACAACTGAGAGAACGGAGTGAGACTGGTCAACCTACCACTCTCTAGAATTGAGGGGGGACTCTCTTCTTCATTAAACATCTGTGAGAGGCCAGACTGTATTTTTATTTTGCAATATGTGAAATGTAATTGTATTTTTCATTTATAGTATCAGAACTGGAGATTTGTAGAGTAAGTAAATATTGAAAGAACCCACTAAGTATATTATGTATTGTGTACTTATTGTGCTCAGATGTATTGCGCGGGTGAGACTCAAAATTTCAGGTAAATTCAAGATGTAGATTACCATGACAGTGTTGCTATAGTCACCCACCCAGACAATAGTTGGGTTTGCTAATCGTCTAGCTTAGCTTTTTCATCCTCCATAAACCAAATCTCTTAGCAACATTGACACTTGGACCTGTCTTCGGAGGCATTGTGGAGCGGCCATGTGGAGTGCGCTAAGCAGTTGAGGTACTTGCAAGGCGGGATGAGCCTGGCGAGGGATAGAAGAACCCACCAGCCGCAGACCCTATCATCAGGCCGGCCACACTCAAGTCCGCATCACCAACAAAAAGTGTTTATCTTTCTCAACTAGAGTTTATGGTTGACGACGCTTTGAAATCTGTAAAACATGTATTAATATTGTAAATTCATAAAAAAATATTTAACTTCGTTGTTCTAAAATCAAACTGGTGTCATCTTGAGGCTAATTTACTGCAGATAAAAAAATGTGCGACAAATATAATAAAAGTGAACGTTTTCGGGAAACTAACTTGAAGAAGACAAAAAGTCGGAGATAATGGAAAACTACATGGTTTCTTTAACATTTTAATTTCTATAAAAAGAAAAAGTACTGAATATTTTCAAAATTACTTTCATTAAAATGTAGGACACACATTACTGTCAAATTTCTTAACCATTAGACCAATTATGTAAAAACTCATCGCGAGCAGAAAGGCAACAAAGTCTTCTCCTTTACATATTTAGAAGATTATGTATTACATCTTTAAATAAAAATTGTTTAGAATATCTAAATTTTCTTTTCTTTCTTTTCCCATTCAGAATCTGGACGGATCATGGAGAAAGTCGAAAGAAGAAGAAGCACAGGTATTTTCACAATTGTCAAAATTAGCCGCTTACATTGCTAAACATTCATCATCCACTCCATACACAACTTCCACAACTGTCCTCCACAGTTTACCTGGGGATCAGTCGATACAAGTAAATGAAAACTGACATTATTGCAGAGATATTGTGAAATAATTCAAATGAACTTGAAAGAAATAAAACTTGTTTATTTATGGTATTGTCTAATTTCACCAACTATATTTACATGGGAGTACGCTTTTGCCTGAGGATGGTAGAAATACCGAAAGTACTCCCATGTAAATATAGTTGGTGAAATTAGACAATAACATAAATAAACAAGTTTTATTTCTTTCAAGTTCGATACAAGTAAATACAATTTAAGTATCGATACTTCTGACCTATATCAAGTACTTTCTTTCGATACCAAAAGGTATTACTTGTATCAATTCAAAGTACTCGATTCAAATGTCAACAATTTAAAAAAATTATATACATTTTTTAATTCATCAAAATCGTTCACCGTTTAATTTATTATCTAAGGCGTTGGCAGAAATATTAGAGAAGAGTTTATTAATTAAATGTTTATTTATTAGTACATCGAATCATTGTTCACCTATGGAACCCTTCCGTGTGTGACCTGAACAAACTTCACTCTAATTTGTTTCTAATAATATTTGCTAAATAATTGATTTAGTTGGAGCTCTAGACAATTAACGGAACTTATTATTAAATAAATAATTCAAATTTTTCATTGTCAGTCAACAAGGAGGTTCTTGAAAGTGCCAGGGAGGCCGAAGTGGAGGTCATCAATGGGGTAGGCGTCTTTGGGCCTCTTCGTCTCGTCCGACATCATTGTCAGTCAACAAGGAGGTTCTTGAAAGTGCCAGGGAGGCCGAAGTGGAGGTCATCAATGGGGTAGGCGTCTTTGGGCCTCTTCGTCTCGTCCGACATCATTGTCATCGAAAGATTGCGCAGCCAATCACTTTTCGACTCCACAATTTTGTTCCAGTAATCTGAAATTAAAATTTGTTTAGTTATTATTATCAACTCAACTTGATTCATTAAGCCACAAAATTGTTATTATTTGCAACAATGCACAATTGTGTATTGTACTATAGTACAGAAGGTCATGTATTAATTGTTCATTTAGAATGTCCGGGGCCAATCTAATTTCGTAACATTAATATTCAAACTTATTATTTTTCTTTGGATAATCTATTTTTTTTCTTCTCTCTTTAGTTTTTGTTCTTATAATCTGTTTCGTTCGTTTAGTATTTAGAAGTAGTTTTCTTTAATTAGTTACTATGACCCATGCTACACGTTGTACAGCGTAGTTCTGAGAGTGACTTTCTTATACTCGGCAATGCCAGTATGAAATGATTTTGAGAAGGGGGACGTGGAAAGAAAGTGATCTGTAGGTGTGGTTGGTATAACAAAGTTCTGTCTGTAATGGCCATATCTCATATTTTTTATTTTTTTCTTAATTTTTAATAGGTTAGGTTAGGTTTTATGACTCATGTCCGGGCTTCAACTACGAGGTCATATCGCCTACTACCGCTCTGCTCTTTCGTCACTCTGGTGGACATGAGCCCGACTCTACGAAATTATGCCATTTTGAAATTTTTATTCACCTAGGGTAGGGGTCTTTTTAACGAGTACCTGACATCGTACAGGCTCGTGACCATCGCTTGAAGTCCCATCCGAAGGACGCCATGCTCACAGTTTTTTCACCCTTCAGATAAAAAAACCTAAGGGCCTAACTATGAACCCGCGATCTTGAGCTCAGTAAGCCATTAAATAGAGTCGTTAAGTTTACGACTTCGAAATCGAATTCACAAAAAAAATGTATTTCATAAGTATTGTCATTAAAACAATTCTATTCTAAAGAATCCTAAGAAGGGAAACTTTATTAGAATATTTGTTGTTAGCTACCAGTCTAGAGACTGACCATTTAGTTGGTCGACTGAAGGCCCTTCGCCGCCATACTCGCTCGGAACATTCTCTAAAGGAATGAGCTCCTTCAAACATTTCGTGTCTCTGTGTATTGATATCTAAAATATATTTTACAGATTTAGTAAGGATTAATAATTTGTATAAAGTAATTTTATATATTGTACGATCTTACATACCCTCTGTGCCATTTTGTTTTTCATGAACGGCTTTACGAAAGTATTTATAATAAATTCAGCTGAAGGCAACCCATTGATGAGCAACAGTTTCTTTGGTCTTAGAACCAGAGCCTTCTGAAACATAAGAAAAGAATACATAATAATTTATTTATATTTTTTGAAGTGAAAACTTCTTTAGCACCGTTGTGATTTGAAACGAAAAAGCGACATTATTGCCATATCTACATATATATATACATATTTAGTCATCTGTTTGAATTACTAACATAAGGACTTCTTGTAACTGAAAGTGAAGAGAAAAAAAGTTGCCGATAATGCCTCTTCTCTAGTCTTGCGACACAAAAAAGATAATCATGAAAAATTCCATCGCCTCCTCCTCTCCCTCCAAAAAGTTTGGAATTGTGAATTTTTTTAGACTTTTAAGAACTTATTAAGGAAACATTTATTTCTTACTTTAGTTACCATAAGCCACTTGTGTCATTTGTTGAAATTAAAAACATGGAGTTTGAATAATAAAATATAAAATAATTTTTAAACTTGGTACCAATATTATAATAAATAAACCCTATAATTATCCCACTCCTGATACTGCATTCGTCTCATTCTCTCGTAGTTTCGTTTTCTGAAGGTTTCACTTCTACCGCGTGTCAACTGCACACATGTTTCACTTCTACCGCGTGTCAACTACACACATGTTTCACCTCTACCGCGTGTCATCTGCACACATGTTTCACTTCTACCGCGTGTCAACTGCACACATGTTTCACCTCTACCGCGTGTCATCTGCACACATGTTTCACTTCTACCGCGTGTCAACTGCACACATGTTTCACCTCTACCGCGTGTCAACTGCACACATGTATTAAAAAAGCGTCAGTGAATCACTAAATACTTCTCCTCTTCGGTCCTTTTGGCTTTCGGTCTTACTCAAGAATCCTCAAATACAATTCCATATCCATATACTTCTTATATCGAAAATTATTAGTTTTTGAGTTAAGCCCACTCTAACCCCGTTATTTCTTTTAAACAATGGTTAGGTTCTGTCCTTATGGTGTTTTCGGTAGCTCTTTTGTCCACAGATTCACAGACATGACTTTTGAAATTTTAATTTCAATGAAAACACATTGAATTGTTGACCAAATACGAAACTTCCTCTATACTATGAATAGGAATGGAAGTAAAATATAAAATAAAGATAATTATTCACATACAGCAAAACTAACGATTTCATGAAAATCTCCGATTTTAATGAAATCCGGAAAGCTTGCTGCGTCTAAATGTAGAAAAGTAAGGGACAAATTTGAGGAGAATCGGCGGAGTGTAACTTTTTGAATAGATTTTTTATCACTTCATGTTACATTCGCCTTTAGACGGGGTGATGGCCAAACTGTATGGCTGAATAATGTCCCTTTGAAACACAACAAAGACGTAGGATACTTAAGACTCTACCTTAACAGACGACCGACTTGGAACAAACGCGTTACGAAGACTCGTCAACTGAAACTGTCTAGAAGTCTACAAGTGATAACTTGAACTAAAATATAACTTAAAAACACATTAAGAAAATTACTTAATAAAAAAAAAAAAATTATTTGATTCTGCGCAAGAAGCGCTATTCACAATAAAAAAATTTAAATAAAAATAATAATAAAGACGGTAGTCAGGGGATAATGTCTTGAAGAAGCCGGGGCTTCAGACGACACTCAGAAACACTCTGCAGCCCAGTCCTGAATCTTGTCCCTAACTCCAATATGAAGTCTCTAACATCGGGAACACCCAGCTCCCTGCGTAGGCGCAGGACAGGCATATGTGAGTGGACGTATGAGTGTGGTGTAGAGTATTGTGGCACATTCATGTCGGAGTGTAGTGTTCTTGTTTAAAGTGGGTAGGTCTCCCTTCAAAACGAATAAATCTTTCGCCTTTTACTTAATAGAAAACAGCCTTATTATTATTATTTAAATAAAAAAAAAAAGATTTCAATCAAAATTCAATTTTTAAAAAAATCGTCAGTGAATTACCGGCTATGTACTTCCCCAGAACGAATTAATCAATAAATTTTTCGTTCCCCCTCCAAAACAAGTCGACCGTTTGCACCAATAGTCAAAAGTAGCAGCAAAAGCACCAATAGTCAAATTCTCATACTAACTTTAGTGTCGATAAATTCATTACAACGGCAACTATTAGTTTTTGAGTTAAGCCTCTCCCCTAATCCCTTCTCCCCCCCCCCCCCCTTTGGCTGATTTGACTAAAATCGATAATAGGTGTCGACTTAGAGGATTCTTGATTCACATATAAAATATCTTGTCGATGCATTCATTCTATCGGGAGTTATCGTGTTCACAGACACACACAATATACCTATATATTTCATTTTTGGAATTAGACGTCGGAAAACATGAAATTCCGTGGAAAACTCCGCATCGAATTCTTGAGCGATTACACAACTTCGTATATCTGGCAAAGTAAAAATCAATTATGAAAGGACATTACAAAATGGAACTTGCCATGGGCCGTACTAGATCAACAATGACTAAATGAAATAACCAAAAATAAATGATTCAGTTCGTAATAATATATATAATTCAGATAATCCAAAATGGCGTACCGTCATCCATTGTATAGAAGCTCTCTGCAAGGGCAGTTCCATCTGGATGAGTATGGAGGACTCGTAGCCTTTGAAATCATAGATGATATAGTAGCTACAGTCTTCAGGAAACATACGGCACCGAATCTCACATAGCATGGCCAGACGAATCAGTTTGTTTTTGAATATGAAATGTTTCAAATTATCAAAAAGCACCATGAGTACTAAGGAACCATCGTGGGCATAGCCTGGCAAGAAAAACACTTTCCTAAAAAATAAAAATAAATAAATATTAAATATGATTCGATGTATCGCAATGGCACTGCAGAATATCGATTTTCCATGTTATTTCCGGAACAGAAAAATTAAAACAACTACAGAAGAGACCACAAGTTGCCAATTATCGAAAATGAAACTATGGAATCAGCAATGTAAAATTATCGTATTTATATCCAAAAAGCCGTATGAATAAACAATGAATGTAAATAGGCAAGAATGAGGGCCTGTCCTTCAGGGTTCGTAACTTAAGGGCCTAATGGAACTCTATTGTGCCCGCTAAGTCGTCTCTCTAACTTAACAACATATTTCTTATAACGCTAGTAAGATGAAATGTTGGCAAAATATGTAAAATTTTGACTCCAACATTTAAATACAATTTTCTTTAAAAAAAAAAAAATCGAGGTGATCCTCGTACATTTTAAATAAAGTGAATAAAAAAAAAATCGACAGTGAATCACCTGCTACATACTTCCCCAACACGGCATGGTGGCCGTGTGAGCTAGGGCTCTGGTCGCATGGTTTCACCATGGTTTGCGGGTTCGAATCTCGTCCGGGAGAGAGTTTTATTTCGTAGATAAAACTCCCTTCCGGGGCCATGGATGTTGTAAATAACTAGATATTACACCGTTATAAGAGACATGGCTAATATGCATCGTACTTAAGACCAATAAAAAAATTAAAAAACTTATACCCGGTTTTATATGTAAGGAGGTAATTATCACTACTCACAATGCCTTGAGAGAATCTTTGTATACCGAATTGAGGGGGTCCCAGTTCTGTTGGTAGTCAGGGAAGAGGCCTTTCAGGGTGAAGTAGGTGTCTAGACGCATTTTTGCTTTCTCCAGGCTTTTAGCGTTTTTGGCGTAATGATAAAATAATACATCCTCTGAAAAGTAATTAAGAAAAAAGAGATAAGTTGAAAAAGTAAAACCCGACTACAGACGGCCTTCTATTTGATAACCAATACCACCATCTGTTCATCTATTTTTATTTTTTAAAAAAATTTTACAGAAGAAGGATGAGGTTCTTGGTAATATTTTAAGATTCAGAAATATAGCTATAATGGCAAGTCCCTAAAAAGGGTACCGGCCACTACGAACGTATTGAATATTACGAAGAACGTCATCCTTGTGTGTAGGCTGCCTTGCTTCTGTTACCAAATTTCAGTTCAATCTGCTTCGATTGGAACTAAGCAGAAATTCAAAGAAATAGAAGAAAAAACAATGAGAGAATTAGGAATTTGTTGGGAATTTTACAGCGGTTCCTAAATGTTTAGCTGTCACACCACCCTTAAGAAATATCCTATGACCCTTATTTCCATAATTTGCAATTTTTAATTCCTGGACAGAAAATATATATGTATATATATGTATAAAATAACTGAAACACAAACAAAATCAAGGAAGCAGTGTTGTGGAAATAAACCTCGTATTGAAAGCTTTAAGTCGCCATCACCCCAAAGCTGTATCGTCCACATTTAAAATAATCTGTACTTTTCGTCGTCTAACCACTTTACATTGCGTTTTAATGATTCTGACATGCTAAGTCCAACTAATATTCCTCACCCAACACATGCGTATAAAATATCTGTGCAAAATGTTCACATAAAATTCGAATAAAATAATTTATAATGGAAAGGCAACCCCTGAGGAAACCCAGTCGCCAGTTTAAGAACTAATAATCGTCTTAGAGTCAAACAATAATTCATATATATTTTGCCAGTGGTTTTTGGAAATAGACAAAGATTCAGTCGTTGTCTAGACACGACACTGAAACGAGTGTTCTACTTCTAGTTATTTTTATTTGTGTAGAACATGCGTATTTCTAAACACATGGATTCATGCGACATCATGTTTGCTCTTATGCTGGAGTGATGACCCGCCGATTCTGACTGACAATCAATTTGGCCATTCGTCGAAGATGCTTTGAGTATATTTTTGACGCCAATTAAGCGAACTATTCAAGGTCAGCTGATATATATTGTTGTATATGTAATACCCTCTCACTCTCGCTGTCTCTTTCTCTGTCGAGAGATAGAAGATTAAAAAATACATAAATATTAGCTATAATTAAACCCCCAAAAAAGTGTTGTTTTTTTTGCTTTAGTTACAGGTAATATTTATGCATTTTCTGTCCTCTCAAAAAATTGTTTTCACAAGATGTTCGACGATGGAAGTCGATGAAGAAAGTAAAGATGTAGATATTTTAATATTGTGAAACAAAACCGCCATTTCTTTTAGTGTGTGAGGATTCCTATGAACCCCTCTGGGCCCTGGCACAAAACAAGTCGTTTATTGGAACAGTTTCGGAGTTCCACATTATTCCACTTACCAACATTCTTTGGAAGATGAGGCTGTTTGTGGTACCACTCTTTAAGAAGTTTCATGTCCTCTTCCACTCTTTTGTCTGTGATAATTGGCTCCCGGGAAAAGTCTTCTCTGTTCATCTCTCAAACAGATAGTAATATCGAAATATAATGAAAAATAACAATAAAGCCATTCCACATCAATCTTAGTCAATTTTTAAAATGTTCTTCAGGGATACCATTTTTATGATTACTGATAAGTGAAGTTTTTGAGAAATTTTACAAGTTTTAAGTGTAAATTTAGTGGTGAGTTTGTACCTTGAAACATTTTCAATAATTTAAAATTAGCAATTGTTTCATATTTTGTGTGGCTCATGTATTGGCTTCAGACACTTGGATAGAGAAATTTAATAGGAAATTCAACGAGCTTTTGGGTGATGATATCAAAAGTAGGTTTATAGTGAAGGGTATCTGAGTAAAAGAGATTTATTGATCAAGAACAAACTTCTAGGCAAAAACAGGAAAACATTTAATACCTGGACATTTTTTTGTTCGTCTACCACCCCTTAAAAATGTTGACACTGACTACGATGCACTTTAAATACAGGGTGTTCTGAGACGTGATGTCGCTAGTTCGAGAAGCAATTGCACACCTCAGATGCAGCAAAACGTAAACTATGGCCCAATTCTCAATCACTTTGGAGTTTTATCACATCTTGTGATTTTTTGACATTTGTCAACTTCACCTCACAAAATCGCTCACAAATTTTACACTGTTGGTGCTAAACAAATCTAATTAAACCACTGGAAAGAGTATACAATTTCTTATGTGTTACGTTATTTTATGATAGATATGTATAGAGAAAGTGTAATTGTTTTTAGTCTTGTAAAGAAAAAATCTAGTATTTTCTGATCATGTGTCACCCCTACTTACTCTACTGTGAGGTACACTTCAAAACTTGAAATCTCATAAAATGTTCTTCATATAATAAGATCCAAGTATATGTACTTCTTTCCATTTTCCCACGAAAGTGGCAAAAAGAATTACCTCGTTTATATCCGAAAAAAAATGAGGTGGTATAAAGTAAGATTCGAGGAGACTATCTCCTATCGCATTGCATTTAGCGAATGGAATGTTCAACAATATTCCGGGCATATCGGACGAATGAGGCAATATATTTGGTCGTGGTGGAATTTTCAATTCATGTAACGCACATCAATGGGCCCACGAGAATCGCCTAGCTATTCGAAGATCGCATTTCCAGCGTCAGATCACTGTGAATGTGTGGTTGGGACTGATAAAAGATCGTCAAAAAGTCTTCGTTTAATAAGGTCCAAATCCGTGTACTCCTTTCCAATTATCTATCAAAGTGGCTGATGGAATTATCTCGTCTTTCTCCAATAACGTGAGGGGTCGTAGGAAGAAAAGAAACGTTACTAAGTTGACACTTATTTGTCCGATTTATTAATATAAGCTTTTCTAAAAATAATCTTGTTTCCAAATAATTAATTTATTGTAAAACGAAAATTAACAAAATTTCTTCTAAAAATTAAATTATTAAAGAAAACAGGATTATAGGAGCTCTTCGAAATGTCCTCCTTTCTCTTGAATGCACGTTCTACATCGCCTACTTTTCTCTTGTGTATATGAGCTGGGAATACGAGTATATTACACTTTCCAATATAAAAGTCTAGAGGCATCACATCATAGATCAGGGCTTCTTGAGGGCCATCTGACAGGACCGTAGGGTCCTATCCACGTTCCCGGGTAGTGGTCACAATCCTGCCACAATGCGCTGGACATCCATCCACTTGGAACTAGGCTCATTAAGCTCATTCTCCAAGAAGCGAACGAATGAGTTGAAATTCAGAGTTCCCGGCAAAACGTAACACTTGAGGAGACGAGATCGTCAGACGACCTATCAGCTACGACACATAATCAGTAAACTGATGCTGGAAGTGCGATCTTTGAATAGCTACTGGATTCTCGTAAGCCCATTGACGTGCATTGCATGAATTGAAAATTCCGCCACGAGTAATTACTCCCATACATAGGTCGGGGAACTGAATATGCCCGGAATATTGTTGGACATACCATTCGCTAAATAGCGAAGTCTCCTCGAGTCTTACTTTATACCATCTAATTTTTTTTTTCTTTCAGCCACTTTGATGGATAAATGGAAGGAAGAACATGGATTTGGACCTTATTAAACAAAAAACATTTTGTGAGATTTCAGGTTTTTTAAGGTTTTTCACAGTTGAGTAAGTGAAAGTAACATGATCAGAAAATAATAAAATCAGATATTTTTTTCTTTTGAAGACCAAAAAAAATTAAACTTTGCCTCTAAATATCCGAAGTGTGATTAGATTTGTTTAATACCAACAGTGTAAGATTTATGAGTGATTTTGTGAGGTGAAGTTGACAAATGTATAAAGATCACAAAATATAACTTGAAATTGAGAATTGGACTGCCACAAACATTCAATACACAATTGTATTAGTAGTATATTCGTTATTCTGGCAGTCCCGTGTATAACATACGATTCTGTAATATATATATATTTTTTTTTTTAACTTTTGATTAACATATCAACTTATTAATTTGTCAATGGAAAGAAAACTAACAGAATAATCCTCATCAAAATTGCAGAAGATTCTTGAATAATTAAGTTGTCTAACATTTTTACCGTCAATATAGAAAAAAAAAAACTATAATTGTGAACATATTTTTCAGGCAGGAAAACCATCGAAAATATACCGACCGTAACAATTGGTTTGGCCGAATACGAATTATAGTATCAATAAATATGGAAAATACGGAGCATACCTTTAACTGAATAAGGCAGGGAATGAGTTGTAAGCAGCACGAAGATATTCACTAAAATGAATGTAATTCTAAATAATGAATGTAAATAATAAAAATATTTAATTTATGTTAATCTTTTTTTTTTTTAGATTTACATAATCAGACAATTAATAAATTTATTGTTGTAAATATTATAAATTTAAATTTATAATAATTACAATTTTTCTCAAGGTTTATTTTTCGGTGTTTCGTCCCAAGAAGAACCGCATTCACATAAAAAAAAAGTTTCGGTGAATCACCGGCAATGTACTTCCCCAGAACGAAGTAATCAATTAACTTTTCGCTCCCCCTCCAAAACCAGTCGACCGTTGGCGCTAATATTCAACAGTTGGTTTACATAGGGGCTCCTGAATCCTCTTACTATATGTTGTGTCGATATATTCATTACGTATATCGTTATAAGGGTTTTTGAATTGAGACCCCGGCCCTGAACCCCCCTGCCTTTCTGCTGATATTTCTGAAATTTGACATGAGTTAATGAGTTGAATCCTCCTTTGATCCACCCTTCTCTTCTTCCGTTTTCGCTGATGTGTCGCCCTTATGGGATTTTGACTTCAAATATGAAATTTTGTGTCGATACATTCATTACAACGGCAATTATAAGAGTTTCTGACACATGAATTAAATTAACAATACTACTAAAAAATTAAATGAAATGAATAAATAAATACTTGAAAATATAAGTGCAAAAAATAATATTATATAGAAGATAAATAAAGTATTACAATAAATACAGTAGATAGATATATTTTTTAATTCAATTAAAATTAAAAGAATAATTTTTTATAACTTTTCCGGAAGTGTTTTTTTTACGACATCTCGGGATATTCTTATGTCTCTTCCTCAGGTCACATCGTGCGAAATATAGAAAAGAGAAAGAAAATAAAATAACAATTATATAATATATATATATATAAATAAATGGAAAAAATATATAGAAATGAATAAAGTGATGGTAATAAAACTCATAAAAGAGAAAATCAAGAAAAATTAATTAGTATGTAAATAATGGTTAAAAATATAATAATTTTTATTATATAAAAAAGTGATTGAAACGTAGATGAGACAGACCTTTAAAAAAAAAATGAAAGCTATGTATCAAATAATGTTTTTGAATATGAAACACGATTTTTTGATAATGGTCATATTTTTTTTAACAATGAGAAAAAAATTATGTTTCCGAATAGAGGGTTTCCTCCATTATTTATGTTTACATTTTTAGCTGAAGTTTAAATGTTGTTATTGTTTCTGTTGTCTTGAGGAAGTGGGGAAGGGCATTAAAGAAATTAATTCCTTTATGAGTTATAATTTTTTTTAAGAGGAGAGGAGCAATGTTTAGTTATTCGAAAAATCTTTTTTCATCTTGGTATCGTAATCATGACTAGTATTGTTGAGAGGGAAAATATTTTTATTTTTCCGAATAACCGTTAATGTTTCAAGTATAAACAGCGCAAGGAAAGGCAGGATTTTAAGATTTTTTAAATATTTCTCTGCAGCGTGTTCTTTGAATAATATTATTTCTTATTATTAGTGCTTTCTTTTAAAGTCTGAAAATATTAATACTCGAGCTACAAGCCCCCCAACTTAATAGGTATCGTATGTATAAAGAACATGTCTAAAACAAACCCACAGGATATTGGCAAGCGAAGGATGCATAACCTGGATTATCTACAGAAGAATGCCAGGATAACAAGGAAAGGATTAAACAAGAAAAACAACATTTATTTGAATTATTTTGTATTTAACATTTCCTGTCAAACAGTTTGATTCTTTTAAATAATTGATTATTTTTTTTCTTCAACAAGCTATATTCCTTATCTACGAAATTGAGATGATATAAATAAATTCAACAATAAATAACAGAAAATTAGGAAATACAAAGTTCTTTGAAATCTTGTTTTTATTTTTAAAATAAATATACAGTGTAGCCTCCAGATTGTACATAGATCCCCTCAGATGAATGTACAGTGTAAAATAAATAAATGTACAACTTTAAAAAAAGGTTTAAAATAATAAAAAAAAACAGCTAATGTTTAGAGGGGAGACGGTTTGTCTATCTTTCTAACCTACTAGGAGAGTGGTCTCATCCATGAACTCATAGGGGGGCACTTCTAGATTGAGAGGTGCTGGCCCCTTCCGGATCCGGCCTGAACTGTCGTAGTGAGACCCATGGCAGGGGCAGTAGTATCCACCGAAGTCACCTGAAAAACAAATAATTACAATAGTCAATAGGTATGTTCAACTAGCAGGTTCATCAGGCGCTGCCCGGACATTTAACTTTGTATATTACAATTTAAATAAAACAAACTTATTTTTTGAAATATTGTCTATTCCACTAAAGATATTTATAAAAATATAACTACCGGTTTCGGCCTCACACCATCGACAGGTCTAGTTATGAACTAAGTTAGTTTGCAGAGTGCGACCCCTCCAATACATCTCTGGTAAAAGGTGCCACTTCAATTAGGGAATCCCCCGGCTTAACCGTTAGCTACATCATGAAATATTTGACAAAACACTAATTTTTCTTAATTTACATAAAATAACATCCTTTGACTAATAAGTAAAAAAATAAAACAAAAACATGACAGATAATAACATATATATGGAAACCTATAATAATAACAGATAATAAAAAACATAGGTATATGTGGAAATAGAACGGTTCAGGGTGTTAGCAAAGGGGAATAGTTAATAGTTGCTAACACCCTGAACCGGTTCTATTTCCACATATACCTATGTTTGTTATTATCTGTTATTATTATGGGTTTCCATATATATGTTATTATCTATTATGTTTTTTGGTTTTATTTTTTACTTATTAGTCAAAGGATGTTATTTTATGTAAATGAAGAAAAATTAGTGTTTTGTCAAATATTTCATGATATAGCTAACGGTTAAGCCGGGGGATTCCTTAATTGAAGTGGCACCTTTCACCAGAGATGTATTGGAGGGGTCACACTCTGCAAACTAACTTAGTTCATAACTAGACCTGACGATGGTGTAAGGCCGAAACCGGTAGTTTTAGTTTTATAAATATCTTTAGTGGAATAGACAATATTCCAAAAAATAAGTTTGTTTTATTTATTTATTACAAATTCCACAATATGTCCGCGTTCCTCAACTTAGAAGTTATTACAATTTATTTTTCTTGGCGGCTAACACAGGTAGTGATTATTGATATGTGAAGACCGTCTCCTTAAAGACAGAGAAGAGGCACAGTGGGAGTCCTAAATGTTGTCTAACCAGGATTAACTAGGGTAAAGGTCTTCAACAAATATCTCAGATCGCACAGGTCGGGACCATCGCTCAACGTCCAAAGTTTTGTTACCTCCAGATAAAAAAAAAAAAAACGAAAAGCTCCAGCGGGATTTGAATCCACGATCATGAGTACAGTAGGCAAGCACGCTATCTCTGTGCTACCGACGACCTAGTTAGTAAAATTAATTTCGAAGCGAAATATCATCGGCAATCTGAAGATATATCTGGAAGAATTTACATGTATATTATGTTGGTAAAATTTCTCATGAATAAATTGTGTGAGGCACACAAATTTAGATGATGAAAACGTAAAATTCAAAATTATTATAACGTAACCAGAAGTTAGGTCTTTATTTAAAATCTGTCTGTCATTCTCCAACAACGAACATTCCATTGTAATAATGAACGAATCATTAAACAATTTTTCGATCAATATAAAAGATATGTTAGTTATTGTGACTCATGAACCGGCATAAACTACAAGGTCATATCGCCTACTACCAGATCGCTCTTTCGTCACTCTGGTGGACAAGGGCCCAACTATGTAATGAATTTATCGTAATACTACAATGAGAGCCCTAAATTTTACCTACATTTAATTTTTATTCACCTAGGGTAGAGGTCTAATACCTGAAATCGTAGAGGCTCGAGACCAATAGTTAACGACCTATCCGAAGGACGGCGTACTATATGTAAAAGTTACACTCGTTTTTAGCACTCCAAAATTTACTGCATTGCCTGTTCTGAATGAAAGGAAGGTTTCCAATAGGCAAATTTTGAAATTTATAGGCCATGGTAGTGCCTCAGGATTAGATCCGTGAGAATACACAGGAGTTTGCACTTTATATATGTAAAGATTAAAGCAATCCCGAATTTCGCTACATCAATAGCTAAGGCAGGAGTTGGCTCAACATTCGTACAATGTTCTTTCTCTACAAACACATAGAAAGCAAGTAGACAATTGTATAAAGTAAGAGTATTTTACTTCCCCAGTTATCAGAGTATAGGGGAAGTTATGTATAGGTCAAAAATTCGATCAGGAGTTTTGAACAGAATTTAATGTTTTCCGACCTCTAATTCAAAAAATGAAAAAAAAAATATATATATTCTGTGTCTGTGAACACCATAACTCCCGATAGAATAGAAAGAAATTTAACATGTGAATCCAGAACCCTCTAACGACAGCACCTATTGATTTACTGACAAATCGGCCAAAGGGTCCTTTACGAATCAAAATCTCTAACAACTGCCGTTGTAATAAATGTATCGACAAAAAATTTCATATGTGAATTAAAATCCCAATGAGGACACAACCTGTCAAATTTCAGCGATATCGGCCGAAGGGAAAGAGGAGTTCAATTAAACTTGATATGCTAAGTTCATAAGGACTTGAAAGAAATAAAACTTGTTTATTTATGATATTGTCTAATTTCACCAACTATATATACATGGGAGTACTTTCGGTATTTCTACCATCCTCAGCCAAAAGCATAAGAGATAAGGCTAAGAGAGAGAGTCTTAGTCTTATCTTTTATGCTTTTGGCTGAGGATGGTAGAAATACCGAAAGTACTCCCATGTATATATAGTTGGTGAAATTAGACAATATCATAAATAAAGTTTTATTTCTTTCAAGTCCATTTGAATTATTTCACAAAATCTCTGCAATAATGTCAGTTTTCATTAAGTTCATACGGCCACACACAAAACAAACAAACAAAAAGACAAGTCTTCTGAAAAAGTGCAAAAACATATGAAAGACTAATCAACAATAAAAATATCATCAGACAATATATGATGAAAATACTGAAACAGATCATCGAATTAATGAGATAGTTTATATACAATCAAACATTTATACAATCGAATACTATTAATTGATAAATTTTGTAGATTGTACACATTTTGGTTGCTATTGGTTACTTGCTGATAATTAAAGTGTTCATTTTTGCGTACAAATAAAAATAATATAAATCCAAAAGATATCAAACTTTCATTTTCGGACACGCTATCAGAATTTTCACAACAAACTCCATCATCCCCCTCAATCCACTTATTTTACAATTATCGACACACATTCTCCCCACAAATCCACCCCGACGCCAGAAGCGGGCATGGCAGAGGGACCTGCTCCAGGACTGCTTTTCGGTCATGGACCTCAGCAGTACAGTCACTCACTTGACACAGCTCGACTTATCGCACTTACTAATGGCAAATGTAATGTCGTTGTAATATGTTAATAAATTAATTAATAATGTTGAAAATAATGAATCAGCAGTTACTGAAGCTTGTAAGTTAAACCCCTCTGTTTGTGACAGGGCGTGGTCGACAGAAATCCCCATACACCAAACAAAGGCCGGTTGTCTCACAATACTGGAACCATTCTTTTTCAAGAGTTGTCCGCCACAGATAGAAATGGTAATCTTCAAATAATAGATTGAAAACACAATAATAACAACGGGGTTATAACTAATAGAACATAAAACCAATAAACTGAATGGGAACAAAAGTATTACACAAATAAAAATGGACGAAAAACACTCGTAACACTGTCGAGTCTTTAAAACACTTTAATACCATTTTGCGAACAAAATCAACTCCCTTCCGGTCCTCTCTCTCTAGCTAAACTTCACATAATTCAATAATGATTGTTTAGCCCAAACACCCAGTTTCCTTTGAGCCATTTGGGCTGACAATCCGTCCTTGTGGTCCACACTGACATTCTTGTGAAAGGGGATCGTATTTGTGACCGATTACATAACTTCCCCTATCCTTCATATAGCTGGATAAGGGACATATTTAAAGGTATTAGAGAGTGCGACATACCTGCATTGGCTATGGGTACGCAGCCTAGATGGGTGCACACTCCGATGAGGACCAGCCACTCCGGCTTCTGAGCCCTCGCCTCGTCCTTCTCAGGATCCCGCAGTTCCGACATAGGGGTGGCACGTTCCTTGTCTATCTCCTCCTGCGTCCTGCAATCAACAACTCAAGTCAGCTATCTGCCTACTACCTCAGCCCTAAATTAACGTTCCTATCTCACACTAAAATCTTCCTCCCGCAGTTCCAACATAGGAGTGGCAGGTTCGCGTCCAACTGGGCCAAACAAGGAGGCTCAAAAACCTCGTATTTATCAAGACATCTTGTGACCAACTTCTGTTTTTCCAGTGTAGAGCACTCCGTAAATACAGTCCCCTAAGAAAAAATTTTCAAATGATGTAACTTTGAATACTGTTACAGTTACGCTATCTGACTAATGCTAAAATTGCAAATCTGAGATGACGTAAAAATCTAGTCAAATAAGGTAATTTTTGGTGTAAAAATGTCAGTTATGTCGGCCTCTGTGAAATAACTAGGCATTCTGTAAAATGTGTATAGCTATTTCACATCGAGAAGTATCTATAAGCTTCTACGTATTATTTTGTTTGACTATTAAAGAGTATGAAATTGGAGTTGTGAGTGTGGCAGGGTCCTCCCGTCCTGTTAGGTAGAATCGCCTCCCGGACCGGGTTACCCGGGGACTTACATTACGGCCATAAATCACTAAATATAAAATTTTACTTCAATGATATTTCTTTCTTCCTCCAAGATTGCCAATGGCCAAAATGTCCTCAATAGTTTTCTCTTGTTAGCTCTAGTCTACAATACTGACCTATGTCGTATAAAGAGTGGTTTCCCCCTCCACTTGAAGGTGACACTCTTGCCCTCTGGTATATCTCCCAGCTTCACCTCCACCTTGGCCATGGCAAGAACATCTGCAGAGGCGCTCATCGAGGTGACGAACTGAGTGACCACCGACTTGGCTACATAGGCACTGGCCGTAACACCACCTGGAACATTACAACACGGATCTATCTGTGAAATTGGTCTGATCTGAACTTCATATGATAACCTGAAAGATATCAGTCACTTTTGAAAGGAACTAAAGAGTTCTTTAGACTCACCAGAAACAGTTGATGGTTGTTTACAATCATCGGTGAATGTGAATAATACAAAGAAAACAATATACTATTTCAGATAAATATTTATCAATTTTACTGTCGATTCTATACATCTGCCAGTGATTGTACAAAATCACCAAATTTTATACATTCACTGTAACGTACATACATACAGTGTACAGTAATCTGAATATTCGCGATGGATTCAATGTATACTGCTAAAACATATAATGCCTTCGCGCCAACATGGAAATTGATAATGGTTATGATTTCGATATATAAAGAAAAAAGAAATGTTAATCAGTCTAGATAGTGGTGAGATCACCCCCACAATAGGTTATAATTTTATTTTTTATTATAAGTATCTAGCTAAAATCTTACCATAATTACTCTCAAATTGTATAAACTATTAATTATGTACATACAATGGTATAATAAACATTTTGTATATTTTTGTTTCATAAGCATGATTTATCCCAAGCGTTGTACCCAATACAAATACAATAGACTTCTTAAAGAACCCGTTAGATAAGAAAAATGCTGCAAGGAAGAGTGGTCAACGTTCTAAGATGCATGCCGCGTCTTTGCATCTCCAAATTTGAGAAATCACCCATTGAATGGAGTATTTTCACTTCCCATAGTTGGGAACTACTTGAAATTTTAAAAAAATGTTACGAATAATTATTTCTGGCCCCTCAAAAAACTATTGTGACGATTTATTACTATTATATACTACCTACCAGATTCCCTAGTAGAAACTTCAGATTCGACATATACTAGTTACGTTTTCTCGAAAGATTGTCAGGCTCCGAGATCAGACAGGGTGGGGGAACCGAAGGACGATGTTTTTGATACCACTTATTGAATATAAAATTTCGAAAAAATATATTCCATATCAATTCGCAATAAGCTTTCATGACATCCTGCTAGGTTCTCATATTTTGTTTTTGCAACCCACTAATTTTTGCCTCTATGGGGCGTGGAGAAATTCTTGTGAAGGTGCTTTTTATTTTCCTGGCGTTGAGCCGTATTTCTGGATATTCCAAGTCGCAACTTCCTAGCTCAAAATATTTAGTCTCTGGAAAGATGGACAGACACACGAAGCACGGTATAAGGTTCTGTTTTCGGTTTTTAATCTGCGGGACACTAAAACTTAACCGTTGGTCATTCCTTAATCAAGGAATATTTCACTTGACACAAAATCAAAATATAGGGTACTTACCAGCAACGATAAGATATGTGAAAGATTTTCTGGAATCCTCACTTTCCTTTGAAGAAGCATTAGGATTATTAACAGAATTTCTTCTATACGGTGAGAAGTCGGGGACCTGCAAGTCGGTATGAGCAAATCGTACCTGAGTTGTAACTGAAAACGTCACAGATCATTAAACACAAAAATAACTTAAAACGAAGACAGTACTGATAAAGAGATTATATAGGTTAGAAAATAATTTTTGATAAAATAAGAAAATATAAAAACTAATATTTTCCTCACCTGCTGGGCCCGATCTTATTTTCAAATTGCCTGTAGGTGTAAGATTTTGCAAATTTGCCAATGATTCTGGAGAGCAGGGAAGAGATGTAGATTCACTGCTTAAAATAACTGCTGGAGCAAGTGTTTTAGGAAGACCCGGGACATTTTGACTAACTCCTCTCAAATAAGGCGCAAAGGTCCCGGACTTCGATACAATATTAATCATTATTAAAATATGCTAAAGCTATATAAAAACGGAGAGGCTACCTGTATCACAGCTGATCTTAGCAAGTTAGAAAAAGATTGTAGAATGCTTCCATTTTTCACCGCTAGGGTACCAAATATAATGGCGATCTTAAAACTCTACAATTATTTATAGAATAACCAGTGAAGATTTGCTTTATAGAAAATGAAGATATGTAGAAAATTATATACGAATAATTATTTGTGATAATTAAACATATCTTTGCTGCTACGAATGAATTATTTGCAAATTTTTGCATTGTGTTGCGGAGTTATCAGCACTGTTTCCGTCAGTACAACAAAATTACTTTTTATGCACGGGTTACAGAAATTAAGATATTTATTTATAGTGAAGGGAAGGCTGTAAGGTAATATGAATTGTGTTTGAAGCTTTCAGTATGTGTTGTTTAAGTGTTTTATGTTTCGTAAAGTTTCAATTGGAGTGTCTAAAGTGTAAAAATGTGGATCTAAGTGCCGAAACGAACTAAACATTGATGTGCATGAGTCGTGTCAAGATGGTTGCATGCGATTATTTTTCGCGTAGGCCTAAAGTCAACCTTGAGAAAGATAAATATAAACCAAGCACCTTAAATATACATTTCTTTTTGTCTGATCCATTTTATTTATTTTCTAATTCTTACAGACCTAATATGTTGATAATAAGACAAGTATTGAACCCCTGTTTTGCAAGGCCACTAGGTTGTTTTTATTCGGCCTGATATTCATACACGATGCATGTTCATTTCAAATTCACAGTAATTTTTTTTATATTTTCTAATATTGTCTTTTTTATCAAATAGTTCATTGCTGCATTATTGTTCTATTGATAAATGTTTAACAAATTAATAATAAAGGGCATCTGCCGTATTTTAAATTTATGATACACTTCAAGGTGAAACCAGTTATATGTAGTTATTTTTTGATTTTTGTGCTAGTAAATTACTTTTTATTTTTAATGTTATTTCGGTTGATCTGTTTTATTGATTATGATAGTAAGTTGTTTACGATTTTTGATTGTTAACACGTATTTTTCGTTTCTTTTTAGCTAGGGTGTTGTACCATCTTTTGATACCCTGGAATGGACCCGCAGCAGCAGTTTTGTCTAAAATGGAATAGTTTTGGGAGTAACTTAGTAACAACATTTGATAGTTTATTTAAATCAGAGAGTTTAACAGATGTCACACTATTTTGTGAAGGTTAGTAAAAACTAATTTTTCTTAATTATAATTTTAATACAGATAAAATTATGTAAAAAAATGTGTTATTGTTAGTTTATTATAAAGTTTTTCTGTAAATGAGTTTAACCATATTTGTTCATTGTATATCACTATTTTACTTTATTTGAGTGTTTGTTTAATGTTCGCTACTATTTAACTAGTGGGTTTGTTGTAAATATGGTTTAATTGAGTGTCTCCCACTTAAATGTCCATTAATTTTTATAACATCTTCAGTATTGATTTTGGTTGACTTCTGAGAATTGGTGGTCAATACTTTCTTTATTGGGCTATTTAATACCTACGACTCCATATTATCTAAATTGTATATTTATATATATATATTAATGGTTATATATATTCAAATTTATAATTCTTATTTACAATAACACTAAACATGGTGAATTCACTCATTTATATGTACCATCATATTAAATACTACATGATAAACTTGAATATGTAGTTTGCTCCATAATTTCAAATCTAAACATTTTGATTGAATGCATTTTGATGTTTGTGAGTTATCAGCACTCCATGAATTGGTTTTTGTATGCTGCTAGATTAAAAGATACAAAAACATAGGTGAAAAAAAATGTTTGTGTTTGATTGAAAAGTGCTATTATTAGAGTTATTTTTGACTGGGTGGTGTACTCTGTGTTGTCACAATGTCTCATGCTATTTCGACTCTGTTCCACTCCCAAATATCTCAAAATGATGGGAAGGTTAGTACATTTCCCGAGCAACGCCGAGTAACACGGCTAGTATCTCCTTTTTTGATTTGGACCAGACTTGAGGTGTTTTGAAACTTAACTCTATTATGTAAAATAATTTTTCTTCTCTTCCAACCCCACAAATATTTAAACTTGTCGCGCCCTTTGAAATAATTCATCCCTGTGAAGATATTTATTTGTTGAAACTTTTAGATACCGCATAATTTCTATTCTCAGTTGGCACATTCTTGAGATAGCGTGGAATGTTCGTGAAGACTGTTTTCGAGTCATGTCCGGACAAACAGACAGAATTAGTGACTTAAAGCTTTATTTGTGTAGATTATCGATTGGGGCTTCATGCAGTGTTCCTGAAAAGGGGTTTTGGAAAAAAAATTAAAATATTATTTTTTATTGTTCGTCTTATCCGAAGATGCCCTGTAAATTCGCTATCTTTCGAGCCATTTTCGTACCGAACTAGCATTCGTATACATTCATAATGGTGCGATAAATTTCATTTCTTTAAATCGTAATTCGCCTTTTCGCTGGGAGATGATCTAAAATTGAATGAAACATAGTGAATACCCCAAGCTATGCTGAGCACCAGACTAGTGGCTGATATTTTAAGATATGTAAGTTTAGTCTAGTGGCTACAATCCAAATTTCGTAAATTTAGATTAAACAGTGGTACTTAAACGAGAAATATTTATGACGGAAATATAACAATAAAAGAAATTATTTGTTATCGCATTATTATCCAGATAATAAACAGTTTTGAAGCTAATATTACTTTCAGTTAATCCCAAAAAAGGTATTGTTTAGTTTTGAAACATGTAAGTTTCATTTTTTAATAGTGTACGCTTGGTACATTTGCCGCTTTTAGCTAGTTGGTTTTATACATTCATTTATAAACAGGAGGCCTAAGGCGACTTGTGTGCCTTAAAGGGCGTATAACAGATAAGTATCCAAAAATAGTCTGAATTATGCTATCAAATCGAATTAAGTTTGCTCTTTCCTCTTCTAAAATAGTTTTTAAACTGAAGAATGTTATATTTGTTGAGATGTTAGTTATTGTGATACATGCCCGGGCTTTAATTGCAATGTCATATCGCCTACTATTAGAGCGCTCTTTCGACGCTCTGGTAGACATGAGCCTGACTCTATAATGGGAGTTCTAAATTGACTACAACTGACATCGCGCAGGCTCGGGATACGAAGGACAGCGTGCTCAATGTTAAACATAAGAGGCTTGGTAGGGTTTCGAACCCTAGGCTAGCACGCTACCTCTAAGCTGTCCTTGTCAAGATGGCGGCACGGTACGGAGCCCATCCCTCATCATGTCTATCGGCTCAGTCCTAGCCGCTAAACCAAACTTGCGAGTCTCTTTTGTGAGGCGTATTTAACATCTTATAATAAAAAAAACCACGTTCGTGGAAGGAAAACAGAATTAAATGGCGCAATGTAATGGGAGTATGGAATAGTTTATTGAAGGAATAGGAACTAAGAGACAGAAATGTTTAAGGATCACTTGAGAAGGTAACAAGTTCAATTTATTGATTTACTCTCTCTCTCCCCCCCCCCCCCCCCCCCCTTCTCAAAGTCATTTCATACTGTCATTACTGGGTATATGAAAGTATTGAGTTGGCGGCATTTCATTGTACAGCGTAATTCTGAGAGTGACTTTCTTATACCCGGTAATGCCAGTATGAAATGAATTTGAGAAGGGGGACATGGTCATATCTCATATATTTTATTTATTTTTCTTAATTTTTAATAGTTTAGGTTAGGTTTTATGACTCATGCCCGGGCTTTAACTACGAAATCATATCGCCTACTACCAGAGCGCTCTTTCATCACTCTGATGGACATGAGCCTGACTCTACTGTGGGAGTCCTAAATTTTCATTCACCTAGGGTAGGGGTCTTTAACGAGTACCTGACATCGTACAGGCTCGGGACCATCGCTTAACGTCCCATCCGAAGGATGGCGTGCTTAAGTTTATTTTATCCCCCAGATAAAATAAACTAATTTTTAATTAAAATAATAATTATTTTTATTATTTTTTTTTTTCTTCTTTTGGCCTTATGTTCGATGCGTATTAGCCATGTCACTGTGCTATGTAATTATTTACGACATCCATGGCCCCGGGAGAGAGTTCTATCTACGAAATAAAACTCATTCCCGGACGGGATTCGAACCCGCAAACCAAAGTGAGACCATGCGACCAAATAGCCCGCACGGCCATCATGGCCCCCAACAGATAACTTAAACATATCAATAGTGACCTTGAAATTAAGATTTTTATTCAATTTTATGGTTTGCCAACAGCAACTTTCACCATAAAAGTAGAAGACAAAATATTTCCGGTTTAGATAAATTATAGATTTTTAAAATCAGTTAAGAACTTAATGCACAGTTTCTTCAAAGTTTTAAAAATGTCACTTAGACCACTTTGATTTTAACCCCGTCTTATAATATCTTGCTCTGTAATTAACGTTCCTACATAAGTAACGTTAGTCATCTTAAGTACTATAATAATAACATATCCGTTAAACCATAAAATGGTAATAGATAGATAAGGAGGGTACGTCTTAGGAATGTATACATTAAGATAGCTTATAAAATAGATACAAAAACTATAGCTGAGTCTGACGTAAAAGTGATTAGTAATAACAATACTGTTAAAAAATGAAATGAATTAATAAATACTTGAACATATATGAGTGCATAAATAATAATATTAATAAATACAGTAGATACAGTTTTTTTTATTTAATTAAAATTAAGATACATATTGTTTATAACTCTTCCGGAAGTGTCTTTTTCACGACGATATTTAGGTGCGTTCTTACTTCCCTTCATCAGGTCACTATAAATAAATAAATAAAATAATAATAAACCATGAGAAATAAAATAACTTATATAAATAATAGAAAATAACGATTAGTAGATTCGACAGACATGCATGTCTTTTAGGTGGGGAGGATATCTGTAGAGAAGCTCTGCCAGAAAAATAAAAACTAGCATCTGTTGGGAAGGAAATTCATCTAAGCTATAGGCTCCAGTCGCCTTCTAATAAATTGACACGGGAATATTGTTTTGTTGCCATTGTTTTGTCATTTTAAAATATAATACATGGGCGGTGGCGAGAAGTAACTCATCAATCATCAACAACCACATTGGCAGCTCAGCTCACTGTACGGAACTGACATGACATGAAAGTAGCACAGCAAGTCACAGGAGACAGGAGCGACCAACACCCTGAGATGCCGCGTTGGTCGACTTGCTGAAGCAGACTTAACGTTTCAACCGGATTGAAGTGGTCGATTCGGTTGATCAGTCTCATTAAATTACTGTTTAAACTGTTCAATGCCTATTCAATTTGATTGATCAATTAAATTGAATCCCCTAAACCCGGCTTCTGTACCCCTCCCTCCCCCCTCCACCAAGTCGAATTATGTTTAATCAACTAGGTTTTCACTCCCCCTCTAAACTCTATTCGGCCGATTTGACAGAAATTTAATAAGTTTTTTTTTTGTCAAGGGCTTCTCTTATAAAATTTCGTCCTATCCATTCGATCGCCATTTATTGGAATCTTGGGGCCCCTTTATTTTTGGTCGATTATGCTGAAATTCAATTTGTCACGCTCAGAGACTTCTCAATTCTCATATAAATTTTTTTTGATGATACATTCTTTATCAGGCAGCTATTAGAAATTATTGAATTGTTCCATTTTATTACTATTTGTGACTAATGCCGGGGCTTTAACTATGGACAAGAGCACAATTCTACTATGAGAGTCATAAATTTTGAGAGAAGATAATCGATCAGAACATAATCTCAACTCAGAGTCTGTGACTTAGCGTGGTGAGGGGGTAGGTGACCTAGGTCTTGTATATCATGAAGGCCTCGGATGGAAACATTCTCCCAAGGTTGGTAAGTAGCGGGGCAAACCCTTCTTTTCTAGAACTATTTTTTTCTCTAGAGACTTCCTAAAGTGTCTGTTAGCATAATACCAGCCTCTCATTAGTTAGCCAACTAAATTAATGTGTACCTTTTTATGTTTCAGGAGTTACATTCAAAGCCCATAAACTGATCCTGGCAGCATGTTCGAAACACTTTCAGGACCTGTTCGAAGCGGCACCTCACACTCCAAGTGTCCTGGTCATCCTGGACGGCACCTCCTCCGCCAACATGTCCGCTCTCCTTGAGTTCATGTACAAGGGTGAAGTACATGTCTCACATGAGAGTCTATCCTCCTTTCTCAAGGCAGCAGAGTGCCTCCAGGTAAACTTACAATTAGTCACTTTGTCTTATCAATAGTGGATCAAAACTAAAGGAAACTGTGCAGACCCCAACTACATTAGTCTGCGCAGCCCGAAGTTCCTTCGTTGGCACATTCACGGTACTTCCACCCAAGTATCGGCCTCGCATGTTTCCGAGGAATCTACCGATAGGACTCAAATAAATACTGCGCAATATAAAACGTATTTTTGTTTAATCTAAATAATTATTTCAACAGAGCTTTTTCAAGTTGAATAAGGGAGAAAAGAGAATTCCTACTGGATATCACCCTGCTAATCTGAAGTTTTCTGTTTGATTTCAGGTGAAAGGTCTGTCAATCGAACATGAGAAGCTGGCTGCTGCTGCAAGCAGTGCGGGTGCTACCTCGGACCAGCCTTCCTCCCCCAAGAAGACTTCTGGAGAGGACCAACAACAGCAACTGTCGGCCCCACCCCCTCCCTCCTCCTCCGCCTCCTCCTCTGTCTACGCCCCTTACATGCCATATGGTAGCGGATACTATGGCGATCCTCCAAGTAAGTACAACACCCCCTCACATACTCATATGTCCAAGTATATTCAATTTTAGTGAATAATCTAAAAAAAACTTGGAATATTAGAACATTGTGTCAGAAGAGGCTTTTAAAACTTTTTTGATAAATCATTCCTGTTACCATCCTTGGAGCGCTCATTATCGTGTAATAGATGAATAATTTGACGGACTAACTTAACCCCTTATCTACAAAAATGGAAATATGTAATGAGGTTATCGCACCGAATGGGGGATAAAACAGGTCAAAAAACAGGGTTCCTTCCTTCTACTCATGTACCCTGGATCTACAAAAGTATCGCACATTCGGAATTTCACTACTACTAAGCAAAAAGAGCTCTTAAAAAACAGGGTTCCTTCCTTCTACTCATATACCCTGGATCTACAAAAGTATCGCACATTCGGAATTTCACTACTACTAAGCAAAAAGAGCTCTCAAAAAACAGGGTTCCTTCCTTCTACTCATATACCCTGGATCTACAAAAGTATCGCACATTCGGAATGTCACTACTACTAAGCAAAAAGAGCTCTCAAAAAACAGGGTTCCTTCCTTCTACTCATGTACCCTGGATCTCAGTAAAACCGCTATATGACGGAAATTTGATCTTTTAAAGTTTTAAATAAAGCACTTTTTTAATGAACACTTATATTGTCTAATTTCACAAACAAATACATAAATGTGTACCATTTTACCATGCCATCGTCAGCACAAGGTTCAACAATAATGGAGATATGAGTTAGGCAGACATATTTATATTAACCTCCCTTGTTGGATGGAAATCCCTATTCTAACGGTATCAGACCAACTGTGGATATATTTAGAAACGAGGAGAAAATAAGAAACCAAAATAGAATAAAATGTTAATATTGACACCAATGTTTGTTAACTAAAATAAAACGTTTAATTAACAAGCATTGTTGTCAATATTAATGTAGATCAAATATTCTTCTACTCAGAAGACATAAGTAACAGACATAAGTAACAGACATAAGTAACTATATACCGCACATTCATGTTATCTTATATTGATTTCATACAACTCTTTATATTTTATAATATTTTGATTTCTTCTTATTTTCTCGTTTTCAAATATATCCACCAGTTGGTCAATACCGTATTAGAATAGGGATTTCCACCCCCTAGGGAGAAGGACCCACCCCTCCTATCCCAGGTACTCTTAAGTCAATATAAATAAGTCTGCCTAGCTCGTATCTCCATTATTGTTGAACCTTGTGCTGACGATGGCGTAAGCCGGAACGGATAGACATTTATGTATATGTTTGTGGAATTAGACAATATATTTAAATTTTGTTTATTAGTATTACCACTATATCAACACAAAACGAAAAAAAATATCCCACTGATCTCATATCTGAGGCATTACGTTTACAAGTAGTCAGGGATGAAGGTAACACCAATAATAAGGTGGGATCCCAATACAACAAATGAGGACATTTTTTTTTTTTTTTTCACTCCACTGTTTATTTGATATATTTTCAGGGAAGAGGGATAGACTGGTGCGAGCGAGCGTGCTGCGTGACGGCTCGAAGAATACCGACTCTCCCCCCATGTACACCTCACCTCCCAGGTACAGAGGCGGCTCTCCGCCACCCTATCAGCCTGACGGGGGCACCAGTTCGCCTTTCGAGAGGCCCCCCACCCCTCCTCCAGCATCACAACCACCGCCTCACCTATGGCGGTCCCCAGCTTGTCCCGAAGGTATCAACACTCGCTAAAATATACATATTCCTATTTATTTTCAGCCATATATCGACCATATAAGACTCTACAATTTGTAAAATGTCCAGATTAAATAAAGTTAAAGAAATTATGTATTTAGGATAGGGTGGCACTTATTCAAAAGAAAGTTAGCATTCAGAAATTAAGAATTATTTTTATGTGGAAGAAGAATTTTGGTAATCTAAACTGGTGGTTGTCAACCGTGCTCGCGTATCGAACTGCTCGTCCTATGCTAGCACGTTCCTGGTAATATATGGGAGGTTTTTCCCTTTTTTGTTTTTTCTTTGCACGGAACGAAAATAATTTTAGAATTATATGTCTTTGGTGGGAGGCAATAAGAGTACAAGTCAATTTTTCAGGAGAACAGAAAATGTCTTTTGCCACTGGACAAATTTTTTTGAACTGCCAAAAAATTAAGTCTATAATTATGTCAGAGACATTACCGACTTGTCCTCTTCTCAGTATATTATACTGACCAAATAAATATTAATGCAGTAATGGTTTGTCTCAGTCAAATTTTCTTTGTGTGAGCGGGAATAATGTTAACCTTTATGTTTTAACGTTATTAAATAAACTATTAACCGGTTTTAACGTTATTAAACAAATGTTATTATATTTTATGAATATTAAACGAAATTGTTGTATTCTGAGTAGAAATATCTAGACACAAACACATCTCTTTTTCAGTGCAGCTAACCGTTAAAAAAAAAAAAAAAAAAAAAAAAAAAAAAAAAAAAAAAAAAAAAAAATCTGGAAAAAAAAGGCGTGTTACTAGGGCATAGGGCTTTGATTGTCTGAACTCACCGCGGGTGCTGGTTCGGGGGAGAATTTTATTTCATAGATAAAACTACTCTCCCGGCGCCATTGGATGTTTGTAAATAATCCCCGGTAACGTAGCACGCCCCTGTGGTGGCCTATCAGAATAAAAATAGGCTATACATACACAAAAAAAGGGATTTTCATATAAAAAAAAAAATAATCAATGATGTATGTTTGTTCACGGGGGGGGGGGGGGGGGGGGGGGGGGTGACGTACGTGCATGTGCGCATGAGTGATGTATTAAATAACCCCCATTTGCTGCTTTCATTTAATTGGGGTCCGCCAATTCGCAGAACCGCTCGTCTTAACGGTTTATTTTCTCATTATTGGGGAGTTTACCAGTGATGAGTTAAAGGCGAATATGATATACTGAGCTCCTGGGACAGAATAGATGATAAAGTTGAACTCATTCGTCGGTTATGTTATCTATTTATTTATATATATTTAATTTTATTTTAATATATTAATTAATTTAATTAATTTTGGGCAAGACAAAGTCCCATGTTTGAGTTTCTTTCATCCATCTTCTCAGTCGAGCTCGTCTACTGAATTATTATCATTAATCTGAGGTAAACAGAAAATGTTAGTATCTTCTCAAGAAGGTGTTCTATTGTTGAGGTCAATCACAAAACGTGTGTGGCTCTGTAAAAATATTCAAATCACGATTATATACAGTAAAACTTCGTTATAACGCTTCCGCTTATAACGTTTTCCCGATTATAGCTCTCCTTTTTATCATATCCGACCTTTTGTGGGATTTTCTGTTTATTTTGTCCTCAATATAACTTTTCTCGGTTATAACATTTTTTTTTTCCTGCCAGTGAGAAAATAAACATCATAATATTGGATCGTTGAGGAAATGTATGCGTAATTCTGTAAACAAATCTCTGTTTGTTTTCTTAGTACTCAAACTCAAACTTTTCCACTAACCCTCAAGCTCTCTTCTCCCCCCCCCCCCCCCCCCCCCCCCCCCTCTTTTTTTTTCTTTCCCCAGCAATACGCAGTATAGGGGAAGTTATGTACTCGGTCAAACATTCAGTGCTTCAGAATCCAAATTTGAAAAAAAAGGTCTGTCTTTGTGTGTGTCTGTGAAAACGGTAACTCCCGATTTGTGTTTTGTTATTTTTAGTTATATTTTTTAACAAATAATGGGTTTCGAATAACCTCGATGAATGAAAAAGATGTTGTCGCATCCAAAAACATTAGTCGACATTGCGATTAATTAAAAAACTTGGACATGGACAGTTTTGATGAAATTAATAGCTTAGAACACTTTTTAAATCTTAATTCTTGCTGACCATCTTAATTATGTACATTGTAATTAATATGTTCTTCATTTTCTTTATTATTATTGTATTTTTACTTACCTGACTGATTGTTTTATTGGACTTGTAAATCGGGCGCGTTGGTCTAAATAGCAATTTAAAAAATAATTTTTTCATAACCCTTTGTATATATTACATTGTTGAAAATAAGAAGGCATTCATAAACGTAATGTAATGAAAACATCTATTATTATAAGTTATTTTTAATATTTTGGTGCTATAACCTGACAATACCATATCTTTATTTTTTTATTAAAATTCTCATTGTAAAATACTATAAGAAAACTGTTTACTACAAATAGTTGGAGTTGGTGAAGTACAATGTCTTTGATTCACCCACATTTTTTTTTATTTTTTTTTTATACATTGTGTCGATTTTTACAGACCTGAGCGTGAAGGTGGAACCACCAGGCGAGCGGGTATCCGTGGGGAGCGTGAAGACTGAATGGGGCGGCTACACGACTGGGGGAGGAGGAGGAGCCGGAGGCGGCGGTGGAGGAGGAACAGGGGAGGGTGGAACGGACGGGTGTGGTGGAGGGGACATGGGTCCCTGGCAGCAGGCGGTTGGTCCCAAGGGGGCGGCACAGCAGCATAAAGTGACCACCGCCACCACCCCTGATGGTAAGTGGACCCTCTAGATCATAGGTGATAGGGCAAACAGTTTTTGACTTGTTACAGAGAGCAATGTGATTCACTTGAGTTGAAAGAGATAACATACAGATGATGACTTCCATTCATATAAGGAATTGTTGTAAATTCCCTAGTTACACTCTACTCCCGATTTTCCGTTGGCGGCTTAATCGGGGCCGGGTTATTTTCGTGCTAATAAAAAATATGAAACCGATATGTTAGATGAAGGGAAACAACCTCACTCAAGTTAAGAAAGCCCTCTTTAAAACTTGGATAGCAATGTATAAGAATACCATAACGAAATCCATTCTTTCCATCTCACAGGATGCGGGGGCAGAAATAAGTGGACTAAGATTCCAGTAAGTAAGGTTGTATTAAATTAATGAATATTTCTCAGCCCTGGATTCTAAGAGTCTTCGTCATAGTTTAACCTACATTTCTAATGAAAAACAGCCTCTGGGTTAACCGTGTTCTTGCTTTATCCGTGTTTGCCGCTCCCATCATTACCCTGTTAGATCGGGAGTATATGGTATACATATTTTTTTAAAGAATATCGAATTTGGACAGTACAGTGCATAAACCGTTTGCACTCTAAGATCTAGTGAAATACAAACCTTATTTTCTGAACCTATCAAGTTTAGTTGAAACTCATAAGCCCCTTCTTCAAATTCATTGTGTAATATTCGGGAAACATCGTCGGAGAAGAAAAGCTTTTAGTGGATACGACTGGAACAATTAATTTGGTAACGATCTACCCACTTTCAGCCAAATGACGAATAAATGAAATGCATTGAAAATTATTGATAATGTCGGTTAACAATGTTACCCATCTTTCTATTTTCAAATTATAATGTCATTCTCTGTATAGTTGTGACTCTGACCCAAAAGTGTCATAATATCCAAAAGTGTGTACTATATTCCCACATAATCGTTAGTTACATGGGCTTCCGTAGCGCAAGTGTAGCGTGCTAGTCTACTGAACTGAAGCTTTTATATGTTATAACCTGGCATTAAGGTTTTTGTTTTATCTGAGAGATAACAAAACCTTGAGTATGTCGTCCTTCGGAGGGGGCATTAAATGTCAGTCTCAAGCAAATGTAATGTCAGGTACTCGTTAAAGATCAATACTCTAATTAAATCTGAGTAAGCAAAATTTAGAACTCTCCTCTCTCGCGCTGTTCCCTTCTTTTGAGAGACCCAGGCCTCCTATTGGCTTATCTTCTGTTCAAACAGACATGAAATTGTCAACATTGGAAACCAGGACAGTTTTATGACTTGAGACCCTAAAACAATAATGAGAATTAGGAACTTGTCCTGTGAGCTAAGAAATTTTTTTTAGTTCATTTTGGAGACACGGGATCTTTAGTGAGATAAAAATAGTAAAAGTTAAATTTAAAAAAAAACCGACAATAAAGTTTTGGGGGCGGGTCGGCTACGACACACCCCCTGCAAAAATCCTGATTTTATATATTTAAATAAAAAAAACTCCTGTCTATGGTGTTTTGATTAAAAGGCAATTTACTTTTTTATTTTTTTACTAAAACCTTGGTGGGGAGGGCTTTTTTTTGGGGTGGGGCCTTATATAGATTTAAGGTTAAACTCCAAGTCGATAGATGTAGTAGAGGCCGAGATCCCTACACAGGCTCTGATGAAACCTGAAGATCTTGGAAACGGTATACCCGATTTCCACCAAACATGACTAAGAACCATCTCGCAAATACCAGCTTTTCAAACAAAAAAAAACTCTTTGAAATTGGTTCAGCCGTCTTGGAGCTACGATGCCACAGACACACACTGACAAAGGCTTCAAACTTATAACACTCCTCCTTTTGCGTCGGGGGTCAAAAATAATTTTTGTTACATAACATTTGGTATTTGTATTTTTTTCTAATATTACAACAATTCATTACAGGTAAAAAACTGCAATGTCCATTCTGTGAGAGGCTGTATGGGTACGAGACGAACCTTCGAGCCCACATTCGTCAACGTCATCAGGGTATCAGGGTCCCTTGTCCTTTCTGTTCGCGTACATTCACTCGGAACAACACGGTGCGACGACACATCGCTCGCGAACATAAGGCCGAACTCTCGCTGAAGGCCTTTCAGCAGGGTCCTCAGGTACAAAATCACAATCAGTAAGAAAAAAAATACAAAAAATGTATTGGCTGTCGCCTCAGGGAATTTATCAACCTCAACGCATATACCTCATTTGATCTTTTTTTTCTTTTTTTTTTTTTAATATTGTTTGTTTTTTAATTTTTCGACATTATCAAACATATAGGGTAATAGTTTTTAATATATAAAATAATATATATTATATATAAGAGACTAAAAAATATATAAAAAAATAGATTATATATAACAGATGAAACAATATATATATACAAGTTATTATTATTATTATTGCAATGGTTATATTTGTTTATTTTATACAGTTGTTGTTGAGACTTAGGGCACTTCCTAGGGATGATACCGTGTTACTTAAGTCTTTAATTTTTTTTAATAACAATAATTATTATTTTTTATTTTTGTTCTTTATGACGGTTTTCTCCCTTGGAATGGTGACAAAATATTTTTTAAAAATATTATTATATATATGGTATATAATAATATAAATGTTATATTTTTACTTTCGCAAGGCGGCGCGAGAGTTTGTTTCGAAAACAAAAATACATATTATAAAAATAGAATTTAGCTTTGAAAAAAAGAAGAAGAAAAAAAAAATGGTTTTAGCTCAGAGACAAGGCATGCTGGCTGAAGCGATGTATTGCTATGATTTTAGGTCTGATGTGTGTGCCTTGTCTTAATAAATATATTTAAAAAAATATAAATAAAAACACGTCGCGCTCACATTCACTATCACACACTAACGCAAAACACTCCAGTTTTTTTGAGACAAAAATTGAACACATGTAGGTCGCATTGTTAATGCTTTTTAAAAAAAATTATAATAATAATTTTTATGTTAATTCAAACTAGTCAATTTCATTTATGTATATTTTTTTCTTTTTTTCCGTATTAAATAGAAATCGGTATTTCTTAATTTTTATTTTACTTTTTTTTTTTTTATAAAAATAATTAAAAACTCTCGGTGAGGGGCCGAATTGCTCAAGTAAAGTTTTATTTATAGAAAAAAATAAAATAAAAAAAAATATGTATAAAAAGAGCACCATTGCTAAACCTTGACGCCGTCAATAAACATTTTATTACAAAAAAAAAACTTGGTGCCAAATATAATTTTTTGTAGTTTTTTGGAATATATGTATACATAATTCCACATATTGAAGAAGAAAAAAATAAATAAATAAAATAGTAATAAAATGATGTAGGAAAGAGTGGCCATAAAATCCTCCCCCCCCCCCCCCCCCCCCCCCCCTCTCCCATCCTCCGAGTATAATTTTCAACCACAGTTCCTTAAAAAAAATATATATATGAAATTTGATAATTAGCAACTTGTCTTTGATATATATGTGATATTATAGAATGGTTTTAAAAAAAAGGCAAGTTGGTAAATAACAATTTCATGAAACACAGTCAGTAGACGAAAGCCAAAGAATGATAAAAAAACATTAACACTTTACCAATCAGTAAATGTTCTTAGGGATTTTAAAAGTAATAATTACTTTTATATTATTTAAACTTGAATTGCACCAAAAGTTTTCAAATCTTTATTTAATTTATTTTTTATTTCACTTAATTGATTACATAAACTATATTCACACTAAAAGTGTAAATATATATTTTTCCTTGAACTTCTCTATCTACCTCATAATTAAAAGTATTAAATCTAACAGTAAGTTATAAAATAATTTAAAGTTAGTAAAAACTCCAATGTAATAATTACATTTTTTTTATTATTTAAAAATATATAAACATAATTTATCATGATTGTTTTTCTATAAGTATATTATATACTTATTAATATTTTTATTTCCTTATTGTCTCCGTCCTTTGTTTTAAAATAACGTATAATTAAATGAGGATTTTATTCTATATTAACAATTATTTCGCCTTAATATTTATTTTTTAATGGTGAAGGCTCTTTCAATATTGTGATGCCATATTCACATCACCTGCAGTATGTTAACAAGACTCCAAATGTTAGTAAAAAAAACTTGAAAATAATGTTCAGTACGCTTATTTACGCAATTTGAAAAGTTTTTATGTTGATGTTTGAAAAAAATCTAACTTTTACGAGAAGATCAAGTCGAGCTGCAAATCGATTAATGGCGCTATATTGGAGTACTTCTGGACACATGACTTACTTGGTTGGGCACAGACCAGACTGGCCTTTCGCCTACCTATCCACCTGCTTATACCTTGGCTTGTATGTATGGAAACAGAAAATCCAAGAAGAACTGGATGTTCCTCGACAAACTGGTCAAGAAGACCCATCTTGTCTTTTTGAGGGGTTGCACAGACTTATATAGTACAAGTCCCAAGCAGCTCAAGAGAGCTCACGAAGAGGCATCGCAAAACAGCCCTGGAAGAATGGGCATTGCGGAAGTGAACTCCTCTGGTTTTTGACAATCGGGAAGAGTTGATCAAGAGGACCGGATAACAAGAAAAAGAACAATTCTTCCAGATCAGCCCCGGAAAACATTGAGGAAAATGACCATGTACCCAACAGGACATCAAACTAAGAAAACATTGAGGAAAGTGATCATATAACCAACAGGACATCACACTAAGAAAACATTGAGGAAAGTGATCATGTACCCAACAGAACATCACACTAAGAAAACATTGAGGAAAGTGACCATGTACCCAACAGGACATCACACTAAGAAAACATTGAGGAAAGTGACCATATAACCAACAGGACATCACACTAAGAAAACATTGAGGAAAGTGAGCATATAACCAACAGGACATCACACTAAGAAAACATTGAGGAAAGTGATCATTTACCCAACAGAACATCACACTAAGAAAACATTGAGGAAAGTGACCATGTACCCAACAGGACATCACACTAAGAAAACATTGAGGAAAGTGAGCATATAACCAACAGGACATCACACTAAGAAAACATTGAGGAAAGTGATCATTTACCCAACAGAACATCACACTAAGAAAACATTGAGGAAAGTGACCATATAACCAACAGGACATCACACTAAGAAAACACCTATTTACAACTTGTTCCTGATCCATTGGGCAAAATATTTGTGTGAAGATTACACAAATCTCCAATGGAGAAAGTTTTACGAGGCGTTCCTTACCTAAGAGAGGTTCTGCGCTTCATAATAGAGGTAGACGAGGAGATAGCTCAATAAATGCTGACGAAGGTCTATTATATGAGTCTTCAAAAGGACCACCTTGGACCACCTGTTGCTATCAATCTTTATTGTACAAAAACAAAAGGAATTTACTGCCTTTAAAGTCTGGTATATTTCCTGAACTCAGCAGAAAAAAATAAACGTTTTGTCATTTTCTAATGAAGCAAAAAAACTACTAGAATATTGAAAATATGCAAAAATTAATCCTTGTTAATAATTATTATTATTTTATTTGTTTTCTAACACAAAAGTTTTTACTAAAATTGTATAGTGAACAGAGTACATTTATTGAGATAAATTCAGATTTAATATTTATTTTTTTCGTCCTTATAATCCAAAGATAATAAATTTTACGGCCACTCTTCCTTAACCGATATATTTAAATGCTTTATAAAAGAAAACATAGAATAAATAATTGGGTACGCTAACATAACATAAACATGAGAACAGGCTATTTTTAATATTTGATTGTGGGTGGTGGATTATGTGTGATGTCAGAGTCCTACGATATAAAAGACTCGACACATCTTTCACTTTATCCTTTATTCCTAGTCAATTTTTTTTTTTTTTTTTTCTTCAAATATATATATGTTGATGTTTATTTTAATTTTGTTTTATAGAAATTCGTTTTTTGTTTTCATTTTTGACAGTATTCCATTGTTTTTCGTGTTCCTTTTTTTTTTTTTTTTTGCGCATACTGAAACTAACCCCCTCCAAATCAGATCTGATGATGGTCACTCATGTATAAATATATCCTTATACATTTTTTCCCCTTTAAATATTTATAGTTTTGTTTAGTAATATCTATGTAAATAAGGTTTAAGTGCGAGTATAAATTGTTTTCATTTATATTTGTATATTGAAATAATTGTTCATTTTTGTTTTTTACGGGAACCAACCTCAGGATATTATCAAGATTTTGTACAGATTTTTATTGATATAATTTCTTTTTTATATAAATATACATATATATGTATTACATGATAAATATAGGAGAAATGATATATGATATGTTTTTATATAGTATATATTGAAAAAGATAGCGGATAAAAACAAACGGTTGTGTTATTATATTTTTAAATGTGTTAAGCCGTTTTATTTTCCGCTTCTTTTCCTGTATGAACGCTCCTGGCGGGACTATTTTTTCCTGCTGTACGACTCAGGTAGATTTTCTGTACAAAACGGGCTTCTTTATGATTATATAATATATAATCATCTATATATATAATAAATAGATTAATAATTTGTAGGTAATAATCATTGGTTCACGTGGCTTTACTTTGATCAACACTATTATTTTGTTCTTTATCTAGCAACGTATAGTAAAAATAGAAAAAAAGGAAATGACCTAATTAATAAAATACTACTTATTCAAAGTAACATATATATTTTTAATATACAGTAATAATACTATTTATCAGAGAACTGTTTTTATGTTTAATATAGTTTTATATTTGATTAAGCTAGGTGTGTAATGGACAATACAAATAACGCATAAAAAGCTGACAACTATCAGTGATAATTACCGTGAAAATGAGCTACAATATCGAATTTTATACTCCAAAAGGGTCATTTTTCTTATGGGCGCGCAGCTTGTTACTATCTGTATCGCATTAAAACAGTATTGAATAAATAGGTGGAATCGTGTGCTAAAGAGGGTTGTAGATCACACGCGTTCTATGTTCTGTGAATTCATGTGACAACTAGAGATAAAATATCACATCACAGTGATATGCCGTCACAGAACGAAGAACCAATTGGTGGGCCGGGTTTTATTATATAAATATCTGTTAACTGCTTGGCTCTATGTACTATGAATTCAAATCACGTCTAGTAATAGAATACCGTATCGCATCATAGTGATATGCCGTCACAGAACGAAGAACCAATCGGTGGGCCGGGTTTTATTATATAAATATCTGTTAACTGCTTGACTCTATGTACTATGAATTCAAATCACGTCTAGTAATAGAATACCGTACCGTGATGTACTGTCGTCATTGATGTCACAACACGATCTACCTATTTTTGCGGTTTTAACAGGTTATTTCCTCACCAGATAGCTCTGGATTCACATTTTCATATGAAAGTTCATTTTCCATTTTGTCCGCATACTGTCAGTCGGTGTAGTCTAATGGGTAGTAGAAATACATGCTGTGATCTTCTTTTTTTATAACGTAACACTTGAATCCTTTCATATTATATTTGTGATAATTCCATCTATATTTTTCATTTGAACGGTACCTCCTTATATTATTAATATCTACGGGTTTTACTCCAAGTATCGAGCTAAAGGTTTTTCATTTATTTATTTATATTTTCATATAAAAAATACACTTTTTTTCCCTACCTCTTTATATACCTCTACTCGTGTATTATACATATACATATACACTCTGTGATATTAACTAGTTATGTACATATAATCCTTTAATTTACAATAATTTATATATAAACCACGCCTTAAACTCGGACTTGGAGTTATATTTCATTTTTTCATGTAATAAATAACAATATTTTTCCTCCATTTGTTGAAATATTTTATTTGATTGTTTTTTTTTTTTTTTCAAGTGTCGGTGTGATTAAGCCAATTGTTCATGTTGAATAGTTTTATAGTAACAATGATTTTTGTTTTTTTTAAATAAAGTTTTATATATATTTATATATACATTTGTATTTCTACATATAAAACTATATTTAAACAAACACTTTCATAAATGGGCGATAGGGAATATATGGATTCTTCGTGGAGTTAGAAGTTCCGAGTGTTGTCAAAAGTAAAGCCACTGATCTCTTATAAATATTTTATTATTATTTTTTAAATTACATCACTTAATAACAAAGACAAAAACTAATAATATAAATTTTAAAACTAGAAATACGTTGGCTACTATTATAGTTATAGTTATAGTATTATTCTTTTAGCTATTTTGCGTTCTACAAAATTTGGGCTCATACATTTTTTTTTGTCCCTCTGCATGGTCAATTTTACTGTTGTCGCTTATTTTTTTTTTATTTTTTATTGTCATCGTAATTATACTTCAAGTATTATTTAGTATGACGTAACATACAGTTGTGCAATTACTTCAAGTGTCTTATTCTTATTTGTTGTAAATAATTTTTATAAATAATAGTTGAAAAACATGATCCATCTAACTTCATTTTATTTTATTTTTATTTTTTCTCCAAGTTAACTTACGGAATTTATGATCACAATTTCAGTAATATGACGTTTATAATTTTTTAAATGAAATTTTGACCAAAAGGAGACGCAATCTAATTCCCTCTTTGAAGTAAAAAGCTCTTATTTAGTGTTTCTTCATTCTTGTAATTTTTTTTTTATTAATTTTCTTTTTCTTTTAATCATATGAAAGTATTTGCTTCACAGTTTCACCTTACATGTGTTTCAAACTGAAAACTTTTTTTAGTATGTATGTGAAAATATAATGTTTTATAAAAATTAATGAAAATTTTCATTTTTTAATGTTTGGCATTGTTCTTGGTGTTGTGTTTTTGAAAATTTTGGTTTTTGCAACTGGAAGAGGAACTCTTTACTATTACTTTCGTTTTTTTTTTTTTTTGTTTTGTCTTACGCAGAAGAAAAAAATATATATGTCTTTCTTTTTAGAGTGTGCTATTCTGGTTAATTTTGATGCTTTACTAATAAAAATGTTTCTTAATGTTGACAATATTATCCAAATAGTTATAGTAGCCTTGGATCGCGGTAAGTTGTGTGTTTTCGTATATAAATATATTTTCCGGCAGATTTACCTCCTTTTGTTTCCAATATTCAGATTTAAAAAAAAAAAAAAAAAAAAAAAAAAAAAAAAAAAATGGGAATGTTTATTTCCTTTTTCCTTTTTTTCGTGTTAAATAAATTTTTAGTGTGGCTTTTCGTAATGTGTGTTTAGTGTTCTATTTACCTATTTCTAGTATTCGGTCCTTGTTTCACTGCCACAATTTTTTGCAAATAATCCAGGCAAAATAAGTACAAAATACAGTTTCGAAATAATGAAAATGTAATAATTAATAAAAATAATTAAGAAAATAGTAAATTAGGAACAGATATACCTCTTTTGTTTATAATAATATAAGAGTAATAAAGTCTCTTCTTTTTTTATTATTTAGATATAATATTTTTATAGAGGTTAAGCAGTAAATATATAAGTGAAACAATGTTAGTTTATTTTGTTATAGCTGTTGAAATGTATAAATATTATATAAATTAAAAAAAATATATATTTCGGGTCAATTCATTTCAAATTAACTAAACGTCTGTTCTTGGCCTCTCAGATTTTTATAATTTTTACGGAGTTGTACAATTATGAGAATACAAATTAACATATTTTCTTTTTCTTTTCTTTTTAAGATGTCATTTCAGAGAAACGCGCTTGTCAAAAGACAGAAATAAACGCTCAAATGTTTGACATGTGTTGGTTTAAATGGCTATAATTCAAAGTGTGTTGGAGCTATGAATGTGGGAGTGGGCTCATTTGGCAGGTCTCCTGTAGGGCTCTGATGTGACCTGTTACCCAATAGATCTTCTCGAATAACCGTGTTTTCAAGTAATTTCAGAACTATTATTTTTTTATTATACTTAAATATTGTGTTTCGAAATGGCTTACTCTCTCTCCCCTCCAAACTAGCAAAGTTTCATAATGCGATAAACATTTACTCATCTGAAAAAAAATGTTTGGAATTGTTTAATACTCTGCTAATTTTTAACTTAAGCATGCGGTATGTAGCCTTTTGCTATTGTACATATCAAACAAATATAAACATTGTCGGTGAATCATCGATACTCTACTACCTCGAAACCTTTATGATGAGTTAAGTTTCCCGTTCTCTCCAAACCCTTCTTGTTTTTTGCCATTTTGACTAAAAATGACTTTGTGTCCTACTCAGGGATATTTGGATCGTGTCGATACATCGGCAATTATTATTGAGTAAACCTTTACTAATTCCCCCCCCCCCCCCCCCCCCCCCCCAACCCTCTCCGTTCGACCGATGACATATAATATTTCATGTCGATAGAGTCAGTATCGTCGATAGTTATAAGGGTTTTAGACAATTCACGTGAATCAATATTTATCATTTGAAACTTAGAATCAGAAGAATGACTATAAAATATATTTTTAATTATTCAAAAAAGTAAAATTTTTAAATTGAAGAAATGTTAATGTTTTGAACCTATCGAAGATCTGTAAAATGAGTTAATACTAACCTTATTTGAACTTTATCCCGTTTGAAACAACTAAAATCTCCCAATTTCGAGCTCTACCTGTTATTTATAAGCTCATTTCACTGAATCAATCTCTCCAAAAAAATGTTAAGATTGGTTTTTTGTAGACTTACTAAATACTACTTATGTACAGAAAATCATGAGAGGTTAACTTTCAGACGTTGATTAATTTGATCTGAAATGATTCTATCCTCTTTTTTTTTTATTATTATTTTTTTTTTTTATTACTATTATTATAATTAATTTAAATTAGTTCGGTTTCGTAACTTTGTTCCGCACAAACGGCGAATGTGCGGTAAAAAAAAAGTATGTATTACGGGTAAAGTTCGAATCCATGTTTAAAACAATTTAGTACAAAGTAATCTACCTCATACTTTACAGGGAGAACTATTAAATATTATTATCGTATTATATGTGTATACACTGTTATTACACATATGTGTGTAAGTGTGGCGTTTTTATTCAAATTGTGTTACTTTTGTGTATATAATTTTTTTTTTTCCTTTTTTTTATTTAATTGTGTACATCTACCACGGCGTTTTAGTTTTTAAATGTTTTTTTTTTTTTTTTTTTTTTTTTATTAAATTAGGGGAAATCATACTTACAAGAAAAAAATATATATAAAAAAAAGGGTGTTTGGGTTATTTAGGTCGGTAGGAATAAGATTTTTAAATATATGTATACAATGTAATTGTACATATTTAGATTAAGTTAAATAAAAGTTATTCTCAGGTATTTGTTAGTATATATTTAGTTTCCAGTAAAATAATTGAGTGAGTCAGCCGTTTTGTTCGTTTTTTCTGGTTCACATTGCATGTTGTGCGCATTCAGTCCATTCTACGTAAATATGCATGCATGTAGAATGCATTTACTTAATAAGCTCTAACCGTTTCTACCTCTTAAATTTTTTATTAAACAAAGTGCAATAGGAGATTTTATTCTATTTTAATTTTAATTGTAGTTTTTTGTTTGTTGGAAAAAAAAAAAAAAAAAAAAAAAAAAAAAAAAAAAAAGAGATAATTTCCTTTGAACTCATCTTTTTTTTATATCGCTTTTTTAAATTTTTCTACCTCAGTATAAATTTTACATCTTTATTCCTTGAAATTTTCTTTCCATCTCTAGGAAGGAATGGTATAGATGAACTTTAATTCTCGAGTTCCTCTTCCATGTTAATATATTAAGCCCATTATAAAATTTTAATGTTCCGTATATATTTATAGTACTGGTAAGATGCACTACACAGTAACAAATAGTAATAAAATGATAAACAATCAACATTGAAAAAAAATATATAAATATATTGAAATATAAGGGTGGGATACCCCAAATATTTAAATATTTGTCGGTTTTTTAAAATATAATTTGGAATGTTGTAAATGCCGAAGTACAAACACAAAAAATATAAAATAATAAAAAAATAATCAAAATTTATCTAATGCAAAACAAAATTGTCTACCCTCTATTGTGTATTTGCAGGGTCATTATTGGCCTTCATAATTTAAGATATTAAATGTATTTTAGAGCGTGTTGGGGATAATTTCCAAAATATGTTCTACTTTCTGTTTTTAACCAAGGAAGGATATATATTTAATCTCAGGGTTGAGGAAAAATTTTACGTGTAGTCTTTATTAATCACATGCTTTTTACACTAAGGAAAAATTCATAAATTTTTGTTTTTCTTTTTTATGTTCATTATGTAAATTTTTCTTGTTATTATATATCTTTGTATTCATGTCTCCAGCTTGTGTTTGTGATTAAGTTTCGTTCAGTACCATATATATATTATTTTTTTAATGGTTCATGAAACTAATATAAAATCCATAAACAAAAAAATTATGAAAACTTTTTTTTTTTTGTAATTGATAAGTAATTCTGAAAAAGTGGGGAGAAATGTGTGAATATAGATAGTATAATTAAATAGATGTTATAATGAGAAAACATTAAAGTTTATTGCAAAGTAGTGAGTAGATAGTTCAATTTTGATTTTGCATTTTGATTGCCAAATGCAGTTTTGGTCCTCAAATTGTGGCCTCTTGCTCAAACATATTCCGCTCCTCCTTTTTTTCCCCCGTAACGGTTTACCGAAATCCCGTCCACCCCATTAGGTTTTTTTTTTATTTAAAAAAAACAATCTAATTTTTATTAATTTTCACCCCATTTTCTGAATTCCTCATCAGTGAAAGACAAAACGAACTGCGGACCATTATTATATCTGTTGCTAAATATACATATATATTTTTTTTTGTTTTTACATTTTATTTTTAAAACTTTATATAATAATTATTCTGGTTTTCTTTTTCTTTTTTTTTTTTTTCTTTCTTAAAATATATATATTTTATTTGTTTTTAGATGTTTATATTTTGGGCGCACTATAAACTTTAAAAAATTAGGTTTTGTAAAAACTACATCGAAGAAAAAAAAAAGTAATACTTTTTTTCTTTGAGTGCGAATATATATTATTCCACTGTGAGTGAAACTCATATAATATGATATAGTACAAATTCTGGGGGCCTAGTAATAAAGTTTTAGTGATATAAAAAATATCACAGCTGAATAATGTGACATCACAGTTTATACTATCTGTTTGTTGATTGGCTGTTCTTATACACTTTATTCTGATGTGATATTTTCGTCGTCAGACAAGTTCCCCCTTAAGAACCGACAGTGTGCCCATAGAATTATGTACTTAGATTTATTTTTTACTTTAATGAACTTTAAGTTCAGCTTTTATTTTTTTATTTTAGAATTAAATATTATTGTATACAAATATTCAAAATATTTGTAATAAATTTTTTTTTTTTTTGTTTATTATTTGTTTTAGTTTGGGCATTTTTTGTTCTGTATGAAATATCTCATTGATAATATATTAATTATAATTATTGTTTATAATTTTTTTTAACTCCATTTTTCTTTTTTTAATTCCCTCATTTCATTATTTATTTTGTTTATTTATTATTTAATACCTTTTTTTTTTTTTCTTTTTGGAATGTAGTTTGGTTTTTGGGGGAGATAATTCTATTTTGATTAGTTACTGTTCGAAGATAGAGCTTAGTAGGTTGAAGGCAACAATTTGTACATGTCTTCATATAAAGTATGAACCCGATAGAATAAACCCGTAGTACGCAGTTTTTTTTTTTTTACACTGGACAAATTGTCGAAAGGTTTATTTTAGTTTTTGAATTATGAGAATGTAATGAATGTTTGTGAAAAATGGAGTGATTGTGGAGGACATGTATTGCGAGTCATGTAACTGTTTGATGGCATTAAGGAGAATAGGATTATCCGTGAACGAGGGCAAATAGAGCACAGGGTAGGAGCCCTTAGCTCTTATTCTCCTCTTTCAGGGTCTACTTCAACTACTTCTCTTGTACAGATTTCAGTTTTATAACTTACTAGCAGATTCATTCTCCGAAAGTAACTTTGGATCTGATAAGTAATTTGGTCATTACTTAATATATCTTCAAAATGGTGTGCATTCACTCTGAAGACCCTCTCTCTCCCCGCCCCCCCCCCCCCTAACCAGAAAAATTTAAAAATTATAAAAATATATTTTTGGAATCACCAAGATCTTTAATACGCTACTAAATAATGTGGCTATGAAAATAATTGTCGTTCCTCCCTCAATTTTCTCCCAAATAAAATATTCGGAACAACAAATGGGTTAGACCTATATCGACTTCTTGAGATACTCGGCTCATTTTAATTATTGCGAGAGTTATTCAAAATGGTGTCAAGACATAATCTTGTGTAGAAATTATGTTTTGATTCAATTCCCTCCATTTAATTTCTCCATCTTCCACAATCTTCTCAAAAAGTGTAGAATATTATTGTGGAAGAGACCTTTATTTAATACAATGTGACACTCAATCGCAAAATTAAAATACATTTATCCCCGTTTTTTGTGGTACCGCCAATCTCGGAAAAGTTTGTGATGTAGAAATATCCTAAAAATTAATTAGTTAAAAAAAAAAAAAAAAAAATCATGTATATAAAAGTTTGGGAATTTGTATTTTTCCATCTATTATATCTACCAATTGGCCAAAATAAATTTGAAAATAGTGACAAAAGTTTATGGTAACCCAAGCAGGAACCTATTGCCTGGGGTATCACTGATTACACTGTCTGGTTTTGCAAGACATACCCACTTTCTTCTGTTAATTCGCTCAACTGAAGTTATCTTTACATTCTTGGACTCTTTATTCTGAAAACCCATTTTTCATTGCATTTTGTTTATGATCTCTTCATTTATAAGGATAATAATTTCCGATTCAAGTCTTAAATTTAGCCTCAAAGGATTTATTTTCCTACCAGTAGCTTAAGCTTTACTATGAAGAGATTTTCCAACATGATCTCTCGTAACTGTACTGGAACTTTTTTTCCTTGTTCATCCATTCTGTCATTGCAACATGCCATCATTCATTTTTTAATTCGTCTTTGAGATTTTTTTATAATATTTTATGTTAGTTAAGGATTTCTTTACGGCTTCTATAAATAATGATCCCATTGTGCGTTCTTTGTACGAAAATACTCCCAGTATTATAGTTACATGCAGAAAATATACTTTTCTAAGTGTAGTTGAACTGACAAAGGATTTAGAAATTTCTTAGTGTCTTTCAGTTCTTAGAAGACTTGCATTTAAATAATCAGTTAAGGATATACTCTGAGAGGCGATCCCTTTGAATATAACTGAGATATGGCAGGTCTCTACAGGATGTTTCCATGTATAAAGTGGCAGGCATTGTGCACTCTTTGTAATACAGTAATCCCTCAACATGTTACGTTCTTGTAAAATCCTCCCGTCAAGAAAAAAATAATTGGAATAAATAGCGATGATTATGAAAGGGAAATAGCAAAAACAACGCACTTAAATGGTTATAAAGCCGTTATAGGTGTATATACATAAAACGCTCCTAAAAATAAGAAAGTATTTTAGATTTATATGTGTTCACTAATGCTACTCACAAACTAACCTAACTTTCATTTTTTCGCACAAATTCATTTCATTCACTCGCTTGTCCCACTCGTTTTGGTGGTGCGAAGTTATTTTTTACATCCATAAAATATGTAAAACAACCAAATACAAGGAACACAAAAAAATGAAAGAGTATGAGTGGAAACGCATGGTTTGTCTGTAGGATCGCCTACTACCAGAGCGCACTTCCGTCGCTCTAGTGGACAGATTCTACTTTGGGAGTCATAAATTTTGCCCACCTAGGTTTATTCACCGAGGGTTGGGGGTCTCTAACGACTACCTGACATCGAACAAGCTCGAGACCAACGCTTAACGTCTCATCCGAAGGACGGCGTGCTCAAGGTTTTTTCATTTTTCATATAAAAAACCTGAGGGCCTCTTGAGCTCAGTTAGCAAGCATGCTACCGACGCCTTCAGAAATCATAGGATGATTTTACTGAGTTTAGTAAAACATCAAAGTTCCTAGACACTTAAGTGTTGAGAACTAATTAAAAGTAGTTTAACTCTAGTAAAACTGGAGTTCAATAAGCGGTACAGGCGAAGAGGTACGGAGCACGATTTGAACATTGGTCGCTAATGCAGAAGGACCCCATCGCTTGGAAGTAAAGAACAACTAGGATGTAATGGAACAGAATATACCAAGTGCCCACTAGTTCTAATGTGAACTGCGGGGGTGCATCTTCAAAACAGCTGGCATTTTAATATTTATTCTATATAAACTCCATTAGATTTGAAAGTAGTTTGTTAAAGAAGTCAACTTATTGGGGCAAACAGCATCAATTTTTTCCATTCTCTGGGTTGGCAGATATTCAAATGTTTGCAGTCTTATAGAAACTTACACTTTTACTTATTTTTTATTTTGTTTTTCTGAAAAATTCCAAATTAACGCCAGTTTCTGAGACTACATTATTAAATTTTCTTTTAACTTTATTATTTTGCTGAAAATGTGTTTCTTTCATTTTTTTTTTTTCTTTTTATATATATTTTTTTTATATTACTCTCTTTTTCAATTTTTGCCCAATTTCAAAATATTTTTTTCAATATTTGATTCCTCTGTTAAACCTTGCCAACAAATAATAATGAGAAAAATTACTTATTCAAATTTTGTAACTTGAATAAATATTTTAAAAAATATACATATATTCTCTTTATATCTGAAGCTAAATCAAATAAATTGTACAAAAAATGATTATGGACATTTTTTGCATCGAGCAATATAGTAAATTAAATTAAACGTAGAATCATTCATATTAATATTTTTTAATGAAAAAATAAACCTTGCTCAATAGTCTTTAACTAGGAAAATTGCGAACTCTTTATTTTGAACTTAAATAAATTGAAATTCGTTACTAGTCTAATTGAATAAACTGTGTTTATTAGCAAATGTTTTATTGAAAGGGACTTTCGATCAAGTGGTGTGGCGAAAACACTCAGGTCCCCTTCAAAAGTAGATAAATAAATTTTTAGACCATTGGAATTATTTTTTAAAAAAAGTTTATAATAAAACTGTAGTCCTTAGTGACTTTTAAAATAAAGAAAAAAATATTTTTTAAAAAGTACCTGGAAATTAAAAACATTCAGTTTGTTCAAAACGAATTGAATGAAAAAAATTAAATAGATAAATAAAATTGTATTTAAAAAAAAAATTAATAAATAGTCTTAGTTTAATAAATAAAAAAATATTTATATACAAATATGTGTGTGAGTGTCTGTATGTTTGTATTTGTACAAATATGTAATTCTAATTTTTAGTAAAATTTGTCTACAATTTTAGTGAAATTTAAATTACAAAATGATAACGATAATAAAATAACATTTGATGATATGATCTTATTACTTTTTTTTTTTTTTTTTTTGTGATAATAAATCTGAAAACAACTGGGACAGTAATGGTCATTAAAATGTTTGGTAAGTGTATGATTTAAAAAAAAAATGTTGGACGATTTTAAATTGTGCATCATTGTTAGAAAGTGATTGTGCATCATTGTTAGAAAGTGATTGCGGATAATAATGGAAGAAACACGTTTTTTGATGCTAGAATTAATTTTAATGTGATATTTTTAATATATTTGATAGTGACATTATTTCATTGTAAAAAACAAAATAATAATAAAAAACAGTTAAGAACATGAGAGACTTACGATGTAAAAAGAGAGTATTTTGAAAAAAACTATATTTGAAAAAGGTTTGATTAAAATTACAAGTCGCTTACAAAGTGAGTGCTTTCATGAAAAAAATATTAATTTACAAATTTATAAAAATAAAACTAGATTTTATATGATGTTTATATAAACTCATCAAGGATTTGCCTATATATATATATTATATATATGTAAATTTTTTCATAAATATATAACATTAAAAAAGTAAGAAAAAATGCTATATTTGTAATGTGGAAAGGAAAAATTCGTAACTTTTTGCTCTAGTTTATGTGATGCATAACATGGCAGACCAAAAATGTGTCATCTTTTACGGAGGCTAGTTGGTTAGTTTAGGTAAGGATATTATGAATTTAAAATGTTTTTAAAAAATCACAATTTTATACACAATTACAAAATTCATGAAGTGGATATTATTAATGTTTTTTGAGTATAGTATATTTGTCAAAAGAAACAAAAAAAAAATTATATATCCCATCGTAGTTAGATGTAATTTCTCTCCCTTTTTCGGTGTTAGGCACAATTTAGTGTAATTATTATTCGATTATATCTTAATCTATTATATATGTCTATTGTAAAATTGAATGTTTTTCGAATATTTTATTGGAAATTAAGTGTTTTGATGTGCCATTTATATCCAAAAAATATACTTAATTAAGAAAAAAATTATAATTATTATTATTTTTCAATATATATGTAGGACAAAAAATAAATAAAAAATTCTCTGTGTTCTGCCGTCTCCATGTTGTGTAGATCATAACCTATTTTAGATGGTTCATTGTTATTTTTAAGTAATATATATTTTTTTTTTGAAAATTATAAATTTTCGATATGTCCCAAAAGAAAAAAAATAAATAAAGTGCTTGGTTTAATAATAATTAATAATAAACTGAAAAAAAAATTATGTTTAGGATGTGTAGAAATTGTTGCCAATTTGTTACTGTAAAATTATATATATTACGAAAACAAAAAAAAAAAAGTGTAATCCAAAAAGTTCACAAGTTTAAATGTTTGTAGTAGAAATTGATTGGTCCATGTTTTTCTAAATGTAATTTGTTTTAAAATTATCTAAGGGGTTATAAGTTTGCAAGACAACATTATAAATTAATTTTTACTCAACATGCCTTAATTTGTGCTGATTATAATAAGCTGATTATATTTAAAAAAACTACACAATATTATTTTTTAGAACTTACATCACAAAAATAGTTATTAGTTATACTTATTTATGAAATAAATAAAAATTAAAAAGGTTTGTTCTTGCATAAAAAAAAATTATAGATACTTTAAAAGTACTAATAAAGTAATTGTTGCTTTTCATTTTGCAGTTTTATTTATTTTATTTTATCTGTTATACCCGCTCTTTCCAGACTTGTTGAATATATATATTTAACTATATATAGTTAAATTTTGAATATATATATATACATTAATTTAGCCCTCATGCATAAGTTTTCGCTTTTGAATGTCTTTTAATCTCCAATTTTGAGTCAAAATCCGTCTTACACATAAGTTTCAGCCCTCTAAATCTTCGATCTGTTTATTTGTTCGACACTTTTGAGGTTTCTTCAATTTGAGTTGTTACCCAACCCACACGTATGTTTCTTCGCTCTCTCTAAACCTTCTTTCTCTTAGTGGACCCTTCCTTCTGTTTTTGCGAATTTGAGACTACACCTAGATTCACACGTAAGTTTCCGCACTACCTCCCTGGTTCTGAAACCGGACTAGAGTTCACGGTTCCAAACACGAATTCAGACCGACACTACCGATGGACTCGCATCCACAATTCCAGACATGGATAGTTCCTGGGTCTGAAAATCTCCAATGAGGTAAGAGTCCACCAAATAAAGAGATCGACGATTTAGAGGGAGAGCAGAAACTCACTTGTTTGATTTGGTGTAGCATCAGCACCAGCTGAATATGGAATATCGTATATCAAGACACAAACAGACCATGTATATCTTCGCTTTCATCCATCCAGAACAGGTCAGAATTTTAATACTTGTATGTAACTTTGAAAAACAAAATGGCTTATGGAAAGTAGAAAAACACCTGATATTTTATTATTTTATATTTATTACATTGTAATAACATTCTTTAAATATGAGTACAGTAATTCTGTACAATGGGTTGCGACTAGCATTATTAAGAATACAATGAATATAAAAGAGGAAAGACAAACTAAATTGTCAACATACAAGGAACTACGAAAATATGAAGTTTTTACAACAAAAACGTTCATCAAAGACATCCTTTTGTATATGTACTATTCATAATTTGAAATGGCACATTTTTTAAATTTCAACATCATAAACTGAATGGTATTGGGGGGAAGGCATTGTAATATCCCGGGTGTTTGGGCAAAAGGGCTTAAGTCAGCAAATCTGAATTTTAGGAGGGGAATTTCTGAAGGTTAGAAAAATTCCTGCAAATCAGGTAAAACACATTTATGTTACTTGAAAAATTATTTCAATGAAAGTATTAAATGTAAACAAAGTAAAATATTGCAACATTGAGTTGCATTTGGTAAAAATATTTAAATGCACTTGTCCTTTGGATCACAACACTTATTCTGACTTAAGCCCTTTTGGTCAAACACCAGAGATATCACATGCTACAGAAATAGGAACTAAACAAGAATGTGATAGACAATTTCATTTTTTTTTTTTACAGAAATAAAACTGACAAAATGAAAAATAAATATTTTTGTATAAAATAAAAATGTTAACATTTGTGGTTATACCAATTTGAATAAAATATAGGATAGGTTCATCCTCCTGTGGCTAGTGTTGCGTCCTCAATGCTTCCTGGCATACCTTTCAACACTGTAATACTGATTGTCATTATAAAATTGAAATATTTGTCTAAAAAAAAAAAAAAAAAAAAAAACACTCAGGGTCATCTTTCCCTTTCAAAACTCATATCGACAGTAAGAATTTGATCAATGAAAAATGAAAGAAGTGTACCGATTGGACGATGTAATGCAATACAGAGTTAACCCATAATTCTTTGAATATCGTTTAACCATTTTCAATGTCATAAAGGAACGTTTTTCAATAACGGTTCATCCAAATTTTATCCATTGAAAATATAAAGTCAATAGTTCAGCTTTCAACAAATTCAACCTCGTTTCCCCAATAAATGTATTCTTGTGGCTGTTAGAATTACCCTTATCGCATAACACCACCGTACATACCTATTATGATTTAAATGAAATTTTCGAGATGAGTCATTTAAATATAAAGAAAGGCTGTGGTTTTCGTGTTGTTTTGTTTTTTGAAATTGCCAATAGGTAAAATTAGCAATAATAAAAAATATCGTGAAAAACACATTGACATTTTTTTTTTTTTTTTTTTTTTTTTTTTTTTCAATTAGCTGTGCTTTAACTTCATCCAAAACAGTAGGTAACGGGGTGAGCGGGGAGGGGGGTGGGGGGGGGGGGGGGGGGGGGGAGATAGATTTCCCAACATTGAATAGCAGGCCATTTTAATGATCTTATCATGGACAGAAGAATATTTTTTGAGTACACTAACTATTATAAGAGAGTAAAACCATTGGATATCATTCGACCAACAAATTTAATGGAATTTGTAAACTGAACTAAATATATGAATAAGGAGGGGGGAAGTCAAATATTTTCAAAATTTATAATGTATAACATCATAGCAACTTTTCTTGATTTGAATAACGTCTTTATGTAAATTACTGAAGATTGCAGCGTCATGAAAGTACATGAGTGCTGGCAATAATCTGAAATATAGTGATTCTCCCGAGCAACGCCGGGTATTACAGCTAGTACATAAATAATTATACAGTTATAATATAATATATTATATTATGTATATAAATAATAAATTAAGTTATAGATAAATGTGTTGGTAAACATTGCCCTTAATGAGGCTCAAGTCGCAACACTGAATGTAGGAGGAAAAACAACATCTTGTCAACATCTAAACTAAAATGGCACTTTTTTTTTTTATTCTTAATATATCTTTTACCTTTTTCTATTTTTTTCGAAATTTTAAATATTGTATTGACTTTGAAAAAAAAAAAAAAAAGAACCATGTAATTCGCTAGAAATATACGTTAAAAGCAATCAAATTTCACACAAATAATATAATTATTACTATACTGTAAGGTAGAAAATTATAACAATGAAAAACTAAGTGATGTTAAATGCCAACAGGCAATAAAAAACAATAATTTTCATAAAAATAAATAAATATTGTTCGTCTGAAGTACAATACTACAATTTTCAATGTTCGTTTTGTTGATCCAAATCTACAATTCGTCTTTGAAGTCTTCAATATTGTGCAAATGTTCGCCGTAGTCTGTCGCTTCACTTCCAACGAAGATTTCATGATTGTCTAAAATTTCATCAACTGACAACAAATTGTCGTGGTCTTCATCAGCTGAAGAGAAAAGATGTTCCACCTCGACGCGGGCAATCTCGCTGCAATTTAAAATTTTTATATTAATACAATTTTAATCATATTGTTTCTCACAGATTTACCGTGTTAATAATTCTAGTTGTGACTAAATAAGATAAACTCCACAGTTTCCTGCACATTTTTGAAATCTTTTCCAAAACTTTCTGTCAGATCTTGATGAAATTTAACGTATATATTCTAAATTAGTTCAAGAGTGCATAGATTTATTGAGATGTTTTTTCTTTATGCGTTTAAAAAAATAAGCTGGGAGGAGTAAAAACATTTTGACGCGATATGATAAAGGTATCCTTGTATCATATTAGTACGATATCGAATGAAAGGTGGGGATAATTGTGTCGTAAAATTTGTTTAATTTCAAGAAGGCCTTATTATAAGGCCTTAATGAGAACTGAAAAATACTCCATTTGATAATTATAAATAAGAATATTCTACAAATTCTAATTAATTAAATTAAATATTTATTATGATATTAATTTATTTGTTTGCTTAGTAACCTAAACTGAAAAAAAAGCTGTTAGTTATGATGAATCAGGCCCGAGCTTTAACAACTCGCCTACTACCAGAGCGCTCATTCGTCACTCTGGTGGACATGAGCCCGACTACTCTTGGAGGTCTAAATTTTACCTATTCTCAGGTTTTAGTACGTAGGGTAGGGGTCTTTAACGAATGTCTGACATCGCAAAGGCACGTGACCATCGCTAACGCCTGTTAAGCCTTGAAACGGCGTGTTCAAGATTTGTTAACTATCAGATAAAAAACCTAAGGACCTCGGCCGGGATTCGAACCCGCAGTCTTGAGATCAGCAGGCAAGCACGCTTCCTCTGAACGGCGCCCTCATTATTGAAGTAAGTGACCATCTCGTGTGTGACAATATTCATAAGATACATCTTACGTACTTCAAAAACTGTTTTTCTAATAAAAGGGAGTGTCTTAAGACCAAACTTAAAGGAAATATTTCACCAGGATGAAGATAAAGACTACCCATAATATTCAAGAATAATCTATTTAGTTGTGTGATTCACTCTACTTATAGATCAAATTGATAAGACAACAAGACTCACTCGTTGCTAGGCACCGCCCAAGAGAGAATCTCGTTGGGATTCAATTGTCCATCTCTATCTTTGTCATAGTCATTGTCGAATTTATCCTTCTCTGTCAGCAGCCACTCCTTGTCTTGACTCTTCCCTGCAAAAATACAAGAAATTAATATAAGTCATATCAAACAGAAGCTGCATAAAGTTACCACTTTACTTAAGGCGTTAGGGCTTCAACTACGAGGTCATATCGCCTATTACTTAAGAAATTAAAAACTAATGAGATCAGTTATTTGTTTTTTTCTTTCTTTAATATGTACTTAGAAATGTTATTTATTATATATATAATTAATTAAAATAATTCATATATATATAATATATAAGCTGATTTTGTCGCTCTGATGGACATGAGCCCGACTCTACTGTGGGAGTCCTAAATTTTGCCTACTCTAAATATTTATTCCCCTAGGGTTGAGCTCTTTAACGAGTACCTGACATTGTACAGGCTCGGGAACAACGCTTAAAGTGCTCAAGTTTTTTATTACTTCCCAGATAAAATAAACTAAGGTGCAATAATTAAAAAAATAGTTTATAATTCATTATTAGGTGATACAATTTAAATATTATTTTGAAATATTTCCAAGCCTGTACGATGTCAGGTACTCGTTAAAGACCCCTACCCTGAGTGAATAAAAATTTAGGGTAAAATTTAGGATTCCCAGAGTAGAGTCGGGCTCATGTCCACCAGGGCGACGTAAAAGCGCTCTGGTAGTAGGCGATATGACCTCGTAGTTAGGGCATTAGTCACAATAACTAACCGACTTTTATCGTACATTCAAAATCTCCTTACACACACAACCCAACAAGAATAAATCATTTTTTGTAATTTCACTCAAAAACGTATATTTTTTTTATTGTTTAAATTTTTTTTTTTTAATTAATAATTTTACTTTAAAACTTTCTAATAGGTTTATTTGAGGTAGGTTTATAAAAACAAAAATGTTGACTACCTGAGGTGGCACCGAAATTGTGATACTCCTGTGAGTATTCACGTCACAAAAGTAGACGGGAGTGTTAATTTGAATCGAAGTGTACAACGTTATAATGAATTTACATACTCATGCCCGGGCTATAACTACGAGGTCATATCACCTACCAGGGTGCTCTTTGGTCATTCTGGTGAACATGAGCCTGGCTCCTGTCTGCATTGTCTGTACTGTGTAATCGCTGCGACAAGAATATATCGCATCTCAACGAGGGTAATTTGAAAGGGACTAAAGAGAAATTGCTGTTTTTTATTTTTTGATCGGGCTCAAATCGACGGTTATACTAACGTTAAGGGTCGTTTTTTCATACCAAAGTTTGACAAGATAGATCTTATATATAAAGCTGTTGCCTCAATATGCAGATTTGCACTTTCTTCATTTTTGTTGGGAGGTCTGCACTCTTCTCCCCATGGGCGACAATCCGCGAATCCCGAGTCCACCTCACCAATAACCAATGTTATGCTTCTTCTAAGCAAATGAGGACACTTTTCTTTCGGTAACAAATTCATGGCATTTGCATTAGACTGATCCGTTGGAAACTTGCGGAGGTATTCGATTTCAAACGTATAGTAAAAAACAACAATAAAATAAAATACTGTGAGGAAAAATGTTGATTTAGTTGTCAAACTTAACACTGAATATTTCATTAGTGTGCAACGGATTGTTCTCTTGAAGCTCGTAGAATCAGAATTCATCAAGAAAAATATGTAATCCTATTTAAAATGAGTTATAAATGGTTTTAGATTCCTTGGCTAAGATTAACGAGACATTCATTATAAATATTTTGGTACCTAGCTTCCAGTTAAAACCTGCTCCTTTGAGTATGACTCAACGCTATAAAGTCTGCACGAAATCCTGGCTGGAGCCGGGCTATCAAGCCATGGCAACAGAAGAGTTAGAACATGGACTCCTGGTCTAGAATGTATGAAGAGGTCTTCGGATTGGCTGGATTACAATAAGATGAGGTGGAAGGTTGAGACTCACCTCTGTCCCCGACAAACTCCTGGAAGTCTATTTTGCCGTCCTTATTGAGGTCCTTCTCGTCCAGGGTGTTCTGGAGAATGAGAGGTAACATCTCTGGAGACTCCTCAGGATGAGAGAAGGCTATGAACTCTGTCCTGTCCAGCACCCCGTCCGTGTTCTTATCCGCCGCTTTGAACATCGACTTGTCTTGTTTGAGCATCTGTAACAAAAAGAGACAAGAATCATTCTAGTTAATTGCCTATAAAATTGTCATGGATTAACACAAACATAACAGGACTGTCTTATACCAACCACTATTGTACAGATCAGTCTACCTCCCCCCTCCCCCTTCCCCACCCCTCTTCATACTGGCATTACTGACTTTATGAAAATAACGTGGTGGCCTCAGTGGTTTTCTTTATTTCATTGTATAGAGCGATTCTGAGATGGCTTTCATTTACCAAGTAATACCAGTATAAAGAGGGGGAGGGAAGGAACCACAATTAAAAACTATAATAAATATAACTCTATAAACACAAATGAAGCGACAGCAATGTTGCCAGACCGTTATTTTAAAATGCAATCCCAGTAAAACCAAACATTCCAATTTTCCTCAGATTGCCTTTTATAAAAATGCCTACACTCCTCTACTTCAAAAGATTACAATGCTTTAAGAAGAGGGCATCCGCCTGTTATATTGTGTTACCGTGTCCATTTCTCCGGCGACTTCCTCCTCGGAACCATAAGACTCCTCTCTGTATTCATCCCAGGTGACCAGGCCGTCGTTGTCTTCGTCAACATCCTCGAACCTATCCGCAGACTCTTCTTCAGTTAGCATCCTGAACACAAGAAAAACAGGTCAAAAACTTTCATTTTCAAAGAGAAAAAGTTAACTGTATGAGAGAATCAACGCGGAGAGTACAATGAATAGTCCACATTTCAAAAATACATTCAGAATTGTGTTAGTAGGTATATGAGGAGGTGAGATTCAAAAACAGGTTTCTCACATTTTTTTAGAAAATGAACTTGATATGGCGTTTTTTTCGTCTCCTTGAGAGCTATCGGTATGTGTAACTGTAATGATTCAAAAATAGTTTTCTCTCATCGTAAAACTACTTCAAAAAAATGGATTTGGTTCAAAAGTAGGTTTCTCCAACAACAGCTGTGCATCAAAGGCAGGATGTTAAGAAAGTATGAGTCTCGTGTTTGGTGAAAACTGGGAGACGAATGTTGAAGAATCTAGTCTGGAGTATTACCGAAGAGTTCTCTCAATGGATGATGGACACCAGAAGGAAGAATGCGATTGCCTCGAGCATGAGGTGGCTGTCCGTGTTTAGCTGCTTTTTTGTTGATTTATTTTAATGATTTTAGGTTTTTTTTAACAATAACAGACATTTTTCACTTGCATGTTTTTGTTTATTTCCTATTCCATATCAGTCGACTAATTGAATTGTCTATCTGCTGCTCATAAAAAATAATTTAAAGGACAAATGAACATTTTTATATGCAGATATGGAGTGTTTGGATCATAACCAGGTTTCTCCTAAACATTTCTCTGCTTATTTAAAAAAATACTAAAAACATTTTTGAAACCTATTGGCACTGGAAAGACAATACCAAAGTACACCTCTGAAAAAAAAATTAAGGTCACAACCTGAAAGAAAAAAAGCAAAAAGGTTTTTCCTGATTTTTCAAATTTTTGTCTTGAGTGAGAAACCTGTTTTTGAAACCCACCTCCTCATATAGTGACCAGTAAGGTAAGAGGTTGCTTTCAGTGTTTATTTCATCCGGTTTTATACTATTTGGTTGTGAATTAACTTTTTAAAATGTCTGTATAATTGTTTCTTTCAAAATTAGTTCAGACTAAGGTGATTTTTATTAAATATACAAAAAGACAGTTGTGTATTTTCTCCTCACAATAAGCTCCCTACAAATTTTCTTTTGGACTTGCCGGCTCATTAAACATGGATGGCCGAACGACTTATCCACACTTTCCGGATGTCCGGGTACGCCCTGACTCAACATGGGTACAACCTAATCACTGGGTGTCTCAGATATTATCAGGTCACGGAGATTTCAACACCAAGCTCTTCTTCTTTAAGAGGAAGAACAACCCGAATTGTTCATCGAGACTGCTGAACATGTTGTCCTTGAATGCCCGCTGTACGACCAGGCCAGGGTGGAGTTGATTCGCGGGACCGGATCATACCTAGGACTGGATCCGTCGACTCTTGGCGGAAGAAAAAAAAAAAACGAAATAAGAGCTGGAGACATCCACCAATCGTTGCAGATTCGTCGACCGGTGTCTGCCCCCAGTCCCTCATAGCCTCATATGGATAATCATCATAAACCTGATCTTCCTTGATTCCGAGCTCTCTTAGCACGACAGGGAGATGTCCAACAAGGGGCACCAAAAAAAAGGCTCATTAAACATGGAATATTTGAAAATAGTTAATAAAGAGCTACCCACTGTAATGTGGATTATTTATTAAGTCACAAGGACTCGGATTTCTGTGAAATACCATATTTGTAGCAGAACTTACACTTTATAAAATCATATTAAAAAAATAAATACGATAAAAATAAATATTAGAAAAAATCCCAAATATGCCCTAATATATTAGGGCATATTTGAGACTTTTTTTAATATTCATTTTTATCGTATTTATTTTATTATATATTATATTAGACTAAAATATGCGATATAAAATTTATTCATTGAAAAAAATAAATAATCAAAATGGACTTTAGGAATCAGTTTGCCAAGGTACCTGAAGGAGCGGAGTATCCAAGCGCGGAGCTCGTTCCTGTCAATATGATCGTCCTTGTTGAGGTCCATCCTCCCTAGAAGGATCCTGAGCCGTCGTCTGGACTCTTCGGGAGTCAGCTGGTCGTACTCCTGGGCCTCTTTTACACTCCCTGAAACAACAATACCAGTCATTACCAACTGTACACATTTATATAAAAAGAGAATTGAGCCATTTGGAAGAAAATTGAACTGTCACTTCTGGAAGATGCCAACTAACGTCATATACAGATTGGCTCAAATCTATTCATTTCATCTATTTTCACCCACATGGGTGAATAACTTCTACCAAGTAAAAAAACCAAAAATTAAATACTCATATCAGATCCACCTTCCTCCAACTATTTCTCCTCTCCGTATTCTGTATGTTCCGGGTAGATCTACATCTCTTTTGTGTAGTGGCATGACATTTTTGGGCTTCATAATAATAATAATGTTGGTTCTTCGTTTTTTAAACTCACCGCCACCAGTGAATGGACAGACTTCAAATGTCAATAGATCTACCAGAAGTGTCTGTCTCCAGGACTGGTAGCAGGCACGCTGGCACCGCCCTATGCAAATCTGTACTCTGTCAATAGACTATGAGCTAATCATTGCATCTCAATCCAATCTGGCAAGACCGCTAGTCCTCAGTTCTATGCGGAGAATATATTATACGTATATCACTTTATTTCTTTGTTATTTTCTTTATGTTTCTTTATTTTATTGGTTTCATTTATTGAATTTATTTATTTATATTTATTCAGTTTAGCGCAAAAAGCCAATATTTGTATGTACTTATTTTAGCAATTAGAATTTTATGCCTGTTTTACTTTTTTTTTACTAAATGTGTTTTTTGTAGAAAGCCTGATGATGAGGGTAACTTCGAAAGCTGGCTAGCATATTATAATAAAATCTGTGGGAGGTCAGACTATATTTTTATTTTGCAGCTTGTGCTATATAATAGAGTACACATCATTTTTTGTTGTTTCAAGTACAACACAGGAAGATGCAACATATTGTCTCCCCTGTCAAATAATTCCAAATTGCAGATTTACAAAAAAAAACATTTGTGAATACAGATCATCTGCACTCACGAATAGATATTTAAGGAAATATGGACACTTCCCTTCCCAATATTTGATGAGTTTACCAAATTACTTTTAACTGTTACGGCGTCTGCTGAAGCCAAACCAAATTTTAAAAAAATATGCTTCATATGTACTATCGCATGTTAATCGTCAATTTAACAATGAACACAAACACAGTTCCAAATTAAAGAAACGTTTTTATTTAAAATAAATTCTTGGCTTAGTGCCTTCGCGAATATAACAAAAAAAATATGCATAAGTTGATAATTTAAAGTAATGCATACATACATATTTATTGTTGGATATAATAAATTGTTTTACGATATATTCTATATACATAAATACAGATCCCCATCTCAGGGGAACCAGGCCTTTCTTTAGCCTAGGCTAGTTTTAACACTTCCTTTACCAATATTTTGCTCACAATAATCAATGTTTGGACGCTAATGCGACGGCCCTTCGTTTCCATTATTTTTTAAACATTAACTGCATAACGTATAATTGAAATACTGAAACCAATTACCTAGGATAGCTTCATGATCAAATTCTGAGTGATGTTCTCCTTCGACCAAATGATTATGGTCGCGGGCGACAAATGCACCATCTTCAACGCGTTCTTTGTTCATTGAGTGAATATGAGCAGGAGCGGCTGGGGTGACCGAGTCAAATGTTAAATGTCCAATCAGTATTAAGGTAACAATACCTTTGAAATCATTTACCGAAGGGAATAACATTCTAAAACAGCAACAAAATACTTTTAAATATTAGTACTTCAAATAGAAAAATGAAGAAGGTCCGTTTCAAGACAGACTCAACTTTACAAAAGCCACATCCTCATTGAATCGATGACTTATTGAAATTCTAAAACCAAATCCCTTATGATAACGTCAGCTCACGTCTACAGTAAACAAACCCCCACAGCTAGAATATCTACCTAAATGGAAGGTTATACACCGGATTCCCAGGGCGGCAGTAAAACCTTGACTGCCACAGAGCAATGGGAAAATAACCAGGCTTTATTTATATCTCCTTCACTACTTCGTTTTCGTTGTCACAATTTTCATGTTTTTTTTTATTTATTTTTGGTTTAATGTTAAATTTTGAATGCTGAATATATCCTCGCAAATAAAAATGATTGCTAGTTGTAAGTTTTTTTTTTGTTTGTGGCCTTATGAACTTAGCATACCAGCCATTTACAAAATTAAATAATTACCTAATTGTAAGTTACTGATAGACTGATAGAACAAAATTCACCTCATATTTTCAAAACTACAGTTCGGTTCATTAGTGTTATTATTTTTTTATTAATTATTTCCTGATATTATTACTCATCTTGGCTGTTCTGGGTAAATATTTTTAATAAACAAAATTCAATAATTAGTGATTTAAAAAGCTGACATATTGAATGAAAAAAAAAAATACAATTGTTTGTAACCCATCTTATTACTATTAAACTTATATTGATAAATTCGAGGTGATATGAATACATTATATTTTATAATTTTTTTTTTTTAATTTAAAAATTTGTTGTATGTTACTAGTAATTAATTTTCAATTGTTGATGTATTATAAAATATTTTCCATTATCCTTTATGCATATCATCTTTTTGTAAATTGTTTGGTGTTCAATAAACATTTTTAATATTTGCAATTTATTTTTGTGCCCTCAACCTCAATTTGGAATAATTTAATTAATGATACATAGACCAAAGATAATTATAATACAAGACCTACATATGGGTATGATTGATCGTCCTGTCTTTCTTTATTCACTACTTCAGGTTTTTTCAGGGTGATTCCTAAATTGTATTTCGTCTTTTATATAGCACCTTTCAACGAAATTTTCAAGATTTAGTGTCAACTTTCGCATGGGGTAATTTTTTTTCCATTTTGCTTAACTTTAGTATCCTGACGAAATTTTCTTGATTTCTTTGTTTTTTTATGTCCGTTTTATAATCAGGCTTATGAACTTTTTTACAAGCCGGTATAAAGACAAATGATAAGAAAACTCAATTTATAAATTATTCTCATTGAGAAAAATGACTTCATTCCCCACTCCACTCTCGCAGTCAAGGTTTTACTGTCGCGATACTCTTCTCTCCCAGGCATAACCATCCTAACATTTAAATGGATATATTTAGAATAGTAAATCAATCTCGTTTAATTTGAACTCTGTATAGTTATTATGACTCATGCCCGGGCTTTAACTACGAGGTCATATCGCCTACTACCTCAGCGCCCTTTCGTCACTCTGATGGACATCAGTCCGACTCTACTGTGGGAGTCCTAAATTTTGCCTGCCCTAAATTTTTATTCACCTAGGGTAGGGGTCTTTAACGAGTACCTGACATCATACAGGCTCGAGACCATCGCTTAACGTCCCATCCAAAGGACGGCATGCTCAAGTTAAAAAACACACCAGCGTGTGATCGATAGTCCATGAAGATCGACTAATTATAAAATCATGCATTTACAACTTTTTCTTTATCTTCATGTAATATATAACGTGAATAAGTAATTTTATATCGAATTTCTTCATTAAATCAAAGAATGCAATGAAAATGCTATACGATGTTAGTATTAATTAAATAAATGATTGATTTCGTGGAGCCGGATGAGACATGTTCCCGCTGTGGCCCGCAGACAAGACTAATTTTGAAGATGAGGTACAGGGGAAGGTTGCGAATCTTCACTCGAGTGATATGACATCGAGAGAAGGGGAAGCGATTGGAAGCTGGATATCTGTTTCATGGATGGGCAGATGAGAGGATGGGGTCTCTGGGCTGGTCACGAGACTAAGAATTGGGGCCAACCTACAGGTCTGAAGTCAACGACTCTTCAGGTCAGACTACAGCCCAACAGACCTTCGTCTGCCGTCTGGCCGCGTGTGGATGTACTGGGAAGAGTCAACAAGAGGATCATCGACATTGTCTACCGTATCCGACGGAGCCCTCGAACCAAGATGAATTGATGACTTGCATCGCAGCATTCCACGGAGGTAACAAGACTACTGAGACTCTCAGTCTTGAGGAGGAGGCAATGTTACGAACTGATTCATTTATGTGTATCATGTATTCATTGTTGATCTAGATTGACCCGGAACAAGTTCCATTTTGTAACCTTAATATTCGAACATACCCTTGTTCATTTGTAGTAATAGATATATTTATTGTTTTGCTGAATCTGTTTATTTCATTCACTCAAAATAACTTATTGGATGATAATGGTATTATCTTTTTAGTGTTTCGGTTCGTATAAAACATTGTTTTGGATCAACTCATTTCTTGCAGACTTATCAGAAAGGTCTGACTAATCAGGATGGATTATTCTATGTAAACACCTAAGTTTAGTAAGCCAGATGTTCTAAGGATTAAATTAGCAAGTTTGAGGACACGGCGCTACTTCTTCCAAAAGTCAGCTCTCATCTGGTCATATTCGTCTCTCAACCGGTTATATTTGTCTAGGTCTTTAAAGAGTATCTGACTTCACCTCCCAGATAAAAAAAAACTAAGGGCCTCGGTCGGGTTTCGAACCTGCTATCTTGAGCTCAGTAAGCTAGCACTGAGCTACCGGCGCTCTCTGAAAAATATACCTTATATTTCAATCAAAATACAAAAAGAAGAAGAAATTAAACTTTTTCTTTCCGTAGGCGATTTGTGTTTGGTGGGAATATGAATAATTACTTAAAAAAAAAGACTAGAAAACTTAAAAAAATAAATTCCGACATAATATAAGATGACATTTTTTGTTGCAGGTGTAGTATTAACATGAATGCAACATAATATGCAACACCTTATATTATAAAGTAATGAAAAAAACGTACGTTTTTTTTTAAAATATCGTCTATTTCACAAATATATATACTATGGCAGTACTTTCGGTATTGCTACCATTTACCAGCCAGTTGTTGAAGATGGTAGCAATACTGAGGGCGCCGGTAGCTCAGTGGTATGCGTGCTTGACTTCTGAGCTCAAGGTTGTGGGTTCGTAGCCCGACCGAGGCCCTTAGTTTATTTTATCTGGGAGGTAAAATAAACTTAAGCACGCCGTCCTTCGGATGGGACGTTAAGCGATGGTCCCGAGCCTGTGCAATGTCAGGTACTTGTTAAAGACCCCTACCCTAGATGAATAAAAAATTTAGGGTAGGCAAAATTTAGGACTCCCACAGTAGAGTCGGGCTCATGTCCACCAGAGTGACGAAAGAGCGCTCTGGTAGTAGGCGATGACCTCGTAGTTAAAGCCCGGGCATGAGTCATAAAACCTAACCTAACCTGGTAGCAATACCGAAAGTACTCCCATATTATATATATTTGTGAAAGAGATAATATTTTTTTTAAAACATACTTTATTTTCTTTACTTTTTATTAAGTGTTTCACAATATCTCTGCAAAAAATGTTAAGTAACCTTATGTCGGAATTTATTTTTTCAACTTTATTATTCATATTCCCACCCAACATCGCCTGCGATGTATTTACTACTTTCAGTGTACTATAATTATAGTAAAACGTATATTTTTTAAAGATATGTTTTTCATATTATTTTTTATTTAACTGTTGATTAATATCTACATTGGGGGCCACGGTGGCCGTGCGGGCTAGAGCGTAGGGCTTTAGTCGCATGGTCTCACCATGGTTTGCGGGTTCGAATCCCGTCCGGGAGTGAGTTTTATTTCGTAGATAGAACTCCCTCCCGGGGCCATGGATATCGTAAATAATACAGTGGCATGGCTAATATGCAACGTACATGAGGCCAAAAAAAAAAATCTATATTTTTTTGTAGTTAGGGAAAGTAATTGAGGACGCTATAGCTTTGTGCATCTTTGTTGCAATAATTTTCGCAATAGATGATTTTTCTATAGAACCAACCGTTTTCACATAAATCAAGAAAACATCTGAAAAAAATGTCAAGATACATGACATGCAACGGAAAGATAGTAAACCGCTCACCTGATCTGCCTAAAATTTATATATAATGCATTGGCAACGATATGAGGCATGTGTACCAAATTTCACCTTTCTATGGGAAGTGACTGAGAAAGCGATCGATAGATTTGTCAATATCAAACCGAATATAAGATATTTAAAAATCTGTGTAGCCAGAAAATGGATTCAACGAATACAGGACTTGTCTGACTTTCAGCCTCTTCCCCTAAAAATCATGTACGAGTCGACCCCTATTTTACATAGAGAAAAAAAAAAAAAAAAAATTGAAAAGTATCTTCCTACCCCTTAAACAAATAACTTCAACACATGTTCGAAATGTAATTCTCTGCAACTTGTGGCTGACGAATTACTTTGATTTGAAAAGGTATAGTCCAGATGTTGAGAATTAAAAAAAAAAAAAAGTCCATTTTAGAGTTGTTTTTTTGGGTTTGTGACCTTATGGTCTAAGCATATCAGTCATTTCTTTACAATATATAGTTATATAACAATATGGTTGACAAAAATGTATCTGAACAATGTATCAAGAATGACTTGGTTAGAGGTTATTCGTCTATAGTTCTTGAAGAACACATTTGCGAACATATGATCATAGGACGAGTATTTCTCATTTTGGGTACCCCTTTTATGTACCCGAAGTATGGCCGAAACCTGAAACACCGTCGATGTAGACCTTGACTACAAGCTAAACCAGCTAATTAGATGTTTGGGTCTTCTTCCAATTATTACTACAATGACGTATATTAATACATAATTAACATTCATGATTATTAATGAATTATTATTTTTTTGCATGTAAATAATGTTGTGTGGGGTAAGTAGTATGCAAATTAAGTGAACAAAATGAGGCTTGAAGGCAGCTCGTTGTCTCTCCTGTCTTTCTGCTTCCAGCCTCTCAAAAGGTAACTACACTCATACATAATAATAGTCTGTTTATTTTTCTTGAAGTTTCAATAAAATATTAGCTATTTTTCAATATTATATTATTCTATATGTCAATACAAACAAAACCATCTGTAAATTCATTATAACAATGGTCACTTCGATTCAATTAATTAACATTCGACCAACTTTGTGAGTACTCAAGTGAGGTACAGGAGTATCACATTTTCTAAGCGCCATCTCAGGAAGTCAAACATTTTTCTAATTATGCATTTATTTCTAACTTTAAATAATCCTATGAAAGTCTTTAGGGTGAAATTATTAATTAAAAAAAAACAATTTAAGTACCTACCTTTTTCCAATAAAATAAAAAAAAGAAATATACCAGTTTTGTGAGTGAAATTACAAAAAATGATTTATTGTTATTGGGTAGTGTAAGGAGATTTTGAATGTATGATAATAGTTATTTATCGTGACTCATGCCCTAACTACGAGGTCATATCGCCTACTACCAGAGTGCTTTTTCGTCACTCTGGTGGATACTCTGGGAGTCCTAAATGTTGCCTACCCTAAATTTTTATTCACCTAGGATAGGGGTCTTTAACGAGTACCTAATATAGTACAGGCTTGGAAATATTTCAAAATAATGCTTAAATTACATCGAATTATAAAATATTTTTTTTACTATTGCCCCTTAGTCTATTTTATCTGGGAGATAATAAAAAACTTGAGCAGGCGGTCCTTCGGATGGGACGTTAAGCGATGGTTCAGAGCTTGTATAATGTCAGGTACTCGTTAAAGACCCCTCCTACCCTAGGGGAATAAAAATTTAGAGTAGGCAAAATTTGGGACTCCCATAGTAGAGTCGGGCTCATGTCCACCAGAGTGACGAGGACCGCTCTGGTAGTAGGTGATACTACCTCATAATTAAAGCCCGGACTTGGGTCATAGTAATTAACAACTCTTAATAACAGCTGACTTCTCTACAAGTTGTCCACATGGTCTATACGCTATCTGTATCGTAACATAGACAACAATAGTGGACGCACAACCTTGATCTACGCCGAGGGCGCCGGTAGCTCAGTGGTATGCTTGCTTGTCTTCTGAGCTCAAGATCGTGGGTTCGAAACCCGACCGAGGCCCTTAGTTTATTCTATATGGGAGGTAAAATAAACTTAAGGACGCCGTCCTTCGGATGGGACGTTAAGCGATGGTCTCGAGCCTGTACGATGTCAGGTACTCGTTAAAGAGCAGAGACCCGCAACGATCCTTGAAGAACCTGGGTTTCTACGACAATCCTTGTAGAACCTGGGTCTCTGCAACGATCCTTGAAGAACCTGGGTCTCCGCGACGGCCCTTGTAGAACCTGGGTCTCTGCAACGATCCTTGTAGAACCTGGGTCTCTGCAACGATCCTTGAAGAACCTGGGTTTCTGCGACAATCCTTGTAGAACCTGGGTCTCTGCAACGATCCTTGAAGAACCTGGGTCTCCGCGACGGCCCTTGTAGAACCTGGGTCTCTGCAACGATCCTTGTAGAACCTGGGTCTCTGCAACGATCCTTGAAGAACCTGGGTTTCTGCGACAATCCTTGTAGAACCTGGGTTTCTGCAACGATCCTTGAAGAACCTGGGTCTCCGCGACGGCCCTTGTAGAACCTGGGTCTCTGCAACGATCCTTGTAGAACCTGGGTCTCTGCAACGATCCTTGAAGAACCTGGGTTTCTGCGACAATCCTTGTAGAACCTGGGTCTCTGCAACGATCCTTGAAGAACCAGAGTCTCTGCAACGATCCTTGTAGAACCTGGATCTCTACAACGATCCTTGAAGAACCTGGGTCTCTGCAACGATCCTTGTAGAACCTGGGTCTCTGCAACAATCCTTGAAGAACCTGGGTCTCTGCAACGATCCTTGTAGAACCTGGGTCTCTGCAACAATCCTTGAAGAACCTGGGTCTCTGCAACGATCCTTGTAGAACCTGGGTCTCTGCAACGATCCTTGAAGAACCTGGGTCTTTGCAACGATCCTTGTAGAACCTGGATCTCTGCAACGATCCTTGAAGAACCTGGGTCTCTGCAACGATCCTTGTAGAACCTGGGTCTACGCAACGGCCCTTGCTTCATGAAGGCCATCAGGTGCAGGCTCTTATACACTATCCATGTCAGGATCCAGGTTAATTAATGACTTAAATTTTTTTCAGAAGTTCAAAGATATATTTAAAATTCTTTAATTTCTCCTTGTTATTAATTTTTCATAATACAAATTATTTTGGAACATGGAAGTCATGTATGATTCCATGCCGATATTCTAAAAAATAATTTTCCACTGAAAACGAGAAATATTATGTATAATTCTTAACGTAAACAACAAATAATAGATAATGACAAACATGGGAGTCAAATATAATATATTCGATCTTATATATTACATAATTAGGGAATAATGACGTGATGGTTTTTTCCTCAATAAGACGAATTATTAATATTCATTAGGATTTTCATTTCCAAGAACAACTGCTATTGTTGATAGGTCAATGCATGGGAAGGTAACACGGCTTGCAGGTCATGTCCACTGTCCTCCAACTGGACTCGGTCTGGCATATCTTGGAGTACAAGCAGAGTTGTAAGAAAACCAAAATTTTTGGGAATCGGTTGGGTAGGTAAGTACTGTTTCAGAACTGCATAACGCCAAACTATTACAGACGAAAGATGAACGTTAAAGGACAAAAGGCGCTGCAGGGACGTTAAGCGATGGTCCCAAGCCTGTACGTTATCAGGTACTTACTTGTTAAAAAAACCTCACTCTACATGAATAAGAATTTAGGGTAGACAAAATTTAGGACTCCTATAGTAGAGTCGGGCTTATGTCCATAGAGTCACAAAAGAACGCTTTAGTAGTAGGCATTATGACCTTGTAGTTAAAAGTCCGGGCTTGAGTCATAATAACCAACGTTAAAAGAAAAAACTATTTGTTTTTGTAAAAAATATTTCATCTTGCATGTTTTTTTGAAATTTATTTATATTTTTAAAACTGGAGCTAATTTAAATGTGAAAAAAATATATTTTGATCTATCGTTAGTAACTTAAGAGCTGAATGAGACCTTAGAAACTATAGTCACTATAATAAAGCAGAAGTTCAAATCAATAAAATCTCAATTTTCAAGGAAGCAATTTGGAAAATTAACAATAGATTCACATTTTCTTAGTGCTTATCTCTCAAATTATCTAAAATAGCGGTAGAGAATGGCAACATGGTGACGCAGGAAGTGAATGTGCTAACTCAAATAGACTTGTCCAATTAAATGTTCCCCACAATCACTACTTCTTCAATGAATTGTACATTTGATTTTATTTTTATGTTTAGGAATGAAACAAAGGTATGATTTTATGCCTGCAATTATAAAACGAAAACTATTTTTTTCAGACGGAATTCCATCACAATACAAAAAATTTTTTTTTTTACGTTAGATGGTAGAGATTAGGTTAGGTTTTATGACTCATGCCCACTTGTCTATTGTTACAGAGTTTTAGGTTTGAGGTCTTCTAACAGACTTACAATAAAAAAAATTAAAAAAAAAAAAAAAAGATATCTACATTTTACTATTAATAAAATGACGCCCATGAACAACAGTTCTATGGAACATCCTGTTATTCCTTACAACTTACTGTCCATCGACCGCCTCCAAGAACACCTTCGACGTTGGGTCCCAGTTCTGTAGAAGATGAGGTATTTGACCTCTTACAGTGAAATAAGCATCCAGTTTTTTCTTTGCCACTTCCAAACTTTTAGCGTTTTTAACATAATAATATATTAAAACTTCCTCTGAAAAATGAAATAATACATTAGTTATTTGTTAAAACTATACATATATATTTTTTTTACTTTTCCAAGAGGCAAAGCTATGTAATCATGATAAAATTCGGAAGTTGGGGTTTTGAATTTTTTTTTTTAGAATTGTAGGTTAGGTTTTATGACTCATGCCCGGGCTTTAACTACGAGGTCATATCGCCTACTACCACAGCGCTCTTTCATCACTCTGGTGGACATGAGCCCATCTCTACTGTGGGAGTCCTAAATTTTACCTACCCTAAATTTTTATTCATCTACTAGGGCAGGGGTCTTTAACGAGTACCTGACATGGTACAGGCTCAGGACCATCGCTTAACGTCCCATCCGAAGGACGGCGTGCTTAAGTTTATTTAACCTCCCAGATAAAATAAACTAAGGGCCTCGGTCGGGTTTCGTACCCACGATCTTGAGCTCAAAAGACAAGCACGCATACCACTGAGCTACTGGCGCCCTCGCCGACATGATCAAGGTTAGGTTAGGTTTTATGACTCATGCCCGGGCTTTAACTACGAGGTCATATCGCCTACTACCAGAGCGCTCTTTCGTCACTCTGGTGGACATGAGCCCGACTCTACTCTGGGAGTCCTAAATTTTGCCTACCCTAAAATTTTTATTCATCTAGGGTAGGGGTCTTTAACGAGTACCTGACATCATACAGGCTCGGGACCATCGCTTAACGTCCCATCCGAAGGACGGCGTGCTTAAGTTTATTTTACCTCCCAGATAAAATAAACTAAGGGCCTCGGTCGGGCTACGAACCCACGACCTTGAGCTCAGAAGTCAAGCACGCTTACCACTGAGCTACTGGCGCCCTCGCCGACATGATCAAGGTCAACTACAAATAGTGTGTTTCCATGACAATGGTTGACTCCCAACATTCGTCTTTTAACGAATACATTACAGATCTACATACTGAGTATATTATATGGAATTTTCGTTTTATCTAACATAAAATTTTATTTACACAGAATATAAAATAACACAAAAATAAAAATGGTCCTTGAATTTTTATCTTGAATTTTTATTAAAATTGGCCTCATGTAATAAATAAACCTCTTTGGCGGACGAGATTCGAACAAGGAACCGTGGTGGTACCATGTCACTGCCACCATTGCCTTAATCTAGAAATATGTACAAAATAGTATCACTCATACCCCAGTAAATGACTTGGTGATAACGATAATAACTAAACAATAGTATAAAAAACTATTGTAATCGTGTGGAAATCCGAGATCGAATATTCAAGTGATTTTCAAGTTTCAGGGTCGCCTCAATACGTTTTGACCTTCAAAAGAACAACAACCGATGGTTAGAGTCCACCGAACAAAGAGATCATTGCTGTATTAATGTGTTTTTCAGAAAATATAAGTAATCGGTGCAACAAGGACATTCCTTTTTCAATCTATTAATTCCCGGTTCTGGATTCGCCACGAACCGGTTTCGGTTCACTCGTCTACCAGTTTTACTAATGGACTACCATCATAACTGGTTGAAGCCTATCTACCAACATTGAAGTATTAATGTTTTTTCAGAAAAAATAAAGAAACGTTTCCATAAGGATCATCTACATTCTATATTTCTTCTTCGGCTATTTTGGTTAGAATCAGAACAATTTTTCATCTCTACTTATGGTTGACTATCATTATGTCTGGTTGAAACCTATCACATTGCTGTATTAATGCGTTTTGCTTGGCTACAGAGGCTACACCCAAACTTACACGTAAGTTTCCACTCTCCCTCTAAACTTCCAGTATCTTTATTTTGTGGTAACTTCTATTTGCTCCTTTGAGGGTCCTCCGAACTCTGAAATTGACTCAAAACCCTCCTCATACGTATGTTTCCGACGGACTCTCAAAGAAGCAAAAACAGTAGGAAGGGTCCACCAAATAAATATATTGAAAATTTAGAGTGAAAACGTAACTTAGGTGTGAGCGCTAAAAAAACTTGCATGCCGTTTACCATATCGGGCAGCTTCCCATCCGCCGTTTACCTTATCGGGCAAATCCCATACAACTTAAAAATAGTATTTATGGATCAAAAAACAAAAAAATCGCGGAATAAGTTTCACTTTTGGCGTGTGTTCAAAGTATACTATTTTTTTTTTTTTTTTTTTTCTTGCCACACCAACTACATCAAACCGATCTGAGAATTCCTTAATGATTTCTTTATTTTTTTCATTTTTTTTTTTTTATAACACTTTATTAATTAACTCACAATGAACAGTATTTACTGGATATGCAGTTTTTTAAATATTAAATTAATACATGTTTATGAGTACATCATGTATGAATTTCTGGCAACACTGGTAGTGATGATTACAATTATGTTACTGAAATTCGATTATTTATTCCCATAGTATTTCGCAGAGGTGCTACTTTTCAGTGTGAAACATGAATGTAGTGCAGGTATGTTTAAAAATAAGTATAATGTTAAATTAGAATTATACTGATTTCGTTTTAACCTTTCTTCAGTAGACTCTCAAGAGTTGGGAGAGAATTATGACACATTACAGCTCATTTTAGCTGCAGATTTTAATCTCAATTTCGCATCAGACCATGCTCAGCCCCTTTTTCAATTCCTCTTCGACAAATTTCAATTGCAAATGAATAATAATATATGGCACTACAATCGATGCAGTTTTCTCCAGATATCTTAAAAATTTACGTTCAGAAACCTACATTTCTTATTTCTCTTACCGTAGGCCTATTGTCTCTACTTTGGAATTGAATGTAGTGTTTTCTGATCTTCCTAACAACGAAAATATTGTTGATTTAACAAATTAAACTAAGCCAATAAATAAAACTAAAATGTTGAGTTAATTGAGAAATCCCATACAACATAAAAATAATATTTATTAATCAAAAAATAAAAAATCGCGAAAGAAGTTTCACTTCTTACGTTTGTTCCAAGCACACACTATTTTTTTTTTTTTTTACTGCCAATATACCTAAGATGAGCGTGAATCGAAATTGTCGGATTTTCATGACTAAGTGCAGTGGCGAAGGAAGAAACTTCATTTAAGAATATTATAGTTACAAAATGAGTATTAATTAATATATCATGAAGGCAGTGTTCGCCTATGGAACCCTTCAGTGTGTGATCTAATCACACTTCTTGGAATTATTTGTTGATTTTCAGTCACTTTTAGTTATTCCTTGTGCTGCGGCAGGCCGTCTGGGTGATGTATGTGACTCACATTAACGTTTTTTTCTTTTCAGATGGAGTCAGCACTGATCAGTTCTATCCCAAATGATGTCGACAAAAGAGTTCAAGATGATATAAGAATTTTCAAAGAATGGTATTTCAAACAGCCTCATCTTCCAAAAGATGTTGGTTAGTATGATAGTATACTCAAATATACCACAATATTGATGTACAAATATATAATTTAGTTATTATCATGCCCGGGCTTTAACTATGAGGTCATATCGCCTACTAACAGAGCGCTTTTTCGTCACTCTGGTGTACATAAGCCCGACTCTACTATGGGAGTACTAAATTTCGCCTACCCTAAATTTGTATTCACCCTAAGGTAGGGAGGGGTCTTTAGCGAGTATCAGACATCGTACAGGATCGGGACCATCGCTTAACGTCCCGAAGCTATCCGGATGGGATTCAAACTCTCGATCTTGGGTTCAGTAAGCAAAGTATAGCAAGCTATAATTTATATATTATATTTATGCAACTTACTAAAATGCCATTTACTTGACAAAAAAATTAAATAAATAGTGTGAACCGGCAATGTATTTGGTGAATTAATCAATTAACTTTTCGCTCCCCCTTCAAAGTCAACCGATTGAGATAAAATTTACGCTGACACAAATGGGGGCTTCTGAATTCGTATACTGAACTTTCTGTCGATAAATTCATTACTTCGGCAGTTATTGGAGCTTTTGAATTGAGCCGCCGCCGCTGGCCCCCTCCTGCTTAGCCGATTCCACTGAAAAGTGTTGTCCTTAAGGAGTTTTGAATTTACATGTGTTATTTTGAGTCGATACATTCATTATATCAAGAGTTATCGTGTTTATACACACAGATACACATACAATGTAGATATGTAAATAAAAAAATCGCTGTTAACTGTTATTGATAATTGAGAGATTTCCTGAAACCAGTCCAACATGTTCTTCCTCCTATCTCTGAAATACCATTAATTAATGTAAAAATCACTAAGTGTAATTTTTGGAAAAAGAAGGAAAATTTCACTAGGAATCTGGAATTTCACTAGAAGTCTGGCTGATCAGTGCAACACTAAGTGATTCTTACTGTTAAAAGCGAGATTGTAGAGAAATGAATCTCGTATTCTGTATTTTTGCGAAGAGTTTCTATAGGGTAAAATTAATCATGTTATTTGGTGAGTTTTTATATTCACATTTGTTTTATTTCCATGCCAACAGTATAATATTATAAATGTACAGTCCTAACCCTATTAACCCGACCGACCCCCCATTTTATCTGGGAGGTAAAATAAACTTAAGCACGCCGTCCTTCGGATGGGACGTTAAGCGATGGTCCCGAGCCTGTACGATGTCAGGTACTCGTTAAAGACCCCTACCCTAAGTGAATGAAAATTTAGGGTAGGCAAAATTTAGGACTCCCAGAGTAGAGTCGGGCTCATGTCCACCAGAGTGACGAAAGAGCGCTCTGGTAGCAGGCGATATGACCTCGTAGTTAAAGCCCGGGCATGAGTCATAAAACCTAACCTACAATTCTAAAAAAAAAAAATTCAAAACCCCAACTTCCGAATTTTATCATGATTACATAGCTTTGCCTCTTGGAAAAGTAAAAAAAAATATATATGTATAGTTTTAACAAATAACTAATGTATTATTTCATTTTTCAGAGGAAGTTTTAATATATTATTATGTTAAAAACGCTAAAAGTTTGGAAGTGGCAAAGAAAAAACTGGATGCTTATTTCACTGTAAGAGGTCAAATACCTCATCTTCTACAGAACTGGGACCCAACGTCGAAGGTGTTCTTGGAGGCGGTCGATGGACAGTAAGTTGTAAGGAATAACAGGATGTTCCATAGAACTGTTGTTCATGGGCATCATTTTATTAATAGTAAAATGTAGATATCTTTTTTTTTTTTTAATTTTTCTTTATTGTAACTCCGTTAGAAGACCTCAAACCTAAAGCTCTGTAACAATAGACAAGTTTTCATATATATATATTTTTTTTGGACCGAAAATGCGGGGTGTGGATATATGTATATATATATATATGTTTTTATCCACCTTCCATCTCGAAATGACGGGTAAAAAATTACCTTAAAATCAAATTAGCTGTGAAGTAAGCCTATTAAACCTAGAAAATAGGTTGTACTTAGAAATTTAGAGAATCAATAACACTTCCATCAGCCTTGCTCCATGGCCTATTTTCTCAACAGGATGTCGATGATAGAAAACATATTTTTTGCGCAATAGCAGAGGCTACCCCCACCACCACACTTTTTTTCCCCCATTTGTATTTTGTTAGATTTGCCAAAATAGAAAAAAAAGTCACCTTTTTATCAAAATATTTACCTTATTTAATAATTAAGCAGCACAAATCACTAAACAATTTTACTTCGATAATATTTTAAATTTTTTTTTTCCAAGGTTGCCTTCTTATTACCCCGATTTAATCCCAATTGGAAATGTTGGATACCACTAAATAGTTTTATATATTACTAAAAACAATACACATTTTAATATTAAAATTAGCCCAAATGAGTGGAATTATGTGCCTTCTCGCCTAAATGCGAAGACAAATATAAACAAAATGTATGGATAATTGACAATATCTGTGAAACTGTAATTACATTATTATTTGAATCTTCGAGCAGCCATTGGCCTGTACAATTTGATAGTGGCATGGATACCTTGACAGGAGGGGAGGGTGAGACGAGGGAGTGGGGGCAGCCATATCCATGGTCTCCACTACCCCACCCGTTTTCTCTTCTTAGCTCCACACTACTACCAGACTTTCTTTTTGAAAAAATGTCTCCCAACTAAACTTCAATTATTCAAGTGTTGTGATTGGAATATTTTTTAATATATATATATATATTTTTTTTATTTTTTTTCGACAGTAAAGTATTTGTACTTCCAAAATATAAAAAAGAAGATGAGACAGTGATCTGGTGTATAAACGCCGATATGTCTAAGTTTGACCACCCCCAGCTACTGACCAGGATAGTCATGATAGCAGATTTGGTGATTCGGCTATATCCGGACAACAGCCGCACGGCCTTTGTGATTGACTGCAAGGGGTTCGATTCCTCACATCTCAGTAAAATGTCTGTTCCTTTTGTATCAGCTGTCTCTCACTGGATGCAGGTAACCAAATGACTAAAGTATGATTAGCGTAAAGAGACAATATCAGCACGGATTCAATCGGGGAGATCCATGACAAGATAGATACATAAAGTTTTATTGCACAAAAGATTTCAACAATGAGTGTTTTTTTTTTGTTTTTTTTTTACAAAATCTATATAATAAAAATGACTGGCTAATTTTGCTAAGAGCAAAACTCGAGAACGGCTGGACCAATTCGGCTAATTTTTTTTTTCAAATATTCGTTGAAGTCCGAGGAAGGTTCTTATGAAGAGATTTCCTAGCGGTCAACTGGAGGGGGGGGGGGGGGGGGGGCTAAGCACAAAAATTGCTCTAGCGCATTAGCGGATGGACGGATTATCATGAAATTTCACATGTAGTATTCTTAAAAGCCAAGTTAAAAAATAGGATATGTGGCGTCCATAAATTTTGAACGGTAGGGGGGGTTGTAAGGGGGGCCTAAATATAAAGATAGTGATAGGTCATTAACGGATGATCGGATTGTCATGGAATATCATATGTAGTATTCTTAGAAGGCAAATTGAAAAATATGCTATGTGACATCTCAAAATTTTGAAAGCCAGTGGGGTAGGTCTAAATATGAAGATAGTGATCGCTCATTAATAGATGATCCAATTGTCATGGAATTTCACATGTAGTATTTTTAATAGCGCAAAATTGTGAACGGAAGGGGGGTTGTGGGAGTAGGCCTAAATACGAAGATAGTGATCGGTCATTAACTGATGGTCTGATTGTCATGAACTTTCACATGTAGTATTTTTAAAGGCGAAATAGAAAAATACACTATGTGAGATCTCAAAAATTTGAACGGGAGGGGGGGAGGGGCTAAGCATAAAAATAATACTGACTCATTAAAGGTAATCGGATTCTCAAGAAATTTCACATGTAGTAGTAGTAACTACGTACTAGCTGTGGTGCCCAGCGTTCCTGGGGCCCGCCGTTGCAAGGTACATACTAGCTGTGGTGCCCAGCATTTCTAACTACGTACTAGCTCTGGGGTCCGCCGTTGTAAAGCACATACTAGCTGTGGTCACAAGCGTTCTTAAGTACGCACTGGCTAGGACGTCCAGTGATGCTAAGTATTCACTAGCTGTGGTTTCCGCCGTTGAATGGTGCGTACTAGCTATGGTGCCAAGAGGTCCTAAAAACTTACTAGCTGGTTGAAAATTATAACATCATGAATGTACTGTTGAAGAATTGAATAGGATTCGAACGAGAGATATTAGGAGAATAGTCAAAGTTCCCCGGGCAACGCCGGGTATTACTGCTAGTAAATAATAAAAGGATAAAAGAAACAATTCAAAAATGATATAACACAAGTATGACATGAACATGAATAAAAAAAATAAATAAAAAAAACATATATCCATCTTACATGCAACAAATTAAATTATTCTTTATTTTCAAAGCAACAGTAAAAAATAATAATAAATTGTTAATTTTTCTAACTTCTAAATTATTTAAAATATGCACAAATGTTTCTGAGTAATATTCTGGTCTATTAGTGAGATAATTGTGGAGAAATCCTTGCCTGGGGAGAACCGTAAACAATCGGGAATAGTAGGTACGTAATTAGGTGCTGTCTGTTTATAAGTTGCTCCTGTTGAAATGGCTATATCTGTACAACAGCAAAATGTCAATCTAGATGACAGAAGTAAAAAATAATCTATACTAATTTCCAACACTTACAAGTTGTGTTTGTTTTCTTCACTAATGATTGGGTTTCAATTACGAGGACATATCGCCTACTAGCAGAGGTCTTTACGCCGATCTGGTGGACATGAACCCACTCTAATGGGAACCCTAAATAGTTTGTTTTCTGCTTGTCTTTTCAAATTCATCTTCGTAGCACAAATAGTTTTCAAACTAAAATACAAAACCCATTCACATTACTTTCGAACTCACATCTTGTTTAATTGTCTTGATGAATGATATAAGTTCACTCCATGCATTAAGAATAAGTTACAATCCAATGTAAAGTTATAATAATTCTCTCCACTTATTGTATTTTCAACACTTTGCAGGAAGCATATCCAACCAGGCCGACGAAATTTTTGCTTATCAACACTCTACCTGTTGCTGATTTTGTGGTTAATAATATATTTAAACCATTTCTGAAGAAGAAAATAGCGGAAAGGGTAATTATATATATTTCAGTATCCATTTTTTCTTAAAAAATAACATAAAATATATCGTCGGTCTAAACGTGAAACCTCATATGTGCAAAAAGCCAACTTTACAGAAGACAAAAAAATGATAAAAAAACAAAATCTTTATAGGAAACCTCAATTTTTTCGACATTTGTGTTAAGTGAGATGTATATGTATGCCATGAATTGTTTTTAAGCTAGTTTGCAAATCCAAGTAAAGAATTAACGTACGAATAGAAGTTACGAGTTTTCACCAGAATTTCGTTCCCATTTCTTTTGCAAAGTATCACTTCAAACCATATTTCATGTTCTTTTCGTTTTATGTCGTATACCACTAGATCAATAGAGCTTTTTTTTTTGTTAAAAAAAATCTATTTTTACGGAAAAATGTCGCTTACGAGGTATCATGTTTAGGCCGACGATATGTATGTTATATATATTTATTTTTTGCCTTGGATGCATATTAGCCATGACTTATGTTATTTATGTAACCTAGTTATTTTCGACACATCCATGGCCCAGGGAGGGAATTCTATATATTCTGTATGATATAAAACTCACTCCTGGACGAGATTCGAACCCGCAACCATGGTGATACCATGCGATCAAAGCCCTACGTTCTAGCCCTAACTTAATGCCGAACATTGTAATGAAGAATACAAAGTCAATGTTATACAAAGTGTTGATGGAAGTGTTTCGTTCGTATTATGTTTGTTTATTAAATATGTATTGAACTCAGAAAATAAATGGGAGAATAATATAGCTGCCATATATATAAGTATATTTTTATAATCTAGACTCCATTTTTTTTTTTTTTCAATTTTTCTCTATTTTTGCGTCCCAGTAGAGAATGACGATATGCGTCTGAGAGACAGGTCTGATCCGAACCAGGAGAATCGGGTGCATCATTGTGGCTCTATTTTTAAACAATTGGTAGAGATCCAACAAAATTTTTGAATCCATATTGTATTTTTTTAAATTCCCTTGTTACGTTATCTGGGTACTCCATATCGTCGGTGTCAAGCCAATAGGTACCGCTTATGTAGGTACCTACTCTAAAAATTCGAAAATGTGATTTTGGAGTTATTGGAATGGTACATTTTTTTTGCTTTGTCATCTATTATATGCTGCTTTGACAATATTTTGTATTTTTTTTTTCGGGTTCTAAATAATCCAAAATACCTAATTATTGTTTTTATTAATTATAATAAATATGTTTATTAATAAATAAACATACAGAAAAATAAAAATGGTATTCCATATTAACATTTTTAACCATTTCTAACAGTTATGTAATTATTTTTTGTTGCCCTGTAGCTGTAGTAGTACTAATGGACTACTTTTTTCTGTTTTCAATCGTTTTGAAAAGTCAATGTTTAGATATTTTAGTTTAGTTTTCAGTACTTTCGTTGTTCACATTCTAGAAGCTATAAAGCTTTTTTGAAAGGTCTAATCAAATTTTCTTAAATATTATGGCTGGCGAAAGAATGATGCCAATGAATTTTTTTTTAAGGTTTATTAAAGCATGAATATCCAATGAGCATTATTACAGTAATTCGCTTGCATCCGTATCTTTAAAATAATATTTAAAAATACAATATTAAAACAACAACAAACTAAAAAGAAGATCCTGTTCGTTAATCAGAAAAAGTCCATGCACGCACAAGCTGTGTGTAGTTAGTTGATGTCCATTGGTAGCTATTGAAAAAAGGCAGGTCCTATTAGCAGTCACAAAGGCGGGAAATTTAAAAATCATCACCTTATTTATTAACAGAAGCAGTTCTGAAAAGCATATCTCGACTTCTAATGGGCATAAACGAACATTTTATGGTTCCAAATTATGAAAACACTTTATATAATATATATTCGAGCATAGCGCGAAATTACAATTTATTTAAATTTTCGCACCCCTCCCCCCCATTTCTGCCTTTTCCTATGATCCGATTTTTCTAGTTAACAAAGATCTTCCTAAAAACGATACTATGCAATGTTGGAAAACTTGGATGCTCTACGTAATACTATACATAAACATGTAAGAGTATGTTCGCATGTTCATACTATAATTTTGTTAAATCCTTGTATATTGCAGATCACAGTTTCAAGAGATGAGAGCTGTTTGAAAGGACATATCTCTGATGACATCCTCCCATGTGACTATGGTGGCAAGGGGCTGTCTGTCGACAAACTCAACGGTAGGCATGGTTTTTATTTCAACTTAAAATTAAATAAACATATTAAAGATAACTATATTCTAAATTTAAGTTGAATAGTTAACATGAAAGAGAAACATATTTTTCTTATTTTTTTATTTCTTAATGGCTTTATTAGCTAGCCACAGTCAACACAACCAATGTTTACTTAAGAAAAAGGTCCCCGAGGCTACGTTGCATTCTTCTATAGCACCCTCCGTGGTGGCCCTCTTGGCACACCTGTCGGCCTCCTTGCCTCGCAGGCCCACCTGAGCCTTCACCCTGACGAACCGACAATAGCTTCCACCATAGTTTACACTTGTGATAATACTTGTGCTATAATGTGATTCATTCGCGGATACATCTGATTGTGATTATTATTCAACACAGTTAGAGTGCTTTTAACTGAGAAAAATATCAATATAGGTTTTTTTATATAATCATCTTCCTCTTAATTCTTTTCAGAAAACTTATTTTTATTAGATTAGCCTAATTCAATAACCTCGGGCCTCGTAGTAATCGGGGTTTTACTGTATTTTACTTACTTATAAGAAACGACAATCATGCCGAGTTTCATTAGAATCGAAGAGATTGAAAAATACATCGTACAGTTCAAAATACAAATAGATACAAAAGTTGTGATACTGAAGTATCTAACGTTGAAGACAGGAGTGGGAGCAGTAAGTATAGTGTGACGTGTGTATCTTGTGATGACTGAGCCAGAGGGTGGGGTTGTGTACATACTAACAATACTGATAATGTGCTCTTGATTTCAGAACATTGGCTGACAATGTTAACCTCCAAGAAAGAGCTACTTCAGAAGATATGTTCAACTGTAGCCGACGAGACGAAGCGGCCCAGGGAGGCCTACCAGAGAGCCGACCTCAACTTCGGACTTGATGGCACTTTCAAGAATCTTTCTGTCGACTGAAAACATTTCATTCTGTCTCATTTGACGTCTTCATTTTGACTCAAACTGTTAATGTATTTTACAAATATTTAACTTGTTCACTTATTAAATACATCAATCAAATACCATTTGTTTATTTTTTTTTTTTGTTAAGGGCTTATGTATCTTTAATAACGTAGTTCGGTCGGATAGCATTGGTCAAGTGTAAAGCACAGAATTCCTCTAAAACAAACATGAGGCAGCACATATTAGGTCATAAATAAAGTATGTGACATAAACAAACAACGTTGACCTTGTTTGTGCTGCCGTTTGTTTGGTTCAGAGAAGTAACCAGCCCTCCCCCTCCCTGTGCAGATGCACCGCAAGCCAACGGCCAAACTAGGGGCATTACCGAAAGCATGCAAATCATGGCTACTATCTAAAAAATAAATACAGAAAAATATTTGGAAGAAAGAGAAAATATATAGAAAATAAATTTAAATTTATTATTATAGATTTAGTAATGTATTGATAAGAAATTTCATATGCAAATTCAAAGTCCTATAAGGATCATCATGATGGGCAGAGAAGGGGGGGCTCGACTCAAATATCCTAATTACTGCAGATGTAATGAAAGTATTGACATAAAATTTAATACGAGGATTCAGAAGCCACCATGTAAGTCAAATATTGTGTTTTAGCCCAAACTGTCGATTGGTCTGGAGGGAGGGCAACAACATAATTGATTACTTCGTGCTGGGGAAGTACATCGCCGATGATTCAGACGACTTTATTTTTTTTTTATAATTAAGGGGTTGGAAAACATGAAATTCCGGTGAAAACTCGAACATTAAATTTCTGACAGATTAAATAACTTACCCTATACTTTAATATAGCTGGCGAAGTAAAAAAAAAAAAATTTTTATTCACAGATACATACATGTCTTCATTTCAAATTTTCAAGTTCATTGCTACAGTCGTTTTTGATTTATTGCGCTCACATATTACAGTCCATCTGAAACTAATCGACGGTTTTGGCTGAATAATCAATAGTTGATTTACACAGGAACTTCTGAATCCTCATACTAAATTCAGTGTGGATATATTCATTCGACTGTTTTTAGGGTTTTTGTGTCAAGTTCCCCTTCCCTTTGGCCGATTTTTTCTTCATTTTTAGAATCAGGGGATCGGAAAAGATGAAATTCCGGTTAAAACTCAACATTTAATTTCTGACCGATTGCATAATTTACTATTATTTTTAAAAAAACATTAGCACAATTGAGTAGAGTACTCGATGTAAATGTATCAAAAAAATATGTTCGCCAAATATTTTTTTTTTTAAATACAGCGAACACATGGGCGATGCGAATCAGTTTCTAAGGAGGCTGTGACCCTGTATAACGTTTCCAAATGGTCTATGTAACTGAAACAATTAAGATTACCAAATACGAAAGGAATTTGAGCAAAATTTCACTTTTGGAATGGTTCCGACAAGATCTTCGAAAACTTCTTCTCTTACGCGCCCCGTCAAAAATGAAACTGATTTCTAGACAGTCAAGTTGGGTTATTATTTCAATCGATTTGGAGAGTATATTATAAAAATAATTATTTTTTTAGAATTCTCACGAGCTGGGGAAATTGTTATCTATCAAAACGGCCAAATATGGTGTTTACACAGGTTTCACAACTCTCCGAGCCCGAACACTTTGAGTGTATAGTCAATAAATAATATTTTGAAGTTTTTAAAGTGAAACTTATTCGCACTGGGCCACTTGGGGACTAAGCTGGTAAATCAGTTACAAAATTATGTGACGCGCTGGACACCTCCCTGACCCGCTCCGCACTCGCGTTTTAGTCCGTCCCCAAAAAAGTAGTTTAAAATGTCCTTTTTCGAAAACAAAGTGTATAATCTGTGAGGGCACCGATTAAAGACCCTTCGTTCCAAATTTGGACGAAATCCAACGAGTGGCTTGCGCACAGGAAAGAGTGAAAGCATTTCATTCTTTTGAATTCTGAGAATGGCAGTTGGGGATCGTTGGGCTGGCTGCTAGAGGGGAGCGCTCCCCACCCCGCCTCCCGGAGCAGCCCGAAGCGCCTCTCTCCTCATGAACCCTAAAATCATGACAGGCAGTGATAGAGACTCTGAATATGAGAATAATGGTCCAGGATCGTCATCCAAAAAGAGGAAATTAAGTTCAGAAATTACAAGTGTTGCATCATATTTGGAGGAACAACATTTTCATATTAATACCCAATCTACTGATAATGAATCACAAAGGTGATGGTACGCCTGCTTAGCGTAGCCAGCGTCATAAACAGCGTTTCTTTTTCTTTCTCAATGTTTTCTATTCTCTATTCTCTCGCGTTCAAAAACCTATATTTCATATTTCTCTTACCATAAATAAGGCCTATTGTCTCTACTTTGGCATTAAATGTAGTGATTTCTGATGTTCTTAACAACGAAAATAATGTTGAATAAAAATAAAATAAGCCAAGAAATAAAACTGTTTCCACCTAAAATGTTGAGTTAATTGAGAAATGCCATACAATATAAAAATAATATTAATGGACCAAAAAAAATCCCATAATAATCCCATAACGAATACACAAAATGGATAGGTACTAAATCAAATACTACCCTTTTCCCCTGCTCTTTTTCAGGTTTTCCACCCATTTTTCCCAAGTATACCTGAAGGTTTTTGCAATGGGATGTTTCGCTGTCAGCCATTACCCAAATTTTCACACCATATTTAGCTGGTTGGGATTTCATATAAACCCTAAAAGGACATCTCCCCCTAAAAGGAACCAACTGTTCCTAAGTGGGATCCGCGGTTATAATATTTCTGGCAATAGGAAGTGAATAAATCCATTACATCTCATCAGCTTCATATTGATAATCGATAAAGAAGTTTTTCTTCTGGCGAATGTTCCAACCACATACAATTTTTTTTATTCGAGTTTTGGGTTTTTAAAATAGTTATTTTTTAATTATTGAAATCATAGTCTGATTCTAGGAAGTTCATGAAAACACATTACACTACAATTTTTTCAGCAATGTATTATAAATTTTGACCTAATAACTGGAGAAATTAGTCTTTAACCCTTTGCCGGGCGCCTTGATGCAAATCTGCTACCACAGAACGACATCTATTTTAAGGAAGCAGTTTGAGGTCTGACTGACCGGGCAACAACAGAGCCTATTTCAAATGAGAATATAGGCTCACATGGCCAATCGGTTTCACATAAACTTAAACATTTCAAATTGGGGGTAGCGCTATTCAAGTAGAAGCCAAAATTTTCATTTTTGGGTTCAGGGGGTCCTGATGCCTGAAATTCCGATGAAACCAACATAGAATTTCTGACCTTAAATAACTTCCGTTGCGTTATACTGTGTAGCTGAGATAGTAGTAAACAAAATAGAGAATCTTTGAGTCTAGTGTAGGCTCATGTTTTTTTTTTAATTTTTAAAATTTTAACTTTTTTAATTAAACTTAATTTAAATTTAAATTGTTTAGATATTTTAGACATTTCCGTATTTTTCTTTGCCATTATCAATCTAAAATTTTGACAAAACAGTTATTAAATTAGTATTCATTTCGAGTCTGTACAATGTCATGCGAGCCCTACCATAGGTGAATTAAAAATTTAGGGTAGGCAAAATTTAGGACTGCCACAGTAGAGTCGGGCTCATGTCCACCAGAGTGACGAAAGATCACAATAACTAACTACAAATGAATAATAATTTAATAACTGTATTGTCCAGATTTTAAATTGATAATAGCAAAGCAAAATACTGAAATTTCTAAAATATCTAAACAATTAAAAATTAAATTAAGTTCAATTTTAAAAGTTAAAATTTTTAATTTAAAAAACATGAAAACTAGTCTACAGTCTTTTTCTAAACATTTCACTCTCAAAGCTTCTCAATTTTGTTTTCTTAAACCTTTTTTAATATAACACATGTCGGCTGCAATAGATGTCTTATTGTTTTGTTTATTACACTTCTGTTGATATACATAAGATCATATGGCCTCCTTCATTATTATATGCATTATTATTAGTACATTTCCTGACATATTCTGGCTACTCCAAAACGGCATCACTGAGAGATCTTCTTTGATATCTTTTGCCGAATTTTCTCCGCCTTTTGTGGTGTCCATGAGCGGCAGCACGTCTTCGTCGAACTCCATACCTTCTTGGACATTGAGTAGGGCAGGTTGTTGAGCAGGTTGTTGGACACGGTGTTGGACACGGTGTTGGACAAGGTGTGGGACAGGGTGTTGGACAGGTTGTACATTCTGTTGGACAGGTTGTTGAACAGGTGGTTGAACAAGTTGTTGGACAGGTTGTTGAACATGTTGTTGAACATGGTGTTGGACAGGTTGTTGAACATGTTGTTGGGCATTTTGTTGAACAGGTTGTTGAACATGTTGTCGGACATTTTGTTGGGCATGGTGTCGTGCAACACTAGTGGATAAAAAAATAATAAAAAAACATCCATATTAAAACAATACATTTGAGTTAGTTATAATGACTCATGCCCGGACTTTAACTACGAGGTCATATCGCATACTACCAGAGCGTTCTTTCGTAACTCTGGTGGACATGAGCCCGCTCTATGGTGCGAGTCCTAAATTATGCCCACCTAGGTTTATTCACATAGGTTAAGGATCTTTAACGAGTACCTCTCATCGCGCAGACTCGAGACCATCGCTTAATGTCCCATTCGAAGGACGGAGCAGTGAAAATTCTACTGGTAGTAGGCGTTATGACCGCATGTAGACCGGGCATGAATAATAAAAACAAACTAGGTTTGTAAAACCTTTATTAGAAAATATTTAAATGTAAAACGAACTAGCTAAGCTTCGTTCATAGAGAATGGTAGAGCTGTTTGGCGCAGGTAGGAAACACGCAGGAAATATGCGAAGTAAGTGCAATATTGTGTTATACGCACACGATGGCACACTCACTAAAACCTCTAAATATCTCTATCTCTATCTGATATATATATACAATATATAATACCGAGAATACTCCCATATATTTTCTATGTTTTGTGAAATATACAATATTTTTGAAAAACATACTTTGTTCTTACAACTTTGTTATGTTACATACTCTCTTCTAAAAATTAGTTTCAAAACTACATTTCAATGAACGGTAAGTATCTCAAAAGCTGGACGACCTACAAAAAATCGTATTGCATATAAAATATCTATTTCAGTTTTCTTTACAACTACTTTAAAATATTTTGATTAAGCCATAAACATAAGCGGTATCTTTTAAAATGTACTTGAGCTCCGGAGTAAGGTGGTCTCCATTTTCGTCTGATTTCAGCCAAAATCCAATCATATCTAAGATAGCACATTTGACCTCTATATTCCAAATTTCAAGCTCATAGCTACACTCGTTTTTGCGGTAGAGCGATCACAACTTTCCAATCATATATACATACACGCACGAACAGAGACATCATAGCGAAAATCCGGTCAAAACGTATTCAGGGAGACCTTGAAACGTGAAAATTCGTTGAAACCTCGATCTCGGATTATTGCACGATTCCTATATTATAGTTATGAGAAAGTAAAAAATAATAATAATAATAATAATTACCTCAAATTGCCTTTTTCGCTTGGCCTTCCACTTCCATTGGCGTTTCCTGAGAGCCACATTTCTAGGGGATCTGAAGCGGCCCCTGGTCCGTTTGGCTGCGTGTTTTAAGGAGTTCGGATCATCAAAAAGGGACGTAGTACCAGAAGTGATAGTGGGACATTTGGTGACGATCTGAGAGCACTCTGTTGGAAGCTTAGGACAAGCCACCTGCGTGATACATATTTTTTCCCTACAATCTGAAAAACTAACAAACATTCTTCATGTTGGTCACCTCGCATTGAAAAGAAAAAGTGTTTATAATTAGTGTAGAGAGAAGGCGGGATGATGGGAGGGCAGGGAGGGGGTGCCATTCTTGGCAACACTGCACACTTACCACTGGTTTCAACGGCACCACAATAGAAGGGGTCTAATTCTAGGAAAAACAGAAATACTGTACTCAAATAACTGTCAACATTTCAAATTGTGTGAAAAAATGTACTTTTATTTTTTTTTCTCTTAAGATAGGATTTTAAATTAAATTCGTATATTACATCCATTTATTGGATACTGTTGAGTCACGGAAAAACATAAAGAATTAATATATAAATACAACCAGAGATAAAGGACTGAAGGGTCAATTTCAAATCAATCCGTCTGAAACGTGATCTCTCACATTTTTATGATATTCTATCAATAAATTCTGTAATAAAGTACCAATAAATTGTAATTATAAGAACAATTTGTATGGAAGTAAGTCTCCAGGTGGAAATTGTTAATGGCAACTTCTTTAGAGAAGGGAAGAAGGGAAAATGTCACTTATCTGGATTTTGTTTTACCTTTTTCTGAGTGATGAATGAAAAGTCTCATCCGGATGAATGTGTAAAACTTATAAAATGTTGATCTTGTATATTCCCATGAGGGAGAGGGGGAGGGGGAGGGTTAAGCTTCCTCACTGCATATTACTATAGCTACTTAGTTATTGTGACTCATGCCCGGGCTTTAACTACGAGATAATTTCGCCTATTATCAGAGAGCTCTTTCGTCACACTGGTGGACATGAGCCCGACTCTATAATGGGAGTCCTGAATTTTGCCTACTCTAAATTTTTATTTACCTAGGGTATAGGGTACCTTGACATCGCTGACCATCGTTTAACGTCCCATCCGAAGGACGGCGTGCTTAAGTTCATTTTACCTCCCAGATAAAATAAACTAAGGGCCTCGGCCGGGTTTCGAACATGAGCTCAGTAAGTAAGCACGCATACCACTGAGCTACCGGTGCCGTCATATTACTACATATATTAACAAAACAAAACAAAACAATTACCAAAGAACAAGCTGCTGATCTCTATATATAGCCAAAATACAAAAAGTTCAAACTTTTTTGAGTAATCGTTTCGAGATAAATAAATAAAATACTATATAGTTTTTATTGATACTTAAATAAAATACATAAATATATCTTTCTGTCGAATATATATCATTAATTGGTTTAGTATATTTTCTTAACCTGTATTGTAAAAATGACGTGTTGATTCTGCGTAAACGTTATATGAATGACTCCTCGTCCTATCGCTCCGGTGCAGCACAGTAATTTTTACAGTGATTTGCACAGTAAATTTTTCTATACTGGTCTTTCAGTGCAGTCACCGAAGAAAAGAGAAACCAAATGATTTTAATTTTTAGTCACTCTGGTGGACATGAGCCCGACTCCACTGTGGAAGTCCTAAATTTTGCTTACCCTAAATTTTTATTCACCCAGGGTAGGGGTCTTTAACGAGTACCTGACATCGTACAGGCTCGGGACCATCGCTTAACGTCCCATCCGATGTTTAAGTTTATTTTACCTCCCAGATAAAAGGCCCTCGGTCGGGTTTAGAAACCCACGTTCTTGAGCTCAGAAGACAAGCACGCATACCACTGAGCTACCGCCGACTAATTATATACACAGATCCCACAGATATTTTCATATAGATTCTACAAATCTATATAGGGTTGTTAATTTGGATTAGTTAAATATACCTATGTAACAAAATATGTTATTTGAAGCAGGTTTTCTATCCAACCTAACCTGTAAATATTATATTCATTAGACTTAATTTTCTGTTAATCTAATTATTTTCGTCTCATCGGTTTAGAAAAACTAACCAGAAACGATTTATCCCAGATAAGATATATTTAAATGAAAAAAAAAGTCGGTGAATCATTGGCGATGTACTTCCCCAGAACGATTTAATCTTTCGCTCCCGCTCCAAAACCAGTCGACCGTTTGCGCTAATATTCAACAGTTGAGGCATATTTAGGGGCTCCTAAATCCTCAAACTAAGCTTTGTGTAAATAAATTCATTACATCGGCAGTTATTAGGGTTTTTGAATTAAGCCCCCTTCCCTTCAGCTGAAATTTGACAAATTGTTCTCATTGGGTTTTGACTTTGAATATGAAATTTCATGTGTTATTATGACTCATGCCCGGGCTTTAACTACAAGGTCCTATCGCCTACTACCAAAGCGCTCTTTCGTCACTCTTGTGGACATGAGCCCCACTCTACTATGGGAGTCCTAAATTTCACATACCCTAAATTTTTATTTACCTAGGGTAGGGGTCTTTAACGAGTACCTGACATCGTACATTCTTGGGACCATCGCTTAACGTTCCATCCGAAGGAAGGCGTGCTTAAGTTTATTTTGCCATCCAGTATAAATAAACAACGGGCCTCGGCCGTGTTTTGAACCCGCGAACTTGAGCTCATTAAGCAAGCACGCATACCACTGAGCTACCGGCGCCCTCAAATTTCATGTTGATACATTCACTACATCGGCAGTTATTGCGCTTTTTGAATTAAGTCTATCCCCCAATCCCTTTCCTCTTTGCCTGACAAACTAAATAGAAACTCGAAATGAAATTTTTATATACAGACATCCTTGTCAATCGTAGATCAATGTGTGAAAATTTGAGTCAAAAAGTATGGCTATTTTTTAGGAGCTTGATTAAGTAATTAAATATAATTAATTTTTTCTGACTGAATTAAGTTGTTTTAATGTTCAATTTAAAACAGGAATTATCGTTTGTGTAATCAATAATTGAGTGGTTGACGCGAAAAAGGTTCTAAACGCCAAAATAACAATTCCTTCCGATGCCATGTTGAGAACTACTGGTGGCTGTTAGAACCTTCTTCCATGAGGCTCAACCCTGACGTGGGCTCAATACTACCAACTGCTGCTGTAACGGCAAAAAAAACTTCCCTACACAGTCCCTAGAGGCCTATAGAACCTGATTCCACAGAAATCTCATTTTCGACTGAAGTGGCGCTTAGAACCTTTTTCGCGTCAACCACTCAATTATCGTTTGTGTGATCAATAATTTTCGATATACAGGACGTTTCAGGTCTAAACGGCCGAATCTCGGGATGATGTAGAAGAAAAAAAAACTAGACACATACAAGGAGACAATCATAAAATTTCAGTGAAAACTCTACATCAAATTTTTACAGATTACATAACATCACCTATACTTCGTCGAACGGGGAAGTAAAGTTACGAATTATTAATCAAATCGGAGAAACTCAAGCATTTTCATTGGTCGGGTTGTTATAACACAGGCCTCATAACACACCCAGGTTGTTTTCTAACAAATATAGATATTTACATACGCTAGAGAGTGCTAGTGAAGTGTACAGGTCCCAGGACTTACGCGGTAGAGTAGTACACACACCAAGGGATCTCTGTATTCCTCAAACATACATCGGTAAAGCTGCGAACTACCGGGGGGAAGTATTTGGCCAGTGGCGTGTAGTACCTGGGAAAGGCTTGTCTGCCCTTCCGCGCGGGGAAGCCGCTCAATCCTCCAGGCTTAGTCGGCGCTCCGCTTGAAATGGTCCCAGAGGGTCTGGAATAACTTGAGCCTGCGTTGTTGACCGAGACAGCCGTCAAGTCCACACTATAACCGCCCGTCACTGCACATGTGGTCGGGAAAGTGCAGGTAGGAGATGAGGGAACGCAGACTGTCGAGGAGGGTTCGCAGGGCGTGGTCGTGGGGCAGGTAGTAGTGTTTGGACCGCAGATCGTTGTCGGCATCACACAAGCTTTGGTTGTCAGACACTTGTCTGTTTTTCCGCAGATGTCCACTAGGTCCTGGTTGCAAAGGAAAAGACTCGCGCAGGTTGAACAATTGTCTGAGTAGACCCGCACTTGAGCCGGACTCCTGTCAGTGAAAAATGTTAAAGGAACCTCTTGTCTTCTGAATCTGTAAAAAAAATAAACGGGAAAAACAGCTTAGGTTATGCGCTTTTCCAAAACGCATATGATACCATCCTCCTTGGGAGGGCAGTTTTTATATCTTGTTCAATAATAATACATGTATAACTAAAAAGAGAGGTTACATCCCTCTTGCGCCAGGGTGGTTAAGTTTGAGGTGAATCCATAATTGGATAACATAACTTGAGAAGGATAACCACATGGGGGGTACACGAACAGTCCAAATATGTAGATAATTGGCTTTGGAGGGAGAGCGGAAACGTAATCGACAAACGTGCTGGGGAAGTACCTAGCCGATGATTCACCTGATACACGAGGGGCTGTTAATTTTACGAATTTTTACATAGAGAAAGGGAAGATAGTAAATCGTCTAAGGTAATTTATGAATGGTCCCTTAGTGTGCTATGTTGAGAATTGTCTTTCTCTTCTCGCTGAGATTGGACAAATAGAAGAGCATTACAAGTGGAGCTAGCGTACCTTTCCTCGACGAGAGAGGCGTAGGGAAGCATGAGTCCATCCGCAGCCACAGTTCCACTGTCGTCCACCGAGATGATCATATGATCCCCCAGATTCATCTCCTTCCGGCGGCACGAGTAGAACCTCTTGGAGGGGTGCTCCTTCCGAGCCTGAACGAACCGACGTCCCCGGACGGGAGAACACTCGATTAGGACCAGAGGCTGAAGCTGGCCGTCCGGTGAAGGGGAAAAGTCACCTTCTGAAGACTTGTCCCTGGCCCCTGGAGACTGAAGTAGGTCCTCCGAAGACTTGCCACCATTCATCGGGGGAATGCCACCCTTCTCTGAAGACTGAAGGTTGCCGTCTGAAGACTTGTCCCTGGCCCCTGGAGACTGAAGCAGGCCCTCCGAAGACTTGCCACCATTCATCGGGGGGTTGTCACCCTCAACTGGAGACTGATGGTCACTGCCGGAAGACTTGGCATCGTCCACTGGGGCCCTTCCTCCGTCGTTCACCAGAGAATTGTCCTCTTTGATCTCATGTCGACTATGTTGGTTCACGTTCACTTCGAAGGTTCCCTCTTCGCTGTCACTCTCCTTAATTCTGAACAAAAAGAAAAAAAAACGTTAGCACTTATCTACGAAGGTCGAGAAGTCAATAGAGGGGCGATAAAAAAAAATTATGGATATGATTAAGTAGGAGTGTTTAATGAAAGGTGATGAAAAATTAATATATTTAGGTTCATTACTATGTAGTTTTAAGGAGAAATGAGAAATTTTACTTATTACAATTCATTCAGAGGCTGATGTCACAGTTATAAATATTATTGTTGGCTTGTTTTATAATCCCCGAGATCTATTTCTATTAGATACGTGACTATCTGTCGACATCGCTCAGAGCTGAATCATAAATAAATATTCCTATAAGCAATGTTAGTAACTGTAAAACTAGTAAAATAAAGTAACACAGTAACAAACAAAAGATATTACTACAAAACATGTCGTAAAAATAATTACTTATAAATAATTTTAACATTATAAAAACAAAATATTAAACAAAACGTAAAAAACATTTTTTTAATATTTTATATATTTATTACAATTCTTGAATTAATCCATTTTGAATATTATTTTTACATTTTGTTCAATTTTTTTTAATATTAAAATTATTATGGGTCGCCTTTCCGAAAGAAGGGAGTGGAATAACAGTCCGTGGTTACTAGGAACGACCCTTTGAATAAATAATAAAATTATAAATTATATATATATATTTTTTTTAAACTAGCAGTTTGACCCGGATAATAACTTTAAGCTATTTAAGTTAATTAATTTTGATACCACATGGCTTATGTTTTAATGAGGCTTACAAAATGCTATATGTGAAATTTTATAAAAATCCGATCAACTGTTAAAGAGCTAGCAGAAATTTTATGTTTTGGGGCCCGCCCACAACCCCTCCCTCTCTTTCAAATTAATTAAATAGCCAAATACCCATTCAAAATTGGCCCAAAGGCTGCAAGTTTCATGAAAGACACTCATTCGTTTTTGAGTTATTAGCGAACAAAAAAAAAACATTATATACATTTTATTTATATAGTAGACAAATAATAAAAATAAACGTTATTCAATTATTTATATTACTATACATTAATTTATATTTAAACAATTTTCAATTTTATATTATTTAAATTTTAGTATGTTACTCCCATTACTTCAAAAAAATTGTAAACCTTACATAATTCATTTTTCCAAGTAAGATAGTTTTCGATAAATATCCCGGTTCCCCTAGCACCTTGTATATATTCTTTACTTATGGTATATCATGGCGGCGAATCGCTCGATGACCTGGGGCTCCATGTGATGGGCCCCATTGTTGATGACGAACGTGTATCGTCCCATCTTGCAGACCACCCTCCCAGGTAGTGCCGTGCAGGTGGCCTTCACGTAGCCCGGCCCACCAGCATCAGCCTCTCCGACCGGCATCACCCGCTCTTCCTCCTCATCATCTGATGATCCTGATGAACTTTCCTGCAACAAACAAACCTTCCACATTTGACACAAAGACAAACTTCTGTTCACAGATATATAATTTGGTCTAGACGCCAAGGCAGCAGGCATTTAAAACTGTTTATAATGAAAAAAAAAATAAAATAAAATAATATATTAGATTATTTCTCACATTAGTATCCCCCTCTTGACAGCCCAATGGGAAACGAGCCCTTAGCGAGAGGGATGACCAAGACGTAGCGCACCTACCGGCCCTAAATGGAAGCTGTGTCTTTCTTAGCGTGTTGTGAAGTGCTTTTAAACGATTTTCATGCGAGAAAGAGAGGTGTTTTCATGTTTCTCAAAGAGAGAAAGACAATAACCATTGTTATAATGAAGGCATTAATCCCTATATCGGCTCATAAGTTCCATGCAGGGTACCACAGCCCTGGAGAACCAAGTAGTGACATCTAGGGTTTGACAAACAAAACTAGAGAACTACGCAGTGTCATCTGCCGAGAACTCGACAAACTAATTTCGTTAAGCTTTTACCTCACATATTTTTCTATGTTACACCTGAACTCTCTACAACATTGTGGCCTGGGCTTTAGAGGAAAAAATTTTAACCAACAGCACTTTCACATTTTACCGAAACACAACGACAACGACAATGATATTCCCCCCAGATCTGACATAGTGCGCTACCTCGGGCTGTAGGTACCTTAACAGACGACCGGATTGGAGAGCACATTTACATAAAACGAACAGAAAACAAAGGCAGATCGGGACGACGATTCAGATCACTCTAGAGAGTGCCTCTTCGACACAAACTGACGTTATACAAGACATTACTCAAACCGTGAGGGTCAGCCAAGAAGTTTAACATCGCACTCATCATCAACATATCCAACCTCACACTCCAAACACACTTAGACATCCCCTTTTTGTACAGTTACATACACAACACGTTACAAAGACCAACACGTTCCGGCTGTTATTTGAGCCAGGACGCTTAAGCAATAAGAGCAATTCTTATTATTTTTGATGTGTATGTAAAATATAAAAAAATATAATTTCCTAATACATAAATCAACTAAATACAAAATTAAGAGAAAAATATTTTTGATAGCGCAACCAAATCTCAACCTTCTTGTCCCCTCAAATTTTCATGATTTTTTGTACATAAGTTGTATCCATTAAGGAAACAAAAATTAACAAATTTTCTTCAGCGATCCTTTAAGAGATATGAGCTTATAAAAAGACCACAAAGAAGTTTGGGGAGCAGAGGCATCTAGTGACTTCCTGGAAAACTAATGGTACCATCTTCCCACCACAGAGGTCACTGCCTACATTTCAGGAGGGTGTTTTTTTTTTTTTTTAAGATGTCTCATATATTTCTAAGCTTGCAATAAATAGCCAAATTGTCAATATTTGCCTTATATTTCTAAGGTGTTTGGGCAAAAGGGCTTAAGTCAGCAAATCTGAATTTTAGGAGGGGAATTTCTGAAAGTTTGAAAAATTCCTGCAAATCAGGTAAAACACATTTACGTTAGGTACTTGAAATATTATTTCTATAAAGTATTAAATATAAACAAAGTAAAATATTGCAACAATGAGTTATATTTGGTAAAAATATTTAATTGCACTTAATCCTTTGGATCACAAGACTTATTCTGATTTGAGCCCTTTTGCCCAAACACCAGAGATTTATAAAGATACAACTGTTACTGGATACAATAATCAGCATCTCTGTTGATACATAATATAACAAGACTGATGTATCCTACTAGCCTTCACATGAATCCAAGATTCACAATTATCCTGTGTGACATGACAAATACACATATATTTTGTGGAGAGTGGAAATACGGAAATTTACAGTTGAAAATATGAAATTTGAAATTATAAGCCATGGAATATCCCGAAATCGAAATCAGATAATTGTTATATTTTGAATGGTTTTTGGAAGAAAAAATCATTCTTCAGCAAAATCTCAAAGTTAAATTTCTTTGACTACACTGATCTACAGAATAACCCATATTTCAACATTGAAAAAAATAATAGTAATAAGTTAGTTAATTAATAATATACCCCCAAATAATAGTAATAATAAAAACAAAAATAAAATAAATTATAGTAAAATACTAAATATATTACTGTAAGTTATAGTTATCTTAACATCGCATTTGTACCGTCTGTTATGAGAACATCCTATCAAACGACGAACTCCGTCTTTATGCCAATCCACTTATTCAACAATTATCCACAAACATTCTCCCCACAAATCCACCACGACGCCTCAAGCGGGCATGGCTGAGGGACCTTAGTGTGTGTCACCTCTACCTCAGTACGGCCATGCTCACGACACTACTCAACTTATCCCACTTTCTAATAGCTAATGTTATATCCTTGTAAATAAATAAATTAAAAATCGTATTGTTGCGCATGTCCTATGTTGGAGTGGGCCTTATAAAGATGATCCATATACTCATGTAAGGCTAATCAGTCTGTCATAAATACACATATAAGAAGCGGAAATTTACAGTTAAAAAATATGAAATATATATATATATTAAATATAATAATACAGAAGGCGCTTGTAACTCAGTGGTATGTGTGTTTGCTTATTGAGCTCAAGGCGCGGGTTCGAGGCCCTATGGTTTTTAATTGGGAAGTAAAAAAACCTTGAGCACGCCGTCCTGCGGATGAGACGTTAAGCGATGGTCCCGAGCCTGTGCGATGTCAGGTACTACTCGTTAAAGACCCCTACCCCTACCCTAAGTGAATGATGACAAAGGAGTCAAAGGAGTCTCATAGTCATCATCCTCATTACATTTCCGAATTCCATCTTCTTACTTCAGTAACTCCTATCCTCGGTCACTTCATGTCAAATCAATAAGCTCTTCAATCTTGATTTGACATTAGGTTGCACCCAAGGAAAGTATGACAAATATAAAATGAAATTTTAGAAATGGAGAAAAACTTTAATTTTGATCCAACTTCTCATTAGATAAACAGTTGCTTCTCCGCCTCTTTGTTATAAAGAGTAGATTTGAAAGCTCTTGAAATAAATAATATTTGAAAATATCAAAAAGACTATTTTAAATTTGTGATTGTATCCTCGAAATTTCGGGAAATGTTCAAGAAATGGAATCATACATAACTTAAATTTTGAAAATAACTCTCCAAGAGAAGAATTGGCTTTTTACGGATCATTCCACAAACATTCGCAGGTTATTGCGTACATATTTTGAAAAAAAAAATGAAAATTGAATGTACATTAAATGAAGCGTGATTACTGAGGGATTATTATAAACTAGTTTTCCTCTATTTGATAGGAAGAAGGTGAATGTCTAGCGTACCGTGTGCGTACCTTCCCAAAGTTCTCCTGGAGAAGGGAGACACTGCCCTCCTGACCATCCCGGGAGGACACTCCAGGATACAGAGGCTCGTCTCTCCACACATCCCCTCTCAGGTCATCTCGGACTATTTGTTTATCGGAAGGAGCTTCGGTTAAATCAACTGAAAACAAAAAGGTTAAAATTAAATCAATGTTGGTAAAATAAAAAAATGTTATCTGACCTCTTTATTCATTCTCTTTCTGACCATTTTATTATTGTGTTTATCCGACTATCGAGGTGGCCCTCATCCCCAGGCTATCTGATAACACATTTTAAAAAACGTAACAATATAAAAATTCTTGGATGGGGACAAATAGGTTTTCCTGTTCTTCATCTGAGTCCACAAATCCATACAAAAATTCAAAAATTTGAATCCTAACAGTATTGTCATCAATAAGAATGTCTAAATATATTATGCGATCCGTGTCAATAAATAAAAACATTTGAATCCTAACAGTATTGTCATCAATAAGAATGTCTAAATATATTATGCGATCCGTGTCAATAAATAAAAACATATATAGTGTAATTCCACAAAAAATATAAACAGAAAGTGTAGAGTTAAACAAGTTCTTTGTTTTTATTTTTAAATCTGAATCTCTCGAACCCGTTACGCACATTGTAGGTACTACTACAACAGTTGTGGTTAATTTTCACTTTGTCCTATTCCTCTTTGAATCAGTTATTTTGAACAATTCAGAAGCAAAAAGTCAGGAGAATCGTTGATTATTTATTAACTTTTACGACTTAAATATTTCAAATTATGTTTATCAATTTATTTCGTTCAAATCCATACGTACATATCGTCGTTGTTAGTGCAAAATTTCGTATCAATTTGTTTCTATTGTTGCAGAAAGTCGCTTTCAAAAATCATGGTTTTACCTGACACCATCTTATTTATAAATACAAACAATCGTAAGTTGCGGTTTTACAAATATTAGTGTGCAAAATGTCATATGTTGTAATAAAACTGTTGTCCATTCTGATGAGACTTTGGTTGAAAGATGAAATGTTTCCTGCACTCCCTCATAAAGAAACAGACAAAATTTGAAATCAATAAGCCTAAACCAAATGAAATAAATATGTTTGTATAAAAATTTAGGTTTCTCGACATAACGTTTTGCATTAAAAGTGTCGATATTTTCCATTTATTGTCCATGCATTTATAATACTACTCGTATACCAGTTATTTCTTGTTTTGATGAAGGTAAACTCGCGAATGAAGCACTAAAACTGTCTTCCATAATGTAATATCCACTTCCCTTAAATACTGACAATGATACTTAACTGTTGATGAAAAAAAATGTTTACATTTATTTTAATGTCCTATTTTCCTTTGAATCTGAAGCATTTACAGGCAAAAAGTCAAGAGAATTCAACACTTCAATAATTTTTACAACTCTTGCTAAAATTACAAAGTATGTTTATCAATTTAATTAATTCAGAGGCTTGTAAATATTTTCCATTTATCTATGCATTAAAACTTGTTAAATGTCGAACTCTTCCAGCGTTTCTTCTTAAACAGATATAAACATGTTTGCAATGTTTTATAAATTACAATAAATAAGCTGCCTTCTGTAATGAGCTATTTTTGACATTTCATAATTTACATTAACAGTAAAGCTAACTGCAGAGAACTCAGTAAGTTACATATGTATATTCAAGTTTTCGAGTGAAAATTGATTCTGAAACACGATTTTAGGGAAAGAAAAACAGAAAATACATATATCCTAACGCGGAAAATTGTATCCGACACTTACCCCATAAATCCCATGTAGTAAAAATGCCGACGTGGCTATAGCTTAGCAGTGCATATTCTAAATAAAATATCTTCAAAATAATTTAGAATTGTAGATAGAAGAGGAACAAAGATCATAATAAATTACTATTTGCACAAATCGTCATCGTTACTGGTTAGGAAGGTTAAGTGAGAAACTGGGAAATGGAAAATACACTACTACCTTTCTATCGACATCGAACTCCTAAATCGTGTTATAATAATAACGATAGTTTTATTTCCGTTAAACCATAACATGATACTTGGATTAGATCATAAAATCTAGTTAAGACTGCTGGGAGTATAAAGATATGAGGGCATAATAGTTTTAAATTAACTAACATATTAGCCGTTAAAACTAAAAAAAAAAAATTTAATAAAGAAGAATCGATCAATTGAAATCAAGCCTTTGTCGTTAAATTCTTCTGTTTAGACTTCAGCTTTAAACTCGGCGGACAAAGACAAGAAAGAAAGCAATTGCTTCTCTGAACTTCAGAATTTTAATATTAATACAATGTTTTAACACCTGATTCTTTTTAAACTGAGTACATGATGCAGTATGTTTAATGGCAAACGAGCACTTCCAACGTACATGTTTACAGATATCAACTTTTCTGTACCTTACTCAGGTTAGATAGGTATCCATCCTATTGTAGATAATGAATTTTTACCAATATCTGTCCTTAACTCTATTTTTAAAAAGTCCATATTAATACATACCTTCTGCATAACTAAAATTTTCAATGTTCATAGCCAGTAAAACTATAGTAAATAAAATTCTTTTCATGGGTAATTACACGAACAAAAATCACCCATATTTTACACAAACATAAACGAAATTCTTCACACGACATATGCTTTTTAAACGTTTATTACATGTTTCTAATAAAACTTATAGTGTAGCAATTTAATCATTTCGGATAAATTAAAACATATGAAATAACATTACACTATCAAATATTCTATTTTATTCAACAGGAGAATAGAAATTTGGTTAGCAGAAATACTTAGTTCACATTTAAATTGTGTCTTATTTTCTCCAATCTTTTTAAACCACTTCGAAAAATTGAAGCCTAATAAAAATTGCTATTTTAATTTTGTGCTAATAGTACTCTAATATATTGTATATATTTTGACAAGTTTTTTCAAAAACCAAAATGATTTTTATACATTTTATTCATCTATAGTGAAATGATTTTTTTTGCGATTATCTTCTTCTTTTCCTTTTAAAAAACTATATTTAATAACCTAAATAAAAACTATATTAACAGTACTATACATATAAAACCTTGAGGTTAATATTAGTTTTTTTACGCAGAGTAGAAACTAGCATTCCATTCATAGTTCACCGCCTTCTAAATAAAAATTAATTGCTTCTCAAATATTTCAAATTCTCATATGAATATTATTTAGTTCATGAGCTTAATAAGCTCATTATTCAAAAATTTAACTAATAGTAAATAAGCGATTTTCTAGAAAAAAAAATGACTGTTTAATAGCTTCTTAATCCTACTATTGAGTGAGAAGTTATAATGGGCCACCGACATGTCGCGACAGGTCATGTCATGTCGAGCCAAAAGCGGGATCCAGCCTGCTCAGGTGAGAGGACGTATACTCAGTATTTCTACAGACAGCGCCCAGTCAACGTCTACACTACGTTTAACATTAATTAATTGTTAAATAATTGAAAAGCTATAAACAATTAAAAACTATTGGTGAACAAACTGCCTTTAATAGAAGCCCACTTCAAGTGAAGCAGATAAATAAAATGATGAGCAAATTGAATTCAGAAATATTGCTTGAAGCCGCCAGGGAGCGCCAAGAACTTCAAGACTTGCTAATCAACTTCTTTTTGCTTCAATGTGCTATTTTGTTGATTGTTTTTGTCTACGCTCCAGTTCTATACTTTCTGTAACAGTTAAATTCTCTAAATATTTTCTATATATACTGTTACTTTCTTATTATTATTGACATATTCATTACTGAATCGTTATGGAATTTTTCATTGTCATTCTGTTAGGTACCTTGCAATTTAAGTTGAATTCTTTAAATATTCTCTATATATACTGTTACTTTCTTATTATTATTGACATATTCATTACTGAATCGTTATGGAATTTTTCATTTTCATTCTGTTAGGTACCTTGCAATTTAAGTTAAATTCTTTAAATATTCTCTATATATACTGTTACTTTCTTATTATTATTGACATATTCATTACTGAATCGTTATGGAATTTTCATTTTCATTCTGTTAGGTACCTTGCAATTTAAGTTAAATTCTTTAAATATTCTCTATATATACTGTTACTTTCTTATTATTATTGACATATTCATTACTGAATCGTTATGGAATTTTTCATTTTCATTCTGTTAGGTACCTTGCAATTTAAGTTAAATTCTTTAAATATTCTCTATATATACTGTTACTTTCTTATTATTATTGACATATTCATTACTGAATCGTTATGGAATTTTTCATTTTCATTCTGTTAGGTACCTTGCAATTTAAGTTAAATTCTTTAAATATTCTCTATATATACTGTTACTTTCTTATTATTATTGACATATTCATTACTGTATCGTTATGGAATTTTCATTTTCATTCTGTTAGGTACCTACCTTGCAATTTTAGTTAAATTCTTTAAATATTCTCTATTCATAGTGTTACTTTCTTATTATTATTGACATATTCATTACTGAATCGTTATGGAATTTTCATTTTCATTCTGTTATGTACCTTACAATTTAAGTTAAATTCTCTAAATATTCTCTATTCATACTGTTACTTTCTTATTATTATTGACATATTCATTGCTGAATCGTTATGGAATTTTCATTTTCATTCTGTTATGTACCTTGCAATTTAAGTTAAATTCTTTAAATATTCTCTATATATACTGTTACTTTCTTATTATTATTGACATATTCATTACTGAATCGTTATGGAATTTTCATTTTCATTCTGTTAGGTACCTACCTTGCAATTTTAGTTAAATTCTTTAAATATTCTCTATTCATAGTGTTACTTTCTTATTATTATTGACATATTCATTACTGAATCGTTATGGAATTTTCATTTTCATTCTGTTATGTACCTTGCAATTTAAGTTAAATTCTCTAAATATTCTCTATTCGTACTGTTACTTTCTTATTATTGACTTAGGTATTCATTAGTGAACCAAAACAAATAAAGAAGAAAGAAAGAACCTGGTTGTATTAAATGATTTAATTGTTAATCTTAAATAAATGATAAATAAATAAAAATATAAATAATAATTAATAATAATGAAATAAACAATAAATTAAAAATCAATTAAACAATAAATCACCACATATCCTGTAGAAATTGTATAACTGGTCTTTTATTTAATTTTGATTTCTACAGTAATTTCCGAAAAGGGCCCTAAAAACATCAAAAGTTCAAGACGTGCAATTTTGAAGAAAGTGCAGATAAATAAAATGATGAACAAATTAAATTCAGAAATATTACTTGAAGCCGCCAGGGAGCGCCAAGAACTTCAAGACTTGCTAATCAACTTCTTTTTGCTTCAATGTGCTATTTTGTTGATTGTAATTTTTTTCTTTTGAAAATAGTTTGGGTTTATTTTTTTAAATCATCTACATTATAAAATAAAAAAACTAAACATTGAAACAAACAAAAATCAAAAGAAAAACTCTTAAAAACTAAATTCTTAAAATTATTTCAATTTTTTTTTATTTTTGGCCATTCTTTAAATTTAAGTTACATATTTCTGGGCATATATACTGTACATATAAACAAACAACAGTACCTTTTTTGCAGATCAATTTTATTGTCAATTCACTCCTACTTAGTTCATCACATCTTAAGCTACCACTCTCCATCTTTACTCAGACCGTCTCATTTGACTCAGGCCTCGACTCTACACACACTAAAAAACAGCTGATGGTCGTGTTTTGTTTTTTTTACTCCTTTGTTTTAAAAGAAATGGTTTCTTATTACTTATTTACTAATTCAGTTTCTTTTTTTATAGAAAAATAAATATAATAATTTTTTTTTATTATTAATAATTTAATGTGTGTATTCTTATTATACATCACACTGGTATTTACGGTAACAATGTGATAACCTGTCAGTGTTTTACTTCGATTAGCTAGTATTTTACAATTTATAGATATAAGGATGTAGAATAGGCAACATGTACTGCAGATAATATCTGCCGGGAAATGCCACCATGCAACAAGTTTTATTACCGTTTATTTTTAATGTATATATATATATATATATTATTATTATTATTTAATTTGAAATTAATGGGAAGTTGTGCTGTTTGCCATGTAGAATGGGCGGTTTCGAACCCGCGACTGGTGTTCGGCAGGGCTCAATTGTGTTCCCTATTCTGTTCACTGTTTATATTCCTGGTAAAGAGAACTATTCAGATGTCATGTTTCTAATGATATAGCTATTTGCAAAGAGAACTATGACATCTCTAACTATGGATTAGCTCGAACATGTTCTCAATGTTCGCCTTGTATTTTGTAAAGTTACATATCGCGCTCTATATCCTTATATGATTCACTGTTTCTGACCGTTTACAAAACTTCTTCTATAATTCGTAAAACAGTGGATGAAAATAATAGAGTAATTAGAAAGAACAAGAAACTTTTACTTTTTTTACGCATTATTTCAGTTTTTTCCCCCATTTTTTAGATGAAGTAAGTTATTGTGACTTATGCCCAGGCTTTAACAACTAGGTCATATCGCCTCATGGACATGAGTTCGACTCTACAATGTGAGTCCTAATTTGTTTAATTACCTGATTCCCTAAAGGTTCTATCACTTAACGTCCTACCCGAAGGACGGCGTGCTGAGTATTTTTTCATCTCCCAGATAAAAAACTTAAAGGGCCATTCCCGGATTTGGAACTCTTGATCTTGTGCTCAGAAGTGAGGCACACTCCTTCTGAGCTACTGGCTATTGGCAGTGTTTATTAAAAATAGTTTGCCTATTATACTTAAGATGGAGAGCTCGAAACCTGGCCGAGACCTTTAGGTTTTTATCTGGGAGATAGAACAAAAAAAAAAAAACTTGAGAACGGCGTTTTTTCAATGGGGCGTTAAGAGATGTGAATGAGCCTATGTGGGACGTGAGGTACTCGTTAAAGACCTTTCTTATAACAACACGATTTTACGGATCACTCCAAAAATAAATAAATAAATGACAACAGTAAATCAGGTAAAATACTCATTGTTATTTCTATGGAGAATTATGCAGAAGGAATGCAAATCGGATCTGTGCCCCTTCAGATCAGGGTTTACAGGTTGAAAACAATGTTTTCACTATTATTTAAAATCTTTACGTTGCTATATTTGACTAACTGTTAGTTCTCTATTTATTTCTTCTTCCATTCCATGCTGTTTGGAAGAAATAATGTTTCATTTCATATATACAAGGCTTAAGTTTATACTTGATATATTTTTGATTTTCTTAACTTTAATTTCTTAATAACATTTAGACATTGTTTTCTTTCAATTTGTTTTCAACTTGATTGTAAGAAAATGTCAAAATAGGGCTCGTAAAGGGCTGGCTCCTTTTGTGATTGAGAATCAAGTTGATAACACAAAAACTCTAATAACTGCCAATATTGTGAATATATCGACATGAAATTTCATATTTATATAAAAAAAATCCATAAGGTCGGCAACTATTAATTTTCGGTGAAAAAGGTAGAATGGAAGGAGAGGTTCAGCGGTAGGAGCTAAACACAAAAACGCAAATAACTGCCAATGTAATTAATGTATCGATACAAAATATAGTACGAGGATTCAGAAGTCCCTATGTAAGTCAACTATCGATATTTAGCTTAAAAGGTCGATTGGTTTTTGAGGAACTTAGTAAATTAATTCGTGCTGGGATAGTACATAGCCGGTGATTCACTGAAGACTTTTTTGTTATATTCTGAGATGACTGAGCAATGTATCTACTAATGAAGATCATTGTATATAAGTATGTACATATACGAGTATGGTGCGGTTTGTCGGGATCCAGCTGGCTGGCTACAAATATACCACAAAGTTGGTACATATAAAATCAATAACCGGCCACACCCCCAGCCACCAGACACAACTCTCCCCATCTCTCCTCTCTTCACTAGGAGTCATCTCTAAAGGCTGGGTTAGTGGACATGGTAGAATAGAGACTACAGTATCGTGTAAACGGTTGGGATATTGCCTGGAAGAGTAGAGTAGCCAGCAGCTGGTAGAGTAGCCAGCGGATGGAAGAGTAGAGTAGCCAGACGATGGTAGAGTAAAGTAGCCAGCAACTGGTAGAGTAGCCAGCGGATGGAAGAGTATAGTAGACAGCAGCTGGTAGAGTAGAGTAGCCAGCAGCTGGTAGAGTAGCCAGCGGATGGTAGAGTAGAGTAGCCAGCAGCTGGTAGAGTAAAGTAAACAGCAGCTGGTAGAGTAGCCAGCGGATGGTAGAGTAGCCAGCAGCTGGTAGAGTAGAGTAGCCAGCGGATGGAAGAATATAGTAGCCAGCAGCTGGTAGAGTAGCCAGCGGATGAAAGAGTAGAGTAGCCAGCAGCTGGTAGAGTAGCCAGCGGATGGAAGAGTAGAGTAGCCAGCAGCTGGTTGAGTATAGTAGCCAGCGGATGGAAGAATATAGTAGCCAGCGGATGGAAGAGTGGAGTAGCCCGCGGATGGTAGAGTAGAGTAGCCAGTAGCTGGTAGAGTAGCCAGCGGATGGAAGAGTAGAGTAGCCAGCAGCTGGTTGAGTATAGTAGCCAGCGGATGGAAGAATATAGTAGCCAGCAGCTGGTAGAGTAGCCAGCGGATGGAAGAGTAGAGTAGCCAGACGATGGTAGAGTAGAGTAGCCAGCAACTGGTAGAGTAGCCAGCGGATGGAAGAGTATAGTAGACAGCAGCTGGTAGAGTAGAGTAGCCAGCAGCTGCTAGAGTAGAGTAGCCAGCAGCTGGTAGAGTAGCCAGCGGATGGTAGAGTAGAGTAGCCAGCAGCTGGTAGAGTAGAGTAAACAGCAGCTGGTAGAGTAGCCAGCGGATGGTAGAGTAGCCAGCAGCTGGTAGAGTAGCCAGCGGATGGAAGAGTAGAGTAGCCAGCGGATGGAAGAATATAGTAGCCAGCAGCTGGTAGAGTAGCCAGCGGATGAAAGAGTAGAGTAGCCAGCAGCTGGTAGAGTAGCCAGCGGATGGTAGAGTAGTATAGTCAGCAGCTGGTAGAGTAGCCCGAGAATGGTAGAGTAGAGTAGCCAGTAGCTGGTAGAGTAGCCAGCGGATGGAAGAGTAGAGTAGCCAGCAGCTGGTTGAGTATAGTAGCCAGCAGCTGGTAGAGTGGAGTAGCCAGCAGCTGGTAGAGTAGCCAGCGGATGGAAGAGTAGAGTAACCAGCAGCTGGTAGAGTAGCCAGCGGATGGTAGAGTAGAGTAGCCAGCAGCTGGTAGAGTATCTCTACCACTCTCCTTCCCCCACCATCATATGTCTTACATGTTGGTGTAATCTACTATAAACAATCTCTGTGTGAACTGCCTGGTCAGTTGAGTAGATCAGCTGAGGTTGTTTTGAGCTTGTGTGGTGGCAGAAGAAGATTTGGTACGAGAAATAGGTAAAATAAAAAATGTAGGAAAATCAACGACTATATACTTCCCCACCAAAAATTAATCAATAAAGTTTTCGCTCTCCCTTCAAAGCCAATCGACTAATTGGGCTAAAATTCAATATTTGATTTACATAGTGCCTCATGAATCCTCATACTAAATTTTTTTAACGTTACATTTATTACACGGGTAGTTATTAGGGTTTTTGAATTATGAGCCCCTCCATTGAACCCCCTCCCTTCGGCCGATATGGCTGAAATTTGACAGATAACATATTTGGAAAACTCCACATCAAATTTTTGACTAAAAGCTATATTAAGACTATGGATTTAATGTGATTAGTTGCTGAAGATCTAGTGATCATGAAATCAACAATACCCCCTCCCCCCTCCTCCCACTCGTCAATGCTCAATTACCTAGGAGTCAAAATCCCCTACTAACCCCCCACAACACCTTCCATTGCCCCACTTATTTCTTCTAATGTTTAAATTCGTGATGAATGAGTTGTAAGGGGGGCTTGAGAGGAGGAAATTTGAGTGGAAAAGTTGGGTTTTCTGTATAAAAAGATAGGATAGGTAATTGTTTTCTAACTTTTCTTTAATTTCAAGAAGGTTCCATTCCGGGAGCGCCGGTAAATTAGTGGTATGCGAGTTTGCTTACTGAGTTCAAGATCGCGGGTTGGAAACTCGGCCGAGGCCCTTAGTTTATTTTATCTGGGAGGTAAAATAAACTTAAGCATGCCGTCCTACGAATGGGACGTTAAGTGATGGTCCAGAGCCTGTACGATGTCAGGTACTTGTTAAAGACCCCTACCCTAGGTGAATAAAAATTAAGAGTAGGCAAAATTTAGGACTCTTATAGTAGAGTCAGGTTCATGTCCACCAGAGTGACGAATGAGCGCTCTGGTAGTAGGCAATGTGACCTCGTAGGTAAAGCCCAAGCATGAGTCATATTAACTAACTTCATTCAGTAATCATTTTAAATGTATGCTAGCATTTTACGAGCAGAAATGTGGACGTGGGGGTAAATGTTGAAATATGAAGAATTCTTCTGTTTACTTGAGATTCGAAAACAATAGCCGATGCAGAATCCCTCCCTCCCCCCCCCCCCCCCCCCCCCCCCCCCTGTTTGAATATTTTAATTTGAGTATTCACCATGAAGGGGCTGAGAGTAAGGCGACATATCAGGGTTTGATGATAAGCCGGGGTGAAAAAAAAAAGAGAAAAAAGTGATAGCCGGCAGGAGTGTTGTAGCCGAGGAGTGTGTGTGTGTGTGAGAGAGTGGCTTTTATTGTGATGAAAAAGTGATCGACCCACCTTTGGGAGTACAGTGGAGAGGTAGCTGGCTGGTGTGGCGTCAGATCAACGTGGCACTGATGCCGCCAGAACAGCGCATCTTTACAATGTCATAACTCGCAGAAGATGCGTAAAGTTAGCAAAACGCCATGGTAGCTACTCACTATTTTGACCTTACCAGCTCTAAGAAGTATAAGGGAATCGGTCCAAAATTCGATGCGGAGTTTTCAACGGAATTTCATGTTTTCTGATCTCTAGATTCCAAATATGTTTTTAAAAAAATTTCGTGATTAATTAGCGCTGGGGAAGTACATTGCAGCTGATTCACCGCTGATTTCTGACGGAAACAGTATTTCCTGGAAGCAAAAAAACCAAAACAATATAAATTGTTTATTAACCGTATTTGACGTTTTGAAACCCTCTTCTTTGAAGGGTGTTTTCTATTTCTTCAGAGGAGGTGAAAAAACCTTGAGCACGCCGTCCTTCGGATGGGACGTTAAGCGATGGTCCCGAGCGATGTCAGGTACTCGATAAAGAGCCCTAGCCTGGGTGAATAAACCTACGTAGGAAACATTTAGGACTCCCATAGAGAGTCGGGCTCATGTCCACCAGAGTGACGAAAGAACGCTTTGGTAGTAGGCGATATGACCTCATAGTTGAAGCCAGAGCATGAGGAATGAAATAAATAATAGAAATCCCATAAATCATCAAATCGCTATTTAGTGAGGTGATATGACAAATAAAAAATTTGGGAACCGTCGTTTCATAAATCAATCTCTCCAACAAGTACCTATACAAAATATGATTCAACTTAATCTGTTAACCTTTTTGTTTATGTAAACACATCAGTGAGTAAACAGAAAGCATGGAGAAGTAAGCCGAGAATATAGACGCGTGTGGGGGGGGGGGGGGGTATCTCCAGTGTTTGCCACGCAGCCCTCAGCGCCCTCCACGTAACATGAACTTGTGGGAGAGTTGCTGGAGGAAGCTTCACGTTGTACAGGAACGCGCCATTTAAAAAACAACAACAACAATAATATCGTATATGTAAATGTAAATATCGTCTCAAAAGGATCCAATGTATACAGTTTTTATAGACATTCTTGTTCTAATAGGAGTTCTTGAAATATCTGAGAAACTTCATTAGTATTATTAGTACGGAGAACTTTGTTTTGTTCATCAAACTTCTGGTTACTAATGTTACTTAGTTATTGTGACTCTTGCCTGGGCTTTAACTGCGAGATCATATGAAGGGTTGAAAGCCATAATTGTGTAAGTCACTTTAGGTTCACTATGAGAAACCAAAAGCTCACTCCACTATTAATGGTATCAAAATAGCTGTTCCGTTCACATGTCTGGGAAATGTTGCATTCTGTCGGATAGTAAACTAGGATTTACTTCACTCTTCCTCTCAACAGTTATAAAGATTTCGTAAAAGATTTCAGTCAAGAATACAAAAAAAATGACTTACACCACTATGGCTTTCAACCCTTCATATCTGGTGGACATGAGCCCGACTCTACTATGGGGGTCCTAAATTTTCCCTACCCTAAATTTTTATTCACCTAGGGGAGGAATATTTAACGAAAAGAACAACTCTCAGTCACAGATAAATCCACTCTAGTAATAATAAGGCACTGAGGAAGGAAATAAATAGTTTCCGAAACTTCGGCCAAATTACATGACAGAACCTCGACTTCTTTCAAGATTCGTAAGCATACTGTCGATTCTATCTATCATTACTCGTTAATAGGGTATTATATAGGGTCTTCGATCTAACGGAATCCCAAAAAACATATTTTGTTTTTTTATCTTTTCAAGACAATATGAGAAGGGATAAAGGAGGGTTTATAATTAGAAGGGAGAGAGCCCTCTGTAACTCTAGGGCTGAGCCCCCCGAGGGAGGCTTCCTGAAGACCCCGAAGTGTGGGGTACACAGGAGTGATGGACCAGAGATGATTGGGAGAGGGCCTCAGTCATCCTAATCAGGTTACCAGCCGCTTGGATCGTTAATAAAGGCATATTTAGGAGGGCCGCTAAGGCCCAACTCGGTATGTTTTCATAAGCCGGGGCTTCATCTCACAGCAGGGGGGGGGGGAGCTCTAAACCCCGGGGCGCTCCCTAAATAACACGAATGGAAGAAACAATGATAATAAGGAAAAAATATAACAGAGAAGTATGATCAGGTCACACACTGAAGGGTTCCATAGGTGGCGGACATTGCCTTTTTATATTTTATTCTACAATCTGTACAAAATTTGTTGTTGGACTTTCGACTGTAAAAATTGTATTCTGTTAATGTTGAAACTCTTGATTGAGCCTCATAGTTTTAGTCCGCACAAATATAATATTTCCTTTCTACCAAATTATTTCTCCCCTACTCATTTTCGCTGGGTCTACATATCACCCCTTTAATTTTAAGTCAAGTCTCAATAATACAATAGTTTTCCAGATACTGGAGGTTTTGACAGACAGACGTTCTTTGACCTTAGGAACCCTTATAACATTAATGGGGAACAGACCAATCCTGGGCTTCTTTTTCAATCTTGGTATTGGTTCTTATAATTGATTTATTGCATATAATGTATTTAGTCTTGAAAGGCAAGATCTCATGTGTCCCACTTCTTAGCTTAGTAATCACTCAACTAGATATTGATATATTGACAATTCTAGCTTACTAGAATTCGGTAAGGTTGATGGGGGTGAAGAGCAATAAACAAACACGAGTCTTTATGCCCACATTAGAGTCGAGAAGACTCAGTCAAGTGCGAATGACCACTAAAGGAACCACAACTAATGAAAAATCTCGGCACAATGAGGTGTATTTGTTGTGTTTTGCAGTGCGGTAAACAGCGACAAAACATAGCACAGCAGCGCGCCACCCCCCATCTGTTTTGATTAAAAATTATATGGAAGAAAGGGGAGGGGGGGGGGGGGATGCAGGTGAGGGAGTCAGGCAGATGTGGGAGCCCCCCCGTCGTGAATCTGAGCAATAATCGAGAGCGTAGATCAGGTGCTCCTAGGGGTCATAGATCATCTATCATTCACTAGCGCTCCTATGTCCAGTTCTCTACACTTGTACCATTCGGCTATCTAGATCGCAATGAATCAAAACTGACACTCCAACACCACCCATATTATGTTTACAATTAATCTCTTCTTCCAAAAATATAAGTCACGAAACCAAAATCATTAAGTATTCATTTTGTGTTTACATTCGCAATTGCATCTAGGTAGGTCTTTTACAGGATGTCAGATAATTATCTGCGCCTCTGATTATTGTAGATAAAAGACAAAATATAGGGAATGTCACCACTGGGTGATTTCTCCCCTCTTGAAATGTTACTCTTTTAGCGAATTTGCTTATTGTATATATTATTTATACAGTTGTATATACCTATTTGTAAAAAAAAAATATAAAATGAATTTAATGTTTGTTTTTCTGTTTGTTTCGTCATCACGGGAAAATGGCTGAAAATATTTCAATCAAACATTCATATTTAAAGTCTGCCTTCAAGAATATATGTCTTAGTATACATTAATTTCAAAATCTCCGATTAGAGGGAGCGTATATTTCGAGATACCAACATTTCAATTTTTCTGAACTTGATCATTTCAGACTAGAGGATTTGATTTAACACATTGTTATATTTAAAATACGAATTAATGTATATAAGTATTTACTTACATATATCTTCAGTATAAGGAAGTATTGTAATCATGAGAAAATCCGATATCGACTTTTTAATGGAATTTCATGTTTCAACTACCCCTCAACACTTTGTTTTTGTGATATCATATCACCTACTACCAAAGCGCTCTTCAGGGCGGCACACTGGTCGTTCGCCTAGGCCGACAAGTTTCCTTACTCCTGCTCTGGTAACTATATGAATATCATTTATAGTTTCAATGGTTATCTCTAATTCTGTTAAAATATGACCCCAGGGAAGCTTGAGCCTCACTCAGATGTTTTTCGCAAAACATTCTGGGGGCTTAACGCTATTCTAGTGTATCTCTAGAGATGGGGTACGCGAAATGTTTACATAAGTTTCCGTCCCCCCTCCGGGTTCTATTTTATTAATTTTTTTTATTTCATAAAACACAAAATTTATTATGAAGATTTAGAAGCCGGTATGTACCAGTCAAATATTGAGTTTCAGCCCAAACAGTCGATTGACTTTAGAGGGAGAGCGAAAACCTAATTGATTAAATCTTGCTGGGGAAGTATATAGCCGGTGATTTACGACGACCTTTTTTTTAGATGCTTGCTTGATTTGAGCAGAAATGGTTAGTCCTATCGAAAAATTGGTCATTTTATTCAATTATGTATATTTAATAATTTTTCTTTTTCGTGTTCGGCCTTTTGCTGAGGCATATCGTCCAGCTACAACGATGATCATACCAGCCAAATTGATTTAAGGACAGTGCAACTAGAGGAAACAATTGAAGCTAACGATAACTAGGAATGTTGATTAGAACTAGGAACTAACTTAAATGATGTAATTGAAACTAAAAACAAAACTAAAATATATTGGTAAGAATTTTGCAAAAAAGTAAGATAGGGACGCACAATGGCCCCAAAGAAGAATGGAGACACCACAGAGCGTAGTCAGGAAAGCGAGCAGAGAGCCGACACGGTCTTCAAAGACCACACAGCAGAGGAGCAGGGATCCACCAGGTCCCCAACCTGCCGAGCACCCAAGAACACTTTCCAAAAAGCAAGATACGGACCCACAATGCTCTCGAAGAGGAATGGGGACATCATACAGCGTAGTCAGGAAAGCGAGCAGAGAGCCGACACGGTCTTCAAAGACCACACAGCAGAGGAGCAGGGATCCACCAGGTCCCCAACCTGCCGAGCACCCAAGTACACTTTCCAAAAACAACTTCCAGATTTTGAGGGAACTTGACCGTCACTCTTTCCGATGTTACCATTACCATAGTCCGATCTCCTCCTTCGCCCCACATTTAATAAGTTCATGTATTCAATAAAATGTATGGGGAGTGCAAATAATGTTCTAAAATTGCATTACCTACTTTCTGGCTTACCCCTTGCAGACAGGATGCCCCAGTTGGTGAGACGAGCGACTAGACTAGCGTGACCCCCGCCAATCAGTCAAGAAGGCTCCATAGCGCCCCTCACACATGGACCTGGTCAGATAGCTATCAGATGAGCTGTACGCCACATGGCCCCCCCCCAGGTGATACACATAACAGCTCACCTCTCTCATTATCCGCCCATCTGCCTCATCCCAGGATTTAACTCTTTCATACCCCCTCCCAAGTTAGTCCAATTTTCACCTTTACCTCCTCCCTTTACTCTTATACGAGTGAGAAATTATTTTTAGTATTTTTACTTCCCCAGCTATATGTTACACTATTGTTTTTCAGCCAAATCGACCAAATGGAAGGGGGATTAGAGGAGGAAGGGCTTAACTCAAAACCCCATAAGGACGACACAATAATTCCATCAGAATCAGCAGAAAGGAAGGGGCCTCAACTCATAAGCCCTAAGAACTGCCGATGTAATGAATCTATCAACACAAAATTTAGTATAAGAATTTAACAGCCCCTATTTAAGTCAGCTGTTGAATATTAGCGCTAACGATCGACTAGTTTTGGATGGGGAGCAAAAACTTAATTTATTAATTCGATCTGGGGACGTACATTGCCGGTGGTCATTCAGCGACGCCTTTTTTTCTATATCTCTTATATAGTTCCATAATACATTTAGGCTACATTTTCTTTGTTTTCTTTCGGTTTGTCCTTCACGATTCAGAAGCTTGAGATTACAGATTCACTTAAGACATTTTTTTTCTTAATTGTGAAAGGTATATTTGAATCCCAGACGGTTAAATTGAATTTTTTCAACTTACAGAGCTGCTGGGGTCCTAAAAGGTGGGGTGGGGGGCATGTGCAGTATTTGACTGACTCATGCCCGGACTTCAAGTACGAGGTAATATCGCCCACTTCCAGTGCTTCGGGAGTCCTAAATTTTGCCTACACAGATTTAATAGAAATAGAAATAGGTTTATCGAGTATCTAACATCGCACAGGCCCGGAATTTATTTAATCAGACACAAAAAACAAGAAAAATCTGATATAATTTATGGAATGATGTTATGGGTTCATTGGATGGAGTTCAAATTAGCAGTTAACTTTTTAACTGGCTCCCTTGGACAAAGAAAGTTTCCCTGGCTAATGAATGGCTCTGTTTTTAGACTTTCCAACAAATTGAAATACGCACTCTTTATCTCCATTTAATTCCAACGCAGCTCCATGAGAACTATAACAAAATTCCCCAGAAACATATAATAAACATTTTTCGAGTTAAACTTTGTTATTGTGTCTTATGCCCGGGCTTTAACTATGAGGTCATATCGCCTACTACCAGACTTTCGTCGCTCTGGTAGACATGAGCCCGATTCTACTATGGGAGTCCTAAATTTTGCCTATTCTAACTTTTAATTCACCAAGGATAGAATAGGCTCGCGACCATCAGTTAACGTCCCATCCGAAAACGGCAGGCTCATGGTTTTTTCTCGGGTCTGGAACCGTGGACCTCAGTCGGAGTGTAGAACCGTGAACCTGGCCTATCTACCGACTTAGCTGTATTAATGTTTTTTTCAGAAAATATGAAGAATCAGTGCCACAAGGTCCACATATATTCTGTAATTCTTCTTCTGCTATTTTGATTAAAACCAATCAGAACAATCTTAAATCTTTACTTACGGTACCTGGCTGAAGCCTCTCTGGTGTCATTGCTGCATTAATGTGTTTTTATAGGCTAAAGAGGTTTCAACCAAACTTAAACGTAAGTTTCTGCTCTCCTTCTAAACATTTGAATTTTTATTTGCTGGAAATTACTTACTGTGCCCCGGCTATTTTGGCTACAAACAACTAGACAATGTGTCATCCTTACTTATCGTAGTCCATCATCGTATCTGTTTAACACCTATCTAGTAATTAACACAAATGTTAGGGTAAAGAAAGAACACAAAACTAGTTCTAGAGCATTTATTAATTCGAAAATATTATAATAAATTCTTAAAATAATATTTTTATATAGGCAATAAATTCTTGGTCCTCTTCACCCTCAGATGATAAATCTACGCCGCTTTGCTCCGTTTCTGAGTCCTTCTGTCTATGTTCTATTTCTTCCTCTACATCCGTGTCACAATCTTCTTCTGGTACAAAGTAAACTGGACTCGATGAACTTGAAACAAAGACTGAAGGATCTGGAGCTGAATGCGAAAGACTAGACTCTTTATCGTCACAGCCATCAAAGAAAATTTCGTGGATTTTTTCGCATTACTGAAATCAAATACTTGTCTTGTCGCCATATTGAATCTGCAGCAAGAAGATGATGATAATACAGTATTAACAAAAAAAATAATTACTCGTTTGATATCTGTGATATACAATGATATATTTGCTCGACGGAATATAGCTGCGAGTAAAACGAATACGTAATATGTCCTTTTATGAGAGACATCACAATGTTAAACAACATAAATAAAGCAGTAAAATTGAAAATAAGACAATTTTAACTTACCTGCAAATTGTTACATGTGGGATATGTGTATTTCTACACGTGTCTATAAGCTCAGATTTAGCAAAAATCTAATACCGTCCATCAGATCTACTAATGGACTATCATCGTATCTGTTTTTTTTTTGTCCTTATGAACAATGCATAATTGGCCATGAAAATACCAAATGAAAATAATAACACTAGAAAAGTTAAATATATATATTTAGAAAATAAAAATACAGAAAATTAAAGATGAAATGAAAATAATGGATAAGAAATAATAAAATAAATTAATCATATATATAAAGCTGAAAATGTCTGTGCGTTGTACCGCTATAACTCACGAACGGCTTGATGCATTTGATTAATTTTTTTTTTAATTTGTTCGTCATCGTCTGTGGAAGGTTATAGGCGTATTAGTACCTCAATATCTGGTCCATCCCAGCATCCACCCACGCAATCTTTGTAACTCAAAAACCACTGCAATGATTAATGAGGAATCTTTTTGAATAGATAAGTTTTATCTACCGGAAGGTTAAGGTATATTTTTTAATCAACCCCTGGTCCATCCCAGCATCCACTCACGCAATCTTTGTAACTCAAAAAGCATTGCAACGATTAATGAGAAATATTTTTGAATAAATTAGTTTTAGCTCCAAAGCTAGCGTTACTACAGTTGAAGGACTACAAGCCTTATTCCGTATGAATAATTGAAAATTATAACATCATGAATGTACTGTCGAGGAACTGAATAGCATTATAGGAGATATTGGGAGAAAAGTCAAAGTTCCCCGGGCAACGCCGGGTATTACTGCTAGTAATCAATAAATAAAATGGGCGACTGGAGCTCAGCACAGAACCCCGAGAAAGCCTCCGCAATGCCGGGCCTGTCTCCACACACATAATCGTACCTCGTTGAAACCTATCTATGAACATTGCTGTATTAAAGTTTTTTTTAGTAAATATTAAGAATGGGTGCCGCAAGGACTTTTTTATTTCTTCTTAGGGTATTTTGAATAGACCCAGAACAAACAAACATCTTTAACGTTATAACGTACCTAGTTATTCGAGTTTTTATGTTAAGCCCCCCTCCACCCCCCCCCCTCCCCCCCCCCCCCCCCCCCATATTATTATTATTATATCAAGAATTAATAGGTTTCCTCATTATGGGCATTGGCTGACCAAAGAGGTTTAAGCCAGAATGAGGATGCAGGAAGATCTCCGGAGGTCCACTTAAGGAAATGGGCAGCTAATCCGCGAGATGAGAGTGACGGGCGGACACGTGACCGGAACCTGGTGCCCCCACAGTGCCATTGTTGCCAACTGTTGCCGTAGGAGCGCCCCACCTGGTACCGACACGCGTCCCCCTTTAAACTTTAAAAGTCAACAAAACCCTCCTCATCCCGCCCCCTCTTCTCAAGGCCCTCACGTATGTAGATTATCAATCACTTCCTTCTTTCATCTTAGTTCTTTTTTTTTTTTACTTCCCGTGGTTGCTTATTAGTATAGTGGAAGTTATGAAGTAATCGGTCAAAAATTCGGGAATATTTTGTTTTTCAATCCCCGGAATTTGAATTTGAAACAATCATCCAAAACAATTTTATTGAATACATTTCCTTATGAGAGACAAATCTGGGGAAATATGCAGAAAGGATGCAACCAGCAGGTAGTTCTCTTGGAGGCATGCAGAAAGGATGCAACCCGCAGGTTGAGTTCTACAACTGAGGAGTATAAAGTGAAATGTTGATGGAAATCGAGGTTCTGTCGTGTAAAAGAAAATGCAAAATTTGGCCAACGTTTCGAAAACTATTTATTTTCTTCTTCAGGGCCTACAGAATATAAACAAACAAATTAGACATTATGGACAATGATATAAACAGAGACTTTATAATAATTTGAAAAAGAGATAAAAAAATTTTTATTTTTTTTTTTCATATATGAAAGTAGTATTAAACTATATAAAACAATATATATCTCTCTAAATAACTAAAAAATATAAAAAATTACCTTATAATGACTTGAGTGGATGTGTGTGGTGATGGTTTGTGTCCAGTGTAGTGAGTGCTATGATGTCGTGTACGTAACGGTCGAGGGCTACCTGAGTTTACCTACGTGACCCTCGGTGGAGGGGGTGTTGCGTGGAATGTTTTTTTTTTTTTTTTTTTTTTTTTTTTTTTTTTTTTTTTTTTTTTTTTTTTTTTTTGTCTTTATAATGTTGGTCGCAACTGTTACCATGACGCAACAACCAGCTACCAAGAGGACTTCATTGAATGTGGATGACTTGATTGGCGTGAGAGAGGAAGGCCACCCAGCGGTAGCTCCTCAGGGCGAAATTTAAAACAATGAATATTATGGTTATTATCAATGAATAGCGATATTATGATTTTGTTACAAGAAGTGGGGGGTTGTAATTTCGGATTATATTAAGTCACGGTTCCACCTCCTCTTCAATCTCCTGGGAGGATTGTGTGGCAAGTGTGGTGAAGAAAGTGAGTGGATGTATGGATTTGGGTGTGAGTGCAATTTGCTGTGGAAACGTCTGTAAAGGTCCTGAATTGTGTCGTGTACTGTGTTTATCATGAGGTCATTGTGAAGTGTTCTGTTACTTACGTATGGTGGGCATTGTGTAATGAACTTGAAAATAAAATAAAACTGGTTTATTTAATATGTTGTCTAATTTCACTAACTATATATACATGGGAGTACTTTCGGTATTTCTACCATCCTCAGCCAAAAGCATAAGAGATAAGACTAAGTTAATTTTCAGAATGTCAGCCTCTCGAGGAACCCATTACCCTCCCTACTGGTGTTCCCCATGACGTCAGACATTCCTAACTAAGCTAAATTGTCAAGCTGTGAGATATTTTATGACAAGGCGGTCCCCATATTTCAAATGTGTGACCCCTTCTAAGATCTAGGTATAAAGCATTAACAATGAACAGGCGAATAATATAACATTAACAAATCAAAAATAATTGGTTCCAGTTACAACTTAATTAAAATTATTATACTGTAAATTATATAAATATATCTATTGGCAAGATTCAGATAAATCATATATATATATATATATATATATATATATATATATATATATATATATATATATATATATATATATATATTGGTAAATTCTATGTATATTTAAACGTACCTGTGCACATCGACTGGAGGGTCATATTATTGGTGACAGTAAAGGGGAATATTTTAGATTGGTTTGGTCGTTCATACAATTTCCATTTTTTAAAGTTCTGTTTATTTCTAATATTTCTAATGAGTTGAGCAATGTGCTTTTTTCGCAGAAATGAAGGTATTTTATGCCTGTGTCTTTATCAAACGTATGTTTGTGTTGGTTGATGTGTTGTGCAAATGTTGATTTTGTTATGTTGTGTGTTGTGTCCATGTTAGTATCTATTTCTGATATATGTTCTTTGAGTCTTTGTTTGAATTGTCTCCCAGTTTGTCCTGTATAGATTAGGTTGCAAGAGTTGCAATTTAATTGATAAACCCCACTCTTTTCTTCTGTTTTTATTCGGTCTTTCGTATTGTTAAGGTGTTTGTAAAGTGTCCTATTTGTTCTGAAACAGCTCAGGAAGTAAACGGACCTCCCGCTGCTACACTCTCAACCATACCGCAGCCAAGAAGGAACTTCTCCAACTACGCAGAGGCAGCAGGTCTTCAGAGAGGCTCACCCGGGACGATGAGGTCGTATCCCGGGGACTTCTTTCTGGGCAGTTGTTGAATTTCGTCGGTCACTTCGGCCGGGGTGAATGATTTAGGAGGGAGTGAAAGTGGGAGTGGAATGTGTAATGCATTTAACACAGTGTCGTCATGTGGAGTGTGGGGTGAGTCTTGATGTGGAGTGAAAGTATGTGCGAGATATCTACCGAAGAGCTCTGCCTTTTCATCATCCGTTATTACCCATGCGTCATCATCACTACGAAGCGGTGATGACACTACTGGTTGACGCAGAACTCGACGAGTTTTTCGCCAGAGACTGCCATTTTCAGCATCTAGGTTAGAGAAGTAGTCATCTTGTTTGTCCTGTCTGAATAATTTAATTTCTGTCTTAAGTTTATTATTTAGCTGGTTGTAGGTTCGTTTGTCAAATTGAAGTCTAGAGGTTTGCCATCTCTGTCGTGCTCTCCGTTTCTCCCTGATCAGTCTCCGGATGTACTCCGGGTACGATGGTTGATCGTGTTTACGGCCAATTATTTTTGGAGTTGTAGAGGTCCATGTAGCTTCTTGGACGCTTCGTATGAAATGTTCCACAGAATTTTCAAGCGTTTTTAAAGCATAAGGAATGGAGAGCTTAGAGCTTAATGTTGACTGGAATAACTGCCAGTCTGTTATTCCTGGGGTTAGCGTTGGTTTCTTCTCTTTCTCACACGGTTCTGCCCAGAGGTTTAGAATCACAGACGAGTGATCAGAAGAGAGGTCGGGTGGGCAACTGACAGTATAAGGCAAACCTCGTACTCCCTTATGGATGAAAAAAGTCCAATAAGTCAGGTAATTTCCGTCTTGAAGTTGGCCAGTAAGTCGGTGAGTTAGGCGAAATTATTTGTAAATGGTCCCTATTAAGTGTGGTGTTAAGACTCCTTCCCCTCGGAGTACAGAGTCGCAAGCCCCATTGCTGGTGTTTCGCGTTGTAGTCACCTCCAGCAAGGAAGCAAGGACCCCATTTCCGAAAAAATGCTGAAAATGTACCAGGTGCTATGGCGAACCTCGGAGGACAGTAAACGGCCACAAGGGCTATTTTTTTGTGTTTTGTGTGTAGTGATACAGCTGCTGCCTGTATATGAGGTGTTGTTTCATTGGGAAGTGGGTAGTGTTTGAGTGAAGACTTGATGAGAACAGCGGCCCCGCCGTGACTGGTGTCGTCAGGATGGTCAGCTCTGTGTATTGTATAGTCACGTATGTAAAGTCTGGATTTAGATGTCAAATGAGTCTCAGAGATCAGTGCTACATCTATCCGTCTGTCATGTAAAAATATGTCCAGTTCGTTTCTGTGTTGTAGAAGTCCATTAGCGTTCCACAGAAGAACTGACAAAGAACCAGCGGTGAGTAAATTAGTTGACATTTTGTGTGAAAAGTTGTGTCATTTGTGAAAGTTGTGTGAGGAGAGTGACGAGGGGTTGGATAATGTTTTGAAGGCTTGAAATGAAATTTGAAAAGTTGGGAGGGATACCTTGACTGGGAGGAGACCACTGGGGCCCGTCCACCCCCACGCCAGTCGGAGGGCTGTATGCTGGGTATTGGTTGGACGTCCCGGGTGAGCCTCTCTGAAGACCTGCTGCCTCTGCGTAGTTGGAGAAGTTCCTTCTTGGCTGCGGTATGGTTGAGAGTGTAGCAGCGGGAGGTCCGTTTACTTCCTGAGCTGGGTGTGCGGATCTTGCTGCCGTTGGAGCGTAATGCATCTGTGCACCATGCATTTGCGCCTTGTCTCCTCTGCTTTCGGTAGTCCTTCCCTTTTGAATGCGCAATTGTTGATACGTGGCGCACCCTCTGTAGTTCGCAGGATGTGAACCATTGCAGTTTGCACATGTAGCGGGACTAGTCCTAGGCTTCTGGCATGTTCCAGAAACATGTTCCTGGCACAGCGCACGCATTTGTGCATTAATCTGCAATATGAATATGCGTGTGCCCGTAACCATGACAACGTTTACACTGGACGATAGAGTGCCTTCTGTAGGGTTCTTCAATGGTTACTTTTGAGTAAAGTAAACTCCGGATATCGAAGATTTTTTCGTTGTAGTGTTTTGGGTCCAGGTCAACAAAAAAGATAGGCAGAGGTACTTTAACAGGCTCTGAATGTGTAGCACTGGGTTCCTGAACCCATGTTTTTTTGAATACGTTCATAACAGCTCGAGCCGGATATCCCTTCTCCTGAAGAGCTGTTTTCAGATCTGCATGATCTGTGGATGGATGGAGGCCGCGGATCACTACCCTCGGTACTCTGTCAGACTTGAGTTGGTACGTGTGGAACATGACCTTCTCTTTGTCTTGACAAATGATCTATAATGGGCCGGTGTGGTAGGGTAGAGTGTGATTCCATTAGCTGTAGATTTTAAAATAAATGAATTTTGACCACAAGTATTTTCTAATAAAGATAAAAAGTTTTTATAACTACTAATGTTTTCTTTGATGAAAATGGGAGGTGGTTTTTCATTTACTATTTGTTGACTATTTGATGACGACTCCATTGCTTCATCTTGCGACAATGGTGTATAGTGGTTATTAAGGGGTACCTGCTGAATGTTGCTGTTCAGCCGCGCAGCCTTTCTGGGGTCTCTGGTGTCTGCAGCTGGTCTCTTCCTGTCCCTGACAAACACTTCCTGCCATACAGAAGTGGAGGGAGTAGCCTCAGGAGTCGTGGTTTCTGCTTTTTTACCTTCGTCTCCCATGACTGATTGTAAGTTAAAACTTACTCATCAGAAAAGTAAAAAAGAAAAAAAAGGAAAACACACGAAACAATAACATCAAATTAAAACATAAAACGAACAAAAGAAAGTAAAGATAAAGTAAAGTAAAAGGAATAAACTGAATTAAATTGAAATATTTTAAGTAAGGTTATGTTTTTCAAGTTTCTAATGAAACATAAAGTTTCAAGTTTCGAATGAACACATAACATAAAATTCAAACAGAAATTAACCACAGTTCTCTTTAAAAAAAAAAAAAGAATCGAAAATATTTTAAACAATAAGTTTAAATAGCCTTCAAAGAAAACGAATATTGAGGAGCACAAAAACGTGTTGTTCACCATACGGTTGTTGGCCACGTCATCATCCCTCAGAATATAAAGTCAAATACAAGTTGTCTTCAGTATGTCAGTTGGCCACGTCATCCTCATACTCGCGTGGAATGTAACCAACTCAAGTCGAAAATAAAATATACAATTAAAAAATATATATATATAAATAAATGAATAAAAAATATTTTTTTTATTATTTTTTTTTTACTAAGACAAAACACAACATCTAATAAATAAAAATATATATATGTTTTATTTTTTTTTTCTCCTTAAATAAAACATCTTAATAACATAATCATAATATCTTTAGTATAAAATATTGTTTGGAAAAGTGAAAGTTGACAATTTCCACTTTTCTAGGAACATGTGTTTTACTTCCCTAACTGCACCAAGTAAAGGGGAAGTTATGTAATCGGCCAAAAATTCTATGTGAAGTTTTTATGTGTCTATTGCTTGGTTCATGGCGCGTGGCCCTCCATGAACCACCCCCACTTCCCCCCCATAGCTTCGACTCTGTCTATAGAAACAAAACCTGACAAACTTCACAACGATCCAGGTATAAGCTCACCAGATCAGCATATCCTCCCACTTGTTGTTTACTACTATATCCAGTGTTATTTCCTTCTGTTGTAATGTTTCAATTGTCCATACTATTCTTTCTCTATATATTAATTTTCCTGTCTATATCTGTTTTTTACTCTTACTTTACTTCACTTTAGAAATATGATGAAGTTTCAACGGAATTTTATATAGTCCGACCTCCTAATTGCAAAAATTAAAAAAAAAGTGTTTTCACTCTGTATGACTTTGAACACGATAACTCCCGATAGAATGAATCTATCGACATGAAATTTTGTGTGTGTATCCTCAACCCTCTAAGGACGACATCTATTGATTTTCAGCCAAATCGGCCAAAGGAATGAGGGGGGGGGGATTAGAGGAAAAGCTTAGCACAAAATCTCTAATAACTCCCGTTGTAATAAACGTATTGACGCGAAATGTCATCTGTGAATTCAAAGCTCTATAAAAAAAAACCTATTAATTTTCTACGGAATCAGCCTAATGGGAGGGGGGAATCAGAGAGGTGTCTCAACTCAAAAAATCCCAATAACTGACGATTTAATAAATATATCGAAATTGAATTTTATACTTAAATTCAAAACCTCATAAGGATGGGTTATTGGAGACCGGAGAAGGGCGGCTCGACTTAAATACCCTTAAAACTGCCGTATGTATAATTGATGCTGGGGAAGTACCTAGCTGCTGATTCACCGACAGAAGACCCACCCCTCCATCCTTCACCCAACTATCTATACATAGCTATATAGTTCCCTAAAGAACCGCCCCAGTTGAACAGCGGAGATGTTCCCCTCCCTCTGTTTAATGGACGCACCCAATGAAGAAGTTAATTCGATGAAGAGCAGATGCCGGCAGACCAGTTCTGCCTCAACTACAATTTATGAAGCATTTCATTTATTTCATTGAAATGTTGTCGTTTTTTTTTTTTTTTTTTTTTTTTTTCTACATCTGAAAATCGATACTCAATTAATGAAACTAAATTTATCGCTGGCACCCGCGGGGGGATTTTAGGATTCTGAAATCCATATTTAAATAAAATCATTGAAAAAATTGTATATAAAATTCATGGGTGAATCACGGCCAATGTTGTTCCCCAGCTTTATCTAAACACCTTTCTAAAGTTCCTGTCGATACGTTAACTCAAGCGTGTTCACAGACTCTTTTTTCATTCTGCCTTTATCACGTCAAAAAACTAAACATTCCAGAAAAGTTTTTGTCAGATTAAATAACTTCCCTCATACTACATTTAGCTGGAGAAATAATGTATATTGAAAGGTTTAACAAGTACCTGACATCGTACAGGCTCGGGACCATCGCTTAACGTCCCATCCAAAGGATGGCGCAGTGTAAAATTTATGAGTTTTGATTTTCAAAATTCGAGCCCCCGCTCAATTTTTGATCAATTTGGATGAAACTAGGTGCAAAATATTTGTTAAAGCTGGCTTTTTATCAGGTAACTGCGGGTTTCACAATCAAGGTATTATATGCCAATTGACAGCTGCCAAAATCCCCAAAAATTTAATTTTTTTTCTCTAAGTTTTCGTTAACGGATTTTTACTACTTAAATGAATGTGTTTTGGGTCGCTGATTACGAATTCAATATTTATTTTAGCCAAAAGTGGTCCTAATGTTGTCATTTTGGCCTAAAGTGGTCCAAACTCAATATATTGGCTATTTTTGCCACTGGCATATAATATCTTGATTGTGAAACCCGCAGTTATCTGATAAAAAGCCAGCTTTCACAAATATTTTGCACCTAGTTTCATGCTCGAATTTTGAAAATCAAAACTCATAAATTTCACACTCTGCGGCGTTTTTTATACCTCCCAGATGAAATAAACTAAGGGTTTCGACCCATAATCTTGACCTCCGTAAGCAAGCAGGTATACCATTGAGCTACCGGTGCCCTCTATCCTAATGGATATAATTATACGGTTGAATTATAATAATTAATTAGTTTGCAACTGTTTAGATAATTAAATATTTTCATTATAAAGTTTAATTATATTCTATTATAGAAGTTTGTACTTCCTTCTGGCGCCATTTATCTTTCCTTTTTTTGTGAGTTTCGTTTAAAAATGCATAGTTTAGGGTTGGCCTGGGTGCCCCGGAGGCAGTGACTGAGGAGGGCTTGAGAGGGTTAGTTTGCAGGGCGCAGCAGCCCCTGTTGGTTTTATCAATCAAACAGTTGGCAACCTCAAATAATAAAGTGCAAACATAAAAACTCAAAGTGCAAATATTGAGTTTGGTTTGGTTTGACTGGAGAGGAGAATTGAGTGCATTATTAGCCTGCCGATGGGAGGACCTCCCCTCTCAAAGGGCTTTGTTTACACTGCCCCCCCCCCCCCCCCCCCCCCCTATCTCCCTTAGCCTCTTCAACTATACCATAGGACCAACTTGGAGGTCATTCATAATTATTTCTGATTTATTGTCCTGTACTTCCATCTCGGGCTAAGAGGTTGTCCTATCGACAGACTGCTCAATGACAATTGGAAGGACAATGAATTGTGGTAAAGAAATTATTGTTAAATAAAAATAAATATATTTATTATAATTGAATTAATGATAATTAAAACAAAAAGAATAAATAATTAAATAAAATTACCACATTTCCTGTAGAAATGATAACTCTGGTCTTTTACTAAATTTTGATTTCTACAGTAATTTCCGAAAAGGGCCCTAAAAAATATCAAAAGTTCAAGACGTGCAATTTTGAAGAAAGTGTACATAATTTTTAAAAATTCCAATTAACAAACTTTTCATTTGGATTTTTAAAGAGATGTCATATTGTTTTTCTAAATTTTGTAAAAATGTTAAATCCAATCCAAAGGTATAAATTATTTTGCTGGGTTAACAGCATCAGTTTCTCACCAATGTGTTCATGCAAATTCAGCTCATCCTATCCTCCTCGGACTGGTGGTCTGAAGCTGGCAGCGTGAGGTGGCACGGGAGTTCGTCCGGGCTACCTTGGCAGATATCTATTAAATTGGACCTCGGGGGATCTCGAGTTGAATTTATTTATTTATTATTTATTAATAATTTGTATTTTTGTGAATGTGTATACATTTTACTTATTTTGTGCATATATATTATTTATAATTTTATATTCATGTCATCAAAATTACTTGTTTTTTTTGTTTTTTTTTTACCGATTGTAAATATATCAAATAATAAATAAATAAAATTTAATTAAAAAGATTTTCAGTTAAAAAATATAAATAATATGTTTCAAAAATTGTATTATCAAATAGGTTTTTGAAAGTAAATAACGTTTGTGATAGTAAGATGTACGAAATGTGCACACCAGGCCTTAGGTTTTTTGTCTGGAAGGTGAAAAAACCGTGAGCATGTAGTCCTTCGGATGGGACGTTAAGCGATGGTCCCGAGCCTGTAACGATGTCAGTTATTCGTTAATGACCTCTATCCTCGGTGAATAAGAATGAGGAAGCAAAATTTACGACTCCTACTGTAGAATCTGGCTCATGTTCACCAGAACGACAAAAGAGCGCTCTGGTAGGCAATGTAACCTCGTAGTTAAGGCCCGACAGTCACATGTTGTGAGATGAGATTTCTAAGGAAGTGAGTGTTTCTTTATACTGCACACTATACGGGTGGCATGTGCCACTCTTACTGTTGTTAGTTTTATTTCCCCAGCTATATAACGTAGGTATAGGGGAAGTTATGTAAAAAAATCGATGCGGAATTTTCAACGGAATTTCATGTTCTCCAGATTTCAAATATGAAAAAAATATAATATCTGTGAACACGATAACTGCCGATAGAATGAATGTATCGTCACGAAATTTTCTATATGCATCCAGAACCCTCTAACGACACCTATTGATTTTCAGCCAAATCGACAAAAGGGGAGGGGATTAGAGGTGTTCAACTCAAACCCCAATGATGACGTAACTTGTGAAATATGAAGCAGTGAGGGTTGTACCCAAAATGACCTTACCAACTGGCCTGACCAACCCTTGTTACAATGGGGTGAAAGTCAGAACCTGGGGAGCACAAGGCATATATCTAATACACAGAGCAAGTGAGAACTGTAGCTGTATGTGTGTGTGTTTGTGTGTGTCAGGACCAGAGGCTGTAGATCTACTGTACGTCAGGGCAGAGGGCGGAACCACTTCATCAAGTGAGGACACTGATTCAGGAGCTACTGCCAACAGCCAACCCGGAGGGGCTCAGTACTCACACTGACCCAATATGCAACAGTACAGGTGAGTGAACCATTTTTCGGAACACAATTCAGGTCATGGGAGCCCTCCTTAAGAATCTTTCTAAATAATAACTATAAAAACTGAAGAAGGAAACATAAGAATAAATTATTAACTAAGAAAATAAGATTTCGTGATCTGTCAAGAAATTACATTTTTTTTTCTTTTCGAATTTTGATCTGGGGGCAATGTTGACAACACTGTTCGTTCACAAAAGCTGCAAAATACATTATGTCGCTACACAGGTCGGGGCCTAGCAACATTGTCCGTTGAAGAAGATATCCATAGTTGACGTTTTAATCTAAATATATTTCATAATATCAATTTGAATTTATTAATAAAAAGACCGATAAGGACTCACCTAAATACAGAATGATCCATAATTTACTCTTCCAATCACATATTCTACAACTTGATTATATCATATATTCTACAACTTGATTATATCACATATTCTACAACTTGATTATATCATATATTCTACAACTTGATAATATCACATATTCTACAACTTGATTATATCATATATTCTACAACTTGATTATATCATATATTCTACAACTTGATAATATCACATATTCTACAACTTGATTATATCACATATTCTACAACTTGATTATATCATATATTCTACAACTTGATTATATCATATATTCTACAACTTGATAATATCATATATTCTACAACTTGATTATATCACATATTCTACAACTTGATTATATCATATATTCTACAACTTGATTATATCATATATTCTACAACTTGATTATATCACATATTCTACAACTTGATTATATCATATATTCTACAACTTGATTATATCATATATTCTACAACTTGATTATATCACATATTCTACAACTTGATTATATCACATATTCTACAACTTGATTATATCATATATTCTACAACTTGATTATATCATATATTCTACAACTTGATTATATCACATATTCTACAACTTGATTATATCACATATTCTACAACTTGATTATATCACATATTCTACAACTTGATTATATCATATATTCAACAACTTGATTATATCACATATTCTACAACTTGATTATATCACATATTCTACAACTTGATTATATCATATATTCTACAACTTGATTATATCACATATTCTACAACTTGATTATATCATATATTCTACAACTTGATTATATCATATATTCTACAACTTGATTATATCATATATTCAACAACTTGATTATATCATATATTCTACAACTTGATTATATCACATATTCTACAACTTGATTATATCATATATTCTACAACTTGATTATATCATATATTCTACAACTTGATTATATCACATATTCTACAACTTGATTATATCACATATTCTACAACTTGATTATATCATATATTCTACAACTTGATTATATCATATATTCTACAACTTGATTATATCATATATTCAACAACTTGATTATATCATATATTCTACAACTTGATTATATCACATATTCTACAACTTGATTATATCATATATTCTACAACTTGATTATATCATATATTCTACAACTTGATTATATCACATATTCTACAACTTGATTATATCACATATTCTACAACTTGATTATATCATATATTCTACAACTTGATTATATCATATATTCTACAACTTGATTATATCACATATTCTACAACTTGATTATATCATATATTCTACAACTTGATTATATCATATATTCTACAACTTGATTATATCACATATTATATCACATATATCACAGGTACTCGTTAAAGACCTCTACCCTAGATGAATAAAAATTTAGGGTAGGCAAAATTTAGGACTCCCACAGTAGAGTCGGGCTCATGTCCACCAGAGTGACGAAAGAGCGCTCTGGTAGTAGGCGATATGACCTCGTTGTTAAAGCCCGGGCATGAGTCATAAAACCTAACCTAACCTATCACATATTCTACAACTTGATTATATCATATATTCTACAACTTGATTATATCACATATTCTACAACTTGATTATATCATATATTCTACAACTTGATTATATCACATATTCTACAACTTGATTATATCACATATTCTACAACTTGATAATGTTGTTATTATTTAAAAGAATTTGTATTTTTAGAATTGAAAATGATAAGAAGTCGAAACGTCTAATGAAATAAAGAATTATTGTTTTAAAATAAATATACCTCAATTGCCTCAAATTACCATATTGAAAGTAAAGTTTTAAGTTTGGCATACCCATATAATGACAGTTATTACAGTTTTCACGTTAAGCCCCCCCCCCCCCCCCCTAATCCTCCTCTTCCCTTTGGCCGATTTGACTGACCATCAATAAATGCTTATAAATTTCTAGATACATATATATATATATATATATATATATATATATATATATATATATATATATATATATAATTTCATGTTGATACCCTCATTCTATTAGGAGTCACCATATTCAAAGACGGACAAACCCACACCACAGAGAGTATTTATTTTTTGGTTTTTGGAATCAGGGAGGCGAAAAACATGTAATTTTGGTGAAAACTGAACATCGAATTTCTGACAGATTACATAACTTCCCCTATACTTCGTATAGCTTTTAAATTAATATTTTTTTCTTGAGCCCTCCACGCTTCCCTCAATATCACGAACTCACCCTCTGGGAATATATTCCCAAATATGTTATTCCGTCTACATCTTCTGTTCACCTGTAATCTCTAGACGTTAAGTTGAAGCATCTATCTGCACCCCTGTAAGATGTTGATAATTTATTTATAATAATAATAATAGTTTTTTGTTGTGTAAAGGGATCACCACTATATATACAATACAATTGAGTCAGTGACCATTACTTTTACAATATTAACATTAACATTTCCAAAATTATAGATAGATCAGCTGAAGAATAATGACATATATAAAGGAACCTTTAACAAACTAAATAAATAACATAAATAAATAAAAAAGTATAAATAAAATAAGTAATTACAGATTAATAATAATAATAATAATGTAACAAAGACAGTAAATATGGAGTGGGGATGTAGGTATTGAATATCAATATAATATGTAAGTTGAAATACATTATTCATAAACAATGAATGATCTAAGATTCAGAGCGCTGATTAAATAATAGAAAATGTTTGAGATATTCTTATTTTGGGCCAGGAGTAATGTATGAAAGTGGGATCGGTCTATACTGACACTGAGGCAGGAAGTGGCTTCTAATGGGGGAGTAGATCGGACAGGATATTTATTAACAGGTGGTATACATACGTCTTCTAATTCTTTTTTTTTTTTTCAGATTGTATAAAGCTCCTGGGGATTAAGGATGTATACATTATTTTTGTAACTGATTTTAAGACAGTACTTGTCAGAGAGACGGCATAATATTATTTATTTATTTACAATGAACTAATTTGCGCTCATGCCTTATCATTATGTAATTGACCTTTGCGCACCTGGGCTACAAAAAAGGTGATCTTTGCGCTTATGTCCTGTAGCCAATTAAACAAATCGCTTGAGTCGGTAACTGGACCAAGTGAGAAGAACTATAGGTGTGTGTTAGGAAGAGAAAGAGGAACAGAAGGCCAGGAGTGGAGAGGACTGTAGATCTATTGTCTGTCAGAGGAGGGGGCGGTACCACTCCATCAGGAAAGAGAGGACACTGATTCAGGGGCCTAACTCGGACAACCGGTCTGCCTCCACAGAGGATTAGCTTCCTCTGGCTGCCCGAAAACCGAGGGATTAGCATATCCAACAATCCACTCTCAGTCTCCGCTTTACCAATATTAACGCTCTTTCCTCGGTGAATCACCGGCAATGTACTTCCCCTTAGCGAATTAATCAATTAAGTTTTCGCGTTTCCCAAAACCAATCCAGTTTGGACTAGAAATCAATAGTTGACTTATTATTACAACAGAGGCATCTGAATTTATACTAAATTTCATGTCAATACATTCATTACTTTAGTAGTTATTATTTTTTGTGTTAAGCCTCCCCCTTCCCTTTGGCCGATTTGGCTGAGAATCAATAGGTGTCGTTTTTCCGATTCTAGACCCAGAACCGGGTATTTCATTCTGTTATTGAAACACACCATCATCATAACCTCTTTATCAACAGCGGAAGAACATTTTAGTTAAAAGTAGGTTTTTTATAATTCCCCAGCAATACAAAGTATAGGAAAAGTTATGTAATCATCTGAAATTCGATGTTGAGTTTTTCACGGAATTTCAAGTTTTCCGACCACCTACCCAAAACCAAAAACAAAAATAAATAAAATATTTAAATGACAAATCTTATAAGGACGACGTTTTTTTTTTTTTTTTATTAGCCGAAGGGAAGAAGGATAAGAGGGAGTCTTAACTCAAAAATCTAATAACTGCCGATTTAATGAATGTATCTCATAAAATTTAATATGAGGATTCAGCAGCCCCAGTCAACTATTGATTTTTAGCCCAAACGGTCGATTAATGGAGGGAGAGCACAAACTTAATTGGTTAATTCGTCCTGAGCAAGTAATTTTACATTCACACAAACAAATTTTACATTTTTGTCTGGCGCGGTAAATTACACCCTACAGTTTGTCTACAACTCATCCCTCTTCCTCCTATACTTACGCCCCCCTCTCCCTCCCAACAGATACATTTTTGTCTGGCGCGGTATATAACATCCTACAGTTTGTCTACAACTCATCCCTCTTCCTCCTATATTTACGCCCCCCTCTCCCTCCCAACAGATACATTTTTGTCTGGCGCGGTATATAACACCCTACAGTTTGTCTACAACTCATCCCTCTTCCTCCTATACTTACGCCCCCCTCTTCCTCCCGACAGATACATTTTTGTCTGGCGCGGTATATAACACCCTACAGTTTGTCTACAACTCATCCCTCTTCCTCCTATACTTACGCCCCCCTCTCCCTCCCGACCGATACATTTTTGTCTGGCGCGGTATATAACACCCTACAGTTTGTCTACAACTCATCCCTCTTCCTCCTATACTTACGCCCCCCTCTTCCTCCCGACAGATACATTTTTGTCTGGCGCGGTATATAACACCCTACAGTTTGTCTACAACTCATCCCTCTTCCTCCTATACTTACGCCCCCCTCTTCCTCCCGACAGATACATTTTTGTCTGGCGCGGTATATAACACCCTATAGTTTGTCTACAACTCATCCCTCTTCCTCCTATACTTACGCCCCCCTCTCCCTCCCGACAGATACATTTTTGTCTGGCGCGGTATATAACATCCTACAGTTTGTCTACAACTCATCCCTCTTCCTCCTATATTTACGCCCCCCTCTCCCTCCCAACAGATACATTTTTGTCTGGCGCGGTATATAACACCCTACAGTTTGTCTACAACTCATCCCTCTTCCTCCTATATTTACGCCCCCCTCTCCCTCCCGACAGATATATTTTTGTCTGGCGCGGTATATAACACCCTACAGTTTGTCTACAACTCATCCCTCTTCCTCCTATACTTACGCCCCCCTCTCCCTCCCGACCGATACATTTTTGTCTGGCGCGGTATATAACATCCTACAGTTTGTCTACAACTCATCCCTCTTCCTCCTATACTTACGCCCCCCTCTTCCTCCCGACAGATACATTTTTGTCTGGCGCGGTATATAACACCCTACAGTTTGTCTACAACTCATCCCTCTTCCTCCTATACTTACGCCCCCCTCTTCCTCCCGACAGATACATTTTTGTCTGGCGCGGTATATAACACCCTATAGTTTGTCTACAACTCATCCCTCTTCCTCCTATACTTACGCCCCCCTCTCCCTCCCGACAGATACATTTTTGTCTGGCGCGGTATATAACATCCTACAGTTTGTCTACAACTCATCCCTCTTCCTCCTATATTTACGCCCCCCTCTCCCTCCCAACAGATACATTTTTGTCTGGCGCGGTATATAACACCCTACAGTTTGTCTACAACTCATCCCTCTTCCTCTTATATTTACGCCCCCCTCTCCCTCCCGACAGATATATTTTTGTCTGGCGCGGTATATAACACCCTACAGTTTGTCTACAACTCATCCCTCTTCCTCCTATATTTACGCCCCCCTCTCCCTCCCGACAGATACATTTTTGTCTGGCGCGGTATATAACACCCTACAGTTTGTCTACAACTCATCCCTCTTCCTCCTATATTTACGCCCCCCTCTCCCTCCCGACAGATACATTTTTGTCAAAAACAATCAAGGAGGCTTCATGTTGGCCAAAGTAATATATATCTTCAGGCGAAACGTGAAATTGAAAGATGAAACGGTTCCGGAGAAGTTGTGACAGACAGCCGATGAAATTACGATGGTTGTTAGGGACTAGGAGGAATCCTAAATAAACTTCAGAGATTTTCATTGGAGTTGAGAAAGTTTTAAATTTCCTTTAAGATCCATTATACTTTTTAATTGGGCCATTTTCTTCAGAAGGTTACTTCAGACATCAGCATGTAGTGCCAATTAATTCTAAGTTGTCCCCCCTCTCCTGATTCTGTTAGAGGGTCATAGAAGGGGGTGCTAATCATTTTAAACGGGGCTTGGAGCCATTTGGTTTTATGGGCCGTAACGACTGGGATATTCATGAGCGGGTGGGATTAGCCCCATCTGTAGCAGGCAGAGTTGAGGCTATCCAGCGAGAGCCATCCACACCACTTACCCAAGTCAGGAGGGGGCGACGACCACCTCCAAACAAACACAATCTGCTACCCTCTCATTCAAGCGTAGCACAGTCATCAGCTTTTATAGGAATTTAGTCTGATTTTTCGGTCCTCTGTCAGGAACCAGCTAAAAATGGGTCGGTCGGAGTAGAACGGAGCGTCCCTATAAGGCTATCCACTCCACTTACCGAAGTCAAGGGAGACACCACCTCCAAACCAAGTCTGCTATGCACCAACTCCTCGACTCTCTCTTCTACTCTATCATAGCGTAGCACAGTTCTGCGTGGTAGTCTGACTTTACGCTCCACAGCAGTCTCTGGTGCCTGCTAACAGAATAAGAAAAACTGAATGAAAATATTACAGAGACGTGATGAAAGCGTAGCCAGACATTTTTCTAGACATTGATTCGACATTTTCCTGCCCATTAGACTATCGGAGATCTAGCCAACTGATTTAGCCTGTGAACCATCATGTGAGCCATGCTATCTGCTATATAATTGAGGATCTAGCCAGAGATGCTATTCACAACAGTACCGACGTTATATAGCCACTTTACCATACGATTCTGATCAACTTTCTACAGATTCATGCACAATGACTGTTCAACGATTGTCAGAGGACGTCGGTAGCTCAGTGGTATGCGTGCTTGTCTTTTGAGCTCAAGAACGTTCGTTCGAAACCCGACCGACGCCCTTAGTTTATTTTATCTGGGATGTAAAATAAACTTAAGCACACCGTCCTTCGGATAGGACGTTAAGCGATGGTCCCGAGCCTGTACGATGTCAGGTACTCGTTAACGACCCCTGCCCTAGGTAAATAAAAATTTTGGACTCCCACAGTAGAGTTGGGCTCATGTCCACCAAAGCGACGAAAGAGCGCTCTGGTAGTAGGCGATATGATCTCGTAGTTAAAATGAGTCATAAAACCTAACCTGTTCAACGATTGTCTATCCATGATGACGATTTGAATAAACTATTGAATTTGTTGACAAACGGTCGAATGAGTTTGTCTTTTTGTCATTTCCCGACCACCTGATCTCATCAGCTATGGAGCGAAACGTCCGCAATCAGCAGACACAATACTAATGTGCTGTCTGTTCACTCATATCTCCTGAGTCATCAGATCTATTAGTTGAACAGCGAGTTGCAGCAAGCAATGTGTTAATTAAAAAAAAAAGGTTTACCTCTCCGGGGGGGACAAATCAGTGGCGTACGACGGCAAGGTGTCGGCACGTTCACCTGATCAGCCATCCTTGACTGTTACTCGCCCCCTCAGCTGCCCACCGCACCGCACCACTCATCCTAGAGTCCAATAGAATGCAAAGTATTATTATTTCTACAAATAGAATAGAGAAATAGATTTGCGCTACTCCCGGCTATGAACTTCCCCAGCACAAATTAATCATTTAAGTTTTCACTCTCCGTCTAAAATCACTCGATCGTTTTGGTTAAGAATCAATAGTTGACTTACACAGGAATGAAACCTCATTCTAAATTTCTATAGTGTCTTATATACATTTAAATGAATTATTAAAATAGTGTATCATAACAACGGCTTCTATACACTAAGGCGTGTCTTATATACATTTAAATGAATTATTAAAACAGTGTATCATAACAACGGCTTCTATACACTAAGGCTTCTATAGTGTCTTATATGCCTGGATGATATTGTCAGCTCTGCACCAGGATGACGGAACTCATATTGTCCTTTCCCGTGGCGCAGTTTGCATATTCCAGGCATCATGACTCCTCCTCACAGACAGATCGCGTCTATTTGCTTCGCTCTGTCGTTATTAAGAGATGCTGTGGCCCAGCTAGTGACCTGTTTCTCCGCCATTTTGCTCTCGCTTTTACACCACTGCAGAACGGTAGACAGTGAATAGGTTCAAGTGACTAAGAGCTACAGAAGGGGCCAGCAAGTTGAACGCCACCCAAGTCGGCTGGCTTCTAGTTGAATAGACTCAGATGACAGACTGTACTGTATGGAGTGACTGTCGCCGACTGTGTTGGCTGGTGAGGGGGCGTGAGGTTCCCAGGCCTTCTTCTCCCGAGGGACACACCCGTCTTCCTCCCTTCGGGCGACCCTCACCCTGCACCCTGGGAAACTTGCGCCACCATCATCAACAATCGCGAAAATCGACCTCATTATTAATTACCCTTCACAAATGTTCAATTTTCTCAGACTTTCCCCAAACCATGGAACTGTAAATTGGAAAAAAAGAACACGGTAAATCCCAATAGAATGAATGTATCGATGCGGTCAGTGGCGGCGAGTGGAGTCTAAAATTGAGGGGGCAAAGCCGGGGGGGGGGGGGGGGGGCTGGGGGGTCCGGGGGCCCCCCCCCCGGAAAATTTATTTAAAAATTGGTGCAATTTAGTGGGTTTTTAAAGCGATCTAGATACACAATTTTGTATTAGCACACTTAGTTTTATTTAGTAAAACACCTAGTTTACCTGAAGTTACTAAAGAACTTACTCTATACAATTTTTTGTACCATATCACACAACAATATGGTTGTGTGGAAAAAGTTCAGACTTTTTGTTTTAAAACAATGTTAAGCGTCTGTTCTTCCGCCTACCGTACACTTCAACACATTTGTCTAAGTTGAGGTCCATCTTCTCAATGGCTAACATCGCACAGTGCGTCAGCCGGTCAGAGAAGCATGGTGTTCCGTAAATAACTTTTTACTCTTTTCAACACACTAAAAGACCGTTCAGCAGATGCCGTGGACACTGGGACAGTCAAAAACAACTTTAGCAACTTGAACAGATTTGGAAACACATTTTTATTGTGAATGTTTTCTGATTTAAATTGCTCTACTAATTTTGCTATCAGTTTGTTATCTGAAACAGGTTGTGGATCTGTGCTAGAAAACACATCAATTTCTGCTGACAGAGAGTCACTGTCAATCCCAAAAGCTTCACTAACAGCTGAGCAAGCCTCTTTTAGGTTACTAGAAATCAAGTTTTTCTTCAATGCAGTCGCTAACAGAGTTTCCATATGGTACAGTAACTTAAGCTGTTTTTTTTCAAATCGTGACTTGATGTTTTCATAGAGGGTGTCTAGCAGAGGATAGTAAAAAGTTCTTAAATAAAAGTGTGAAAAACCATTTAAGTGCTTCTTCAAAAAGCGGGGGGGCGACCGCCCCCCCCCCCCCCTCGCCCCCCCCGAGTCGCCGCCACTGGATATGGTTTGGAACCAGAACAAATTTTCATCTTTACTTATGGTAGAAAATCATGGTATCCGGTCGATGCCTATCTACCGACATAGCTGTATTAATGTTTTTTTCAGAAGATATGTAGAAAAGGTGTCACAAGGTCCACATATATTCTGTAATTCTTCTTTAGCTATTTTGATTAGAACCAATCAGAACAATCTTATATCTTTACTTACGGTATCTGGTTGAAGCCTCTCTGCTGACATTGCTGCATTAATGTGTTTTTATAAACTAAAGAGGCTACATCCAGACTTAAACGTTAGTTTCTGCTCTCCTTCTAAACTTTTGGAATCTTTATTTGCTGGAAATTATCTACAGTTTTAAAAAGCATTAACAGAAGGTAAGAGTCCACCAAATAAAAATAGCAAAGATATAGAGGAAGAGCGAAGACTTACTTGAGAAGGCCTTATCGGAAAGCTTGTGAAAATCTGGAACCATAGACTCGTGTGCGGGTCTCGAACCGTGAAGGATAGGGGTCTTTAGCGAGTATTTGACATCGTACAGATTCGGGACCATCGCTTAACGTCCCATCCAAAGAACGGCGTGCTCAAGGGTGCTAAGAGCCTCAAATGGGGTTTCAAATCCGCGATCTTGAGCATAGTAGGCAAGCATGTTACCTCTGAACTACCGGCGCCCTCAAAACGTCCGGCTTTCTGGAAGGCTTTTTCATCCTCTTCATCAAATGATTTTCGACTAAATCGGTGAATTGAATTCCAAGGAAGGTGCCCCCCCTCTTAAAATTAAATTTTGTAAAATTGAGTTGTTTTTTTCTTAAAGCCTGCCAGAAATTTCACAGTTATGAAATTTCTTACAAATCAGGGGGATGGTTACGTCATTGTATTGAGATGAAGAATGTGAAGGCAGTTTATACAAAGATCATTAGAAGTTCATCAGCCCCCCCTCCCGTGTCCAAATTTAACAAGAGGAGGAAGGAAATAGTATATCGCAACATCAACAACAACACTCCCTCCCTCTCCATTGTCGGGGCTTTTGTGGGCTTCGGCAATTACAGGGAGTACAAAGAAGGGGGGGGCATGTAAATAGATTATAGAGAGAGGGGGGGGGGGGGGGGGGGCACATGAGTGGAGGTCACGTGGCGCGGAGTGTGGAGGTCACGTGGTGGATCAGCTGGTCCTCTCAGGGGCTTCCCACCATAGCCCCGACCATCCGCAAATCAGTTGGAAAAATGTTGGTCCGCAGCTAATATCGAAACCAAAAATAGGCCGGAAGCCATACTGTACAATATGCACTATAATAACATGTTCGTCCTATTGATTACTTGTATGAAAGCAAATCTGACTGCAGGGAGGCGGCCAGGACGAGATGCCCACGTTGTAGGAAGCCGGACATTCAATAACCAAGAAAGTTTCCATCCCCGCCGAAACCAGTAGACAGTTGGCCTAATATTCAACAGTTGCCTTAGGGGCCTAACTACGTCACGCAATTTTGAGGTGTTTTTAACCCCCTCCCTCCCCCTTGTCACAATTGGTCACATTTAATTTAACCCCCCCTAAACGTGACGTCATTTTTTCATGAACCCCCCCCCCCCTCCCCCCATTTAAACTGAATTTTTTTAAAAAAGAAAAGTACTAAATTGTATAAAAATAATAAAACTTCAATTTATCATAAATACAACTTCAATTTATCATAAATACAACAAACATTGATGATTTTTTAGCTAACCTCAATTTGTTTATTCCTTTAAAAATTATGTGCACCTATTGTTGCTGTAAAAATCACAAAACATTTAATATTGAACAAACTATTCATATATGCAATGGAAATAAAACAAGTTTGTACCAGTTAGTAGGTTCACCAATCTTCCACGTTCAAACAATCGTTTTCTTTCTTTAACTTGATTGTTGGAGTACAACGAAACAAGGAAAGTTGAGAACGAAATCGCATGCATGCGCAGTAATTTATAGGTTACCTTCTGTTGGTATAAAAAATTACTGTTTTGTTGACGCACATCGAAATATAACGTATGTAGAATATGTCTGTTGAATATATGTACAATATTTTATACATAAAATGTATTTTATTTAAATATGTTATTTTACTTTAATAACATGAATTTATTAAAATACTAACGTTAAAAAAATTTGCATGAAATTAATTAGTAGAAAATTGTCTATGCCCTTATTTTAAAGTGTAATAATAAACGTGACGTCATTTTTTTTGTTTAGTCCCTCCTCCCCACCGTCACAATCATCACATAAGTTATACCCCCCCCCCCCCCCCCCCCCCCCTCCCCCCCCCCCTCCCCCCCGGCGTGTGACGTAGTTTGTGAACAGCCCCTAAAGGAAACCCAATAATATCTTGTCGACCTTGGGCTGCATAGAATGCCTATAGGATGAATGTGAATTCAAGACCCCATAAGGACGACACTTATTAAATTATAGCGGAATCGGCAGAAAGGAAGGGATGATTGTGGGGCTCATCTCAAAAATCCCAATAACTGCCCATGTAATAAACGTATCGATATGAAATTTCATATTTGAAGTCAAAACCCAATGTGGACATAACCTATAAAATTTAAGCGATATCCGCCGAAAGGAAGGGGGGGTTCAGGGGAGGGATCAATTCAAAAACCCTAATAACTGTGTGATGTAGGTAGTCAATATATCGACATAAAATTTAATATAAGGATTCTGAAGCCATCATGTGAGTCAAATATTGAGTTTTAGCTCAAACGATCGATTGACTTTAGAGGGAGAGCGAAAACATAATTGTTTAATTTTTTCTGGGGAAGTACGAGTACACAGCCAGATGGAATAAATTTAACAAGAAGAAATGCCAGGTTACAAATTTTCATCTCTCATTTTGTTCTCCATTTTTTTTTTTTTTTTTTTTTTTGTATAAACAAGGGAGTCGTCAAATCTTATTAAATTTGAGGGTGAGGCCCAGTTGGATGTAAAATTGATAAGGAGCCGCCGAGACAGCTAACTTGATTAGAACCCTCTGCATCTTTTAGTAGCCAACGGAAACATGGCTACAGCCTTCTATCAGTGCCTCTCCCAGTCTTCTCTCTCAGTCCCAGATCAACAATAATTAAATACTTCAATTAATTTATCAATACATATTGTAAACATTATTGTCACATAGTTCCTTGATTGTAACTCTATTTGTGACATGAATAATCCAGACTACAGTGAATAATCCTTTATTGACGTGAAAAATCTATTCACTCGTTAAGCACAGTGATAGCCGGTCAAATTTTCTTGTTACAAAATAAAAAAAAATATCGTCAGATTTCAATCGATAATAACTACGAGACTAAATAATGCGATAACGTGTTTGTTGTGCAGTGTTTGTTTTGTCTGTGACGTTATCAGGCTAGTGTGGGCGCCGGCGGATGATGGTTGTGAATTAGCGTTGTGTAAAATTAGAAATTAGTGTAGCGTGATAACGCGTTTAGATAGGACGTTGATTCGGGTGTCATTGTAAAGAGCTTGAAGAGCACTACTAGGACTCAAAGTGAAACAATAAAAATATTCGCCGAAATATATGTAAAAATCGGTATTAAATTGAAAATTTCATAAAAATTAAAGATGTCTCATATGAATCGTAAATATGCGCGGAATTATATAAAAAGCAAATCAGAGGAAAGCTTGCATCAAAAGGAATTTAAAAAACCTAAAAAGTCTCATGCCGAGCAAATGCAAGAGCTACGGCAGCATCGAAAAGAAAGTGAAAAATGATTTTACCCCGACGTTTTCACGGAAAATCTACGGCGTGGACCTTGAAATATACGGCGTGGACCTTGACTTCGCCTTAATGTTTTTTTTTATTTATTTTCCTTCTATTGTACACACTTGAAAATCTTATAAAAATGTCTTTATATAACCTATAACATAATCACTTTTTTTTTTTTGTTCTCATTTATTTGCAATCTATATACAGTATACATAATAAGCAAATGTGTTAACTACTTACATGAATAAGAGTCTAAGTCACAAGATGGGAGAAGTCAGCCACAGCTGACACTCCCTAGAAAATTGTAAAATGTTTAAATTTCCCATATAAGATCTCGAGGCCGCCTCATGTTCAGATGGCGTGGAGGATTGTCAGGATGGGATTGAGAGGATAGGACTGTGCAAATGGGTTTGGATGGAATGAAAGATTATTGTGGAAGTTTTTGAATCGGGATTAGATTAGTTCCTGGACGGTTGGGATGTTTAGGTCTTCATGGAGTAATTTATTGGTGACAAAGAAGGGAGCATTAACAATTCGACGGAGGACTTTGAACTGGAAAGCTTTAAACAATCAATGCAGAGTCAAATATTGAGAGACTGGATCAAATAAACAATAAAATCAACTATTTACGTAATACTTACTAACCGTACACAGACACAATTCATCCAGCTCAGATCAGAGGAAACATGGTAGCCTACTAAGCTCAAGATCGCAGGTCCGAAACCCGGCCGACGCCCTCGGTTTCTTGTTAGGGTGGTGAAAAAACCATGAGATCGTCGTCCTTTGGATGGGACGTTAAGCGATGCTACCAAGCCTCTACAATGTCAGGCACTCGTTAAAGACCCCTCAAGGTGAATAAACCTGGGTAAGCAACATTTAAGTCTACCTCGCTCATGTCCACCAGAATGACGAAAGAGCTCTCTGGTAGTAGGCGATATGAACTCGTAGTTATATCAGCTCGTAGGTATTTTGGAATGGATATTCTGGTGAAAACCCAACAATCAATCAATTGGGGATTGTTTTTGGGATTGATGTTCGGGCTTTAACGTTATATCGCCTACTACCAGAGCACTGTTTCTTCATCAAACAGTTTGCGCAAATTGCATGAGCGTGTAAACTCTACTTTAGAACTAGGCTATTAAAGCTACACACAAAGCCAGCAATTACCCATATAGAGGCAGTCCTGGAGATAAAGCTTTGGGGTTGGTTCGCTTCGATTGACTCACAAACAAACAAATGTCTTGAAAGACAGACAGGCGGACAGACGTACAGAGGGGGGGTTGGTAGTGTTGTGTTTACAAAGGGGGCCCCGTACAGGGTATTAGAACCCGTATCCTGGCATTCACTTGACTCTGGAGGCCCATATGGCAGATTTAGTCCACAGATGTGAGGACGTACCAGGTCCAATCCGGGCCCTCTCACCAGTGCCATTATCAGGGACAAATCTTCACTCAGTTCCTATCATAGTGATCCATCGACTGCCTTGAAACCTCTCATTCCAGCATCCTCATCTACCCAACTATATACCATGATATCATGCTAAACATCTACTATAAGGTATTATGATCTTCTTGTGTGGCCTTCGACGTTTCCTTTAAAAGAGATTAAAAAGTCATCCGTGGATCACCGGCTATGTACTTCCCCAACTAAAACTCAACATTTGACTTACATAGTGACTAACGTTTGTGCCGATACCTTCATTACTTCGGCAGTTATCAGGCTATTTGAGTTGAGCCCCTCCTTCACTTCTGCCGACATTGCTAAAAACTAATATGTGTCATCTTTATATGGTTTTGAATTTACACATGAAGTTTTGCGTCCTCCCCCTTACTCTTCCTCTTTTCTTTGGTCAATTTGGTTGAAAATTATTAGTTTTCGTCGTTAGAGGGTTCTGGATTCACATATAAAATTTTGTGATGATATATTCATTCTGTCGACAGTTATCATGTTCACAGACAGACACACAGATTTTTTTTCCCTCATATTAGGAATCTGGATATCGGAAAACATGAAATTCCTTTGAAAAGTCGGCATCGAATTTTTCGCCGAATACATAACTTCCCCTGTACTTCTGGGAAAGTAATACATTGAACTTAGGATAAGAAGAGTTACGAAGAGTTGAGCCAGGAATCAAAGTAAATAATTATACCGTTACCTTAAGTTATTACTAAGGAGAAGTGTGACCTCCTGCCTAATGTTTGAAATAAAGAGATCGAAAAGCTGAACTCTGTTGAGAGTTGATGATATCACTCGTTCACCTATATATTCATACAAGTCAAGGGTGGATCCAGGATGTTCATCAGGGGGGGGGGGGGGGGGGGGGGGGGGGATTTCGTTGACAGGTTTGAGTATCATGCTGAGTCTGTAAACGAATGACGTCATTTATTATAGAATGTCGTCTATGCGCAAGACCGCAAGAGATCCTTCGTGCATCATTAAGTCTTTCCCAATTTAATGTGCATATTTCTTTAACCCTAACGAAACTGACTTATGAGCCTCTGCGCTAGGAGGGGGGAGGGGGGAGAGAATTCTGCTTTTACCCCTCCTTGTATCCGCCACTGATACAAGTACTGAATGACATTGAAAACTGACTTTCTCTCATGCGCAGACCATTCTTCGACAGTACATCAATGGCGTTGCAATTTTCTGTGACTCACACAGAAATGAGGTATGTCGTTATGCAAATCCAGAAAAAAAAAGACAATGATGTTTTTTTGTTTTGGTGTGTGAAACAAATTTTCAGGCCTTGAGAGTACATTACTTCATAGTCAATTTAAGAATACTACTTTGTTAGTTATTGTGTTTCATGCCCGGGCTTTAACTACGAGGTGATATCGCCTACTAGCAGAGCGCTGTTTCGTTACCACCATCACTTAACATCCCATCCGAAGGACGGCATTCTCAAGGTTTTTTGACCTCCCAGATAAAAAACAGTTAAGAATACTATATTTTTTATACTATTTTTGTCAAGTTATTTAAAAACACCATTCAACATTTTTGTAGATAGGTATATAATAGTGTAAAATAACCTGACATGGATAACCAGCAAAGGGTAATCTCGCTCTGGTACCATAGTGGTGTGCGGGTATCATAATTGTGTAACATACCCTGATACGGATAACCATGAAGAAATGTTACCTCTCTATTACGTCATGACCGCTGGTAGTGAGAGGTTTGATTGAAATGGTGAGTGGTTGTTAGGGTGGGTTGCTAGTATGTATCTTAATCTGATACAGATACAGATTACCAAGCAACGGTGGACATCCAGTTAGTATAAGCCGACCAGCGCACGTCACCCCAGAAAGTATATGCCGAGCAACGCTGGGTCATCCAGCTATTTTACATGCCGAACAGCGGTCGTCATCGTCGCTAGTATTGGCCGAGCAATGATCGACACCCTGGCTGGTAGTCTAGGATTAACGTTGACCCGATGTCGAGTCGACATACAAGTGACTGTCACTTGTACAACTGCCGATGGAACAGATCTAGTCTGGAAGAACGTTGACCCGATGTCGAGCCGACGATCGACAAGTTACTGTCAGCCGTATTATTGACGATCGATCAAATCTTGTCTAAAATATATAAGAGATTTTATAATAATATATATTCTATATAGATATTCAACCTCTCCACATTTTTTTTGTTAGTGTTTAAGCCCCAAATGTTTTCTTGAAATATTTAGAAGGGGGAGTCAAATGGTAACTGATCTAACTTTCATCAATAATTGCCATTTAGTAATTGCAAAGCAGCTTATTGCTTATAATATTACTGCTTTAAAGAAAGAGTTTGTGGAAAATCGGAAGGGTAGGGGGTGAAACCCCTAAACTACCCCCTTGGCTACGTCTTAGAATCTTTCCTATCTTCAGATATGAAAACTTTAAAAATCTATCGATCAAAGACTCTCCGAGTGCAAAATCTACCCTGTTAACAACCTCACTGATATATGCACATTTCCTTGACATTTTTCAGACGGTATATCTGAACTATAGGTTAGGGAGAGAGCTTTACATGCACAGGTATTGTAAAATGGCGTTGAGGCATGTCCTGATGGTATTTAGCCATACCCTTATCAAAGTTCACCCGGCTGGCCGCCTTCTGCAGACTATTTGCATACCGGGGTATCAATGGGAATGTGCCATGTCAAAAAATATATATTTAAAAAAAAAAGAAAATAGCAAGAAAAACGAGGGGAGAGAAAAAAATAAGTAGAAATAAGTAGAAAACCCTGGGGTGAAGAGTGGTAAAGTAGGCGTGGTCTGACCGATAGAGGGGGAAGAAGAAATGGGTAGGAGTAAAGAGTGGCCAATGGGAGGACTGGATAGACCACCCCCCTCGGTATGGTCCACGCCCACTCCACTCCTCAGTCAGCCCCCTGCGGCTCTACCGACAGGATGAGTTGATGACAATGAGAAACATGCTCATGTACCGCGAGTCACAGCCCGACCTCGACTATCTCCTCACCAGATACCCATCACAGATCATTTGTAAGTTACATTACCTTCCCCTATACATTAGATTGCATTCATACTTTTTTTTTTTTTTTTTTTAATATAGATTATTTTATACTTTCGCTCATGTTGTTCATACTCAGGTATGTCAATTACTGACATTTCTACTTATTGCATGACAGCGCAGTATGTGTGGGAAGGCGGGGGCGAGGTAGGGAGTTTTTCCTGGGGCTTTCTGTTATAGTTTTTTCATACAAAATGATAAACTAATGCCTCAAATCACCGAGTGATCTGCAGCCAAATCGAGGAGAATAGAGCGTGTGAAAACTAAAATACTAAAATTTTTTTAGAAATTGTATGAATCCATAACTTGATTAGGACGATATCTATAAATTTTCAGCCGAATCAACTAAAGAGAAAGAGGGAACCAGAGCAGGGGGGTTTTCATATAGCTGCCGATGTAATGACGTAGCGACCTACATTTTATATATCCACAACCCCATAGGACGACGATTTTCAATGAAATAAGCCGAAGGGAAGGGGTGGATGAAGCGGGGGCAACTGACAAACACCCTCAATAAGACACCTATTGTCTTTCAACCAAAGCGGTAATTTAGTTTCAGTGAGAGAGCGAAAACTTAGTAAATTAATTCGGCCTGGGGATGAATATTGTCAATGATTTACCGACGACTGTTTATGTCACATTGGGTTGTTTAAAGCCCCTAATTCTTCTCGGCGGCTCTGCTTTGGAAAAAAAAATCAATCATAAATTGTCTTATCTTTCTAGTGAATGGTATTATTGTGTCCCTCCCTCATGCAGTTATCAAACTTTGGTACCCGGGAAATATATACATTTTTTTTTGTTATTGTGACATGGCTGTAACTACGAGGTCATATCGCCTACTACCAAAGCGTTGCTTCGTCGTTTTGTTTGGACACTAGCCCGTCTCTGCTGTGGGAGTCCTAAAGTATGCCAAGCCAGGTTTATTCCCTTAGGGTGAGGGGTTTTTAGCTAGTACCCGACATCGTACAGACTCAGGACTTTCGCTTAGCGTCCCATCCGAAGGACGACATGCTCAAAGCCTTTTTCACCTCACAAATTAAAAACTTAAAAGTTTCAACCGGGTTTCGAAGCAGCGATTTTGAACTCAGTAGACAAGCTCGCTACCTCTGAGCTAGAGGCGTTCTCAAATAATTATTTATAAATTCTGTTTTATAACAAAATTCTTCATTGATCAATTTTTACTTTTCCTGTAGTTATTTGTATTCAAAATTGATTTTCGTTTTTTTTTTTTTAAATTTTATTACCAGGAGTAAGATGAAAATATTTAAAGATGAAAAATGTTATGAACTCTGTTGAGGTGATGATGTCACTCGTTCAAGGGCGGATCCAGGATGTTCATCAGGAGGGGGGGGGGGGGGGGGGGGATTTCGTTGATACCTAATTTTCTGCAAATTTCCACGTTTTAAAGGAAATATATTTACTGTAGGGAACGTTATGTTATAATAAAATTTGAAATGTTTTTTTCTGCGTTTTATCGCTCGTTTTATGACGTTCAAAATTAGACCATTTCTGGAATATATCTGTATGTACAAGTGTGTAGGTCTATCTTTTATGATATCTCCGAAACTATTTGGATACAATTTGGAACACTTTATTATGATATGAACTTTTATTGGGCCAGCAGCTTTCAAGCAAAACGCTCAATCGGGTTGGGAATACACGCAACGTTTTATGCTGCCATCTCACTACCTCGGTACGCTGGCAAGTTCCTTCATACGCCTCCTTGTAGCCCAGTACTCTGCCGGTTTTTTGTTGTAGAACAGGCCAGTCCATTCGAAATTGTGACGTCCGGGAGAGCAGCAGGACACATGTCAAGTTGCTAAGCCGTCATGTGCCTCCCCTCCATTGCAGAAGACGCAGCTTGGAGTTGTCCGCACTCCGCTGTAGTAATTTCAGTTTTGAAGTTGAACCAGGATATCGTATTTGCACAGGTTTGCACAGGCTCACCTAGAAAACAAAATTACAAACAATAAAATTCGTTGAAAATTAAATTTTCAATTTTTGGCATACATTATTTCAGTTAAGACAGCATCTATAAAATGTTGGTTTGTTTTCACTGAAGTGTATCGAAGGCCTCTACAAATAGTCTCCTGGAAATTTTGGCAAAAAATAAGATCATTCGTGAGCTCTTAGTCAATTTAGAAAAAAAAAATCAAAATAAATAATTCTTTAAAACGGCTCTAAAGGAATTCAGAATAGCTTATGCCCAAAGTGCTTTTTCGTCGCTGTTGTAGATATTAGCCCCGACTTTACTGTAGGAGTCCTAAATGTTACCTATCCAGGTTTAGTTACCATGTGTAGGGGTATCAAACCCGCCATTTTGAGCTCAGCAGAAAAAGAAAAGGCAACTCTAGCAACTGATAATATTTACTCATTATTTTCCTTAGTGTGTGTGTGTGCAGGTAGGAACTGCATGAAACTTTCCCATAGGCCTTTTTATGGTTTAGTCAACTGGTATTATATCGTACATAGGAGTCTAAATAACTCACCAAAGACCATAAACGCTCTCTGGTAAAGTGTCGTGCACCATTGACCTGTCCATATTTTATTTTGATGTTTACAATGCAAAGTTGATTGCTAGAGCGTAGAGCTTTGGTTGCATGGACCCACCAGTGTTGCGGGTTCGAGTCCTGTCCGGAGTAAAGTTTTATTTCATAAATAAAACTTCTCTCCCGGGTCCATGGATGTTTGTCAAATAACCCCCTGGTAATAAATAAATAATAAAAATGTCTCGGTGAAGTCATGAAGAATATGTACAAAATAATAACTAAGTAGGTACCTATACAATGAGAAAATAATTACAACGATAATAATAAAAAATATATTTAAAAAAATAAATAATATAATAATAATAAAAATAATAATAATAATAAGAAGAAGAATATAAAAAAATTGGAGTAAAAAAATGTATTTATAATAAATACATAGGAAAAAAAAAATAATATAATAATAAGAATCCAAAAAAAATATTTGAAAAAAATAGAATATAGTTATAAAATATAAATTATAAAAGTAACCCTCTAAAAAAAAATTGTCAGTTTTTTTTTTTTTTTTACTCACAAATTGATGAACCAAGTACGAGTCCTAGTGACAACCAGTTTCGTATGATCTTCTGTGTACGCCAGGTGACTCAAATAGTCCATTAAACATTGACCATGACAAGGGCCGGATTTAGAATTCACGGCCAGCGCCCGGTGAGGAGGCCCCCTAAAATTTTCTATGCCTGAGAAAGAATGAACTCGATTATAAACTCAATAAATGTTTATTGTCATAATTTTGCTCACATAAATGTTTTAGAAAGTTTCAAGGTAAAAAAGCTTTCAGAGATTTTTAGTCGCAAAAGTGGTTATAAGCTCATCAAAATTCATATTACGAAGAATAACATTTTGTAAACTGAGAAGCTTGAGATTTGTTCGGCCATTTTGATTCATACTCGTTCACAATCTGTTTTTGATGAGCTTCAATTCCGAAAAAGATCTTTCCCGGCTGCACTTTGTTACCACCATTGATAAATATATGCGAATAGCTATTTCTGCATTGCAAAAAGGAGATTGTACATTATTTTGTAAAATTTTATTTTCAAACGTTTTTCTGTATTTTTTGGGGTTTCCAGAACTTTTTTTCATTTTTTTTTTTTTTTTTGTTCAAAAATAAAAAATGTTGGCTACCATTTGCAACTTAGTGTAAGGCCATGGCCCCGTGCTAAATGCGGCTGTGATATCACCTTTCAGAAGGTTGATGAAGGGTTGAGACGGCCAATTCTAGTTCTGCTAACAGACTCGCCTCCATATACAGGATGTTTCAGGGTTAAGTAGCCAAACTGAAAATTTGAACTAAGGACCTAAAAACAAGAAAAAAATTTCCTATGGAGATATGTCCGCAAACGCTTTGTTTAAGAGATATTCGCACCTAAAGATTTTCATTGTTATGAATTATTTAGGCATAGTAAATAAATAAAACTTATTTTATTTGTTGCAACTACTTTATTCATTAAATGTAAACATTAACATTCATATTAAGTGTTGTTGAAAGTGATTTCCTTGAGCATTAAGACAGGATCGGCATCTTTCTTCAACAGCAGCAGTGGCCAAACCGAAAATATGAACTAAGGACCTCAAAACAAGAAAAAAATATTTCCTACCTAATGGGTGACATTAAGCAAAAAGTCTATGCAAGGCCGGTCAATGACCTTAATTCTTTACGAAGAAGGATAATTGAATCTTGTGAAACAATAACACATATCCAGTGCCGTTCTGCCACTGCTGCTGTTGAAGAAAGATCATGGGATGCTGTTGATCCTGTCTTAATGCTCAAGGAAATCACTTTGGACAACATTAAATATGAATGTTAGTGATTACATTTAATGAATAAAGTAGTTGGAACAAATAAAATAAGTTTTATTTATTTACTATGCCTAAATAATTCATAACAATGAAAATCTTTAGGTGTGAATATCTCTTAAACAAAGCGTTTGCGGACATATCTCCATAGGACATTTTTTTCTTGTTTTTAGGTCCTTAGTTCAAATTTTCAGTTTGGCTACTTAACCCTGAAACACCCTGTATAATTTCCCTTCAAGTTGTCTCACTTTTTCCTCAGATTCTTTCTATTTCTTATAAGATAATATGTACTTACATCTCATACCTATCGACTTTCTCTCCTCACACATCTATTTCGTTTTGAAAATCTTCTCTGGTCACATCCAGGTTTTCCTTCGGTTGAATAGTTTCATTTAATAGGTAAGTTTGCTGATGTTCTTAGCTTCTTGTCTCCTTCGTTCTGCTTCCTCAATAGGAACTATCGTCGTATAGCAGAAAATTCCAATTTATGACATGAATTTAGCCATATTTAGCCCCGAATTTGTGAAATTTTTTTTTGGAAATTCTGTCTTTCAACTTTTCCCTATAAACTAGGGTTCCACAGACAACAATTTCGTAGCAAAATTGATTTTGTTTTTGTCTTATATAGACAGTTCCATTATATATTTCTTTTCTCATCTCTCTGAAAAAATCAATCACCAAAATTTTATCAAATACAGATTTTCTCAAATGTTAATGCGTTGCACTTTCCTTGTTACTTGTGTTTTCTCGGTATCTACACAGAAGAACTATATTTTGTATACTATCTGGTAGTATCTATACACACGTGTAACGATATTAGCAATTTGTAAATCCTAGGAACTGAAACTTCCAAATAAATGAAAGTTATAAACTTCTGAAACTAATCATTTAGGGACAAAACAATTTGAATACTTATAGTTAGTTATTGTGACTCATGCCCGGGCTTTAACTACGAGATCAGATCGCCCTTTCGTGGTTCTGGTGGTCATGAGCCCGACTCTACTTTGGGAGTCCTAAATTTTGCATACTTACGTTTATTCATTTAGGATAGAACGTCTTTAACGAGTAGTAATTGACATCGTACAGGCTCGAGACAATAACTTAACATCCTTTCCGAAGGGCGACGAGCTCAATGTTTTTTTTACCTTCCAGATGAAATAAAACCTAAGGACCTCGGCCGGATCGAAACCCTATATGGCAGTTTGACACCTATTGATTTTCAGCCAAATCGTCATAAAAAAAAAAAAAAAAAAAAAAAAAAACGCGGGGGCTTAACAAAAAAACATAAATAAGTGCCGTTGTAATGAAGGTATCACCACAAAATTCATATGTAAATTTAAAACCCCATATGAACGACACAATTATTTACAGCGGAATCGGCCGAAGGGAAGGGGGGAGGGGGGTTCAAGGGAGAGGGTTCAACTCAAAAACCCAATTAACTGCCGATGTAATGAATTTATCGATAAAATTTATTATGTGAATTTAAAAGCCCCATATGTAAGTTAATTATTAATTATTAGCGCAAACAGTCGACTGGTATTGGAGGGGGAGCGAAAAGTAGATTGATTAATTAGTTCTGGGGAAGTACATTGATTCTCCGACGACTTTTTAAATTAATTATATACATTTTATTAGCAGTATACTGTGCAGACGGGATATTGTAGGTACGAATGTTGCGTTCCGCCAGCCCTTAGCTCGGGCCCAGCCACGCACTAAACTCGACTCAACAGCTTCCAGACCTTGCTAACTCAATTACCCACTTCTCAAAATAGCTATCTCTTCATTACAATAATTGTATACAATTAGATTATATGTTCATCTTCTAATTACCTTCCTGCCTTCTTAGACTCTCCCATTAAGTGTCCTTTTTTTTTTTATACTCATTCTGGTGCGTAATATGAGAATTCATGTGCGTGAAATATGAGGTGATCAAAAAGTTGCAGGACTTTTGGAGCGTTGGAGAGCGGTACGGTTGACAGCATTAGTTGTTGCGTTTGGGTTTTGAAACTAGGCACACTTATATATAAATCTGTTGATTTTGAGGAGAAATTTTACCCGCGAAAATGGTGCTATCTCTTATCTCAAAAACACACTAAACTGCCATTCCATTTCGACACCTATAGATTATATGATTTATGATAACATGTAAAGCTATCTATGAGGGCGCCGGTAGCTCAGTGGTATGCGTGCTTGTCTTTTGAGCTCAAGAACGTTGGTTCGAAACCCGACCGAGGCCCTTAGTTTATTTTATCTGGGAGGTAAAATAAACTTAAGCACGCCGTTCTTCGGATTGGACGTTAAGCGATGGTCCCGAGCTTGTACGATGTCAGGTACTCGTTAAAGACCCCTGCCCTAAATGAATAAAAATTTAGGGTAGGCAAAATTTAGGACTCCCATAGTAGAGTCGGGCTCATGTCCACCAGAGTGACGAAAGAGCGCTCTGGTGGTAGGCGATATGACCTCGTAGTTAAAGCCAGGGCATGAGTCATAAAACCTAACCTAACCTACAAACCTAGTACACTATACTTATGAATCACTCTCTTAGCGGGCGCCTTGGAATTGTTTGCCACGTCATCCTCATGACAGATTGACAGTCAGTTGAGTTCTACCCTTCTACAAAAAGAGATGTATGTGTCCAAATTGATTATATTAGTGCAAAACTATCCAGAAATATTTAACATGCGCCACCCTGAATATTTCAACTGTAGCAGACGGGAAAATATATGGGAAGAGATCGGTGGACTGATGAAACAGAGTGGTAAGTAACTTGAAGTAATAATAATTTTTAGTATTAGTAATAATTAATATTATGTATAATAATTTTTAGTTGTGTACGTACATTGATGGATTGTCACTCTCACACTTATAACTGTCCTTACCCTGCACTGTAGGTAAAGAAAGTATTTTGATCCGTCAAAAAATTGAGAATGCCGTTTTCAATGGATTTACACGTTTTAGGGTCCCCTGAGTCTTTGATTTCGACGAAATCGGCTATTCCAGTGGTTACAATTATAATCATTTTTAATTGAACATGTCAACATAACACTGTTCAATAATATTGCATTTAGATATTTAATAATTATTATTAATAGTAAACATTGAATCTTCTACATTTGTGCCAGGTACCATTTTTCTTAAAACATATGTATATTTTATATAAAAAACTACACAAAAATATTTTCTAAATATAACCATTACTGATGCAACTAAATTGAGTATGTAGCAGTCGCATATGTTCAAGCAATTTCGAATTCATTTACTTATGTTCATTTATTATAAGTTGTATAATTAAATATTTTTTAAGTAGCCTACATAGTTTTGTGACAAAACAAAATTATAACTAAGTTTTATAGTAATTTAAACACAAGTTTTCCAGCTTGAGATCGTTTCTGTTGCCACTTCACTGATCCCAACTCAGAGTTGAAGTAATATTTAAATATGTTTCGGACCTCTATAGCTTCGTAACCAGACAAACCACCTGTGCCTTTTAATGGAGCAAGTGACTTAGCATCTGAAACTGTAGTTTCTAAGTCTTTTTCAGTCCAGTAACATGAGTCCGTCTTTAAATAATTATGCAAACAACAGGCTGTTAAAACCACAGAGATCAGGTGCTCCCGAGAAAGGGACAGTTTCTTTTCAAAAATACGAAATCTTCTCACCAAAATTCCAAATGTATTTTCAACTACATTTCTTGCTCGACTTATGCGGTAGTTGCAAATTTTTTCTTCCTATCTTGCCATGTACATCTTCTTTTGAGTATGGGCGCATGATATTTGTACGAAGAGGAAAAGCTTCGTCACCAATAATCACATGAGGAAGATAAATATTAGTACCAGGTAATACCTTTGAAGGCGGAAGGTTTAGTGAACCATTTTCCAGCCTTTTCCCAATTCAGAAGAATTGAAAATACTTAATAACCACCATAACCACCAACATCTACAAAAATGAACTTTTTATCTGCGTCCACCAATGCTAATAATACGATGCTAAAGCACTTTTTATAGCAGAAGTAATCAGCTCCACTGTTATGAGGTGCTTCTATGATGACATGTTTCCCGTCCAAAGCACCAACAGCGTTCGGGAAGTTCCATTTCGTACAAAACCCTCTTTCAATATCTTTCCACATCTCCTCTGTAGGTTGGGGCATCGCGGATGGTTGTAAGCACTTCCATATTGCCTTGCAAGTTGAATGAACAATTTCTCTTACTGTTGTTAGACCCATTCTGAAAGAGAATGCCATGGAGCGGTAAGACATTCCAGTTGCAAGAAACCTAAAAAAAAAAAAAAAAAAAAAAAAAAAAAATTAATTATATTATGAAACGGTATTATTAAACACATTGTAGGCCCTATTTATTTATAAGCACGAGATAACTTTAACTTTTGTTTGTTTTGAAGATTGTGTTAATTCAGTAGACGTAAACGTATCGTGTTTCAGGTACTGAATGCAAGGATCGTTGGGCAAAAGTTCGAGACAATCATCGAAAAGCACTCCAACGCCGGAGAACCAAAAGTGGCCAAGCTGCGAAAAATTGCAAACCACCGAAGTTTGAGCAAGAATTAGCCTTCCTGGTACCATATCTTGCCGATGGCGATAATCGTCAATCAAACTTTACAGCTGCTGTCGATCAAGATGAAGAAGACCAACATTATGAAGAGGAAGATAATAATTCCGAAATGCCAGAGTCGCCTAATATTTCCTTGCCAGTTCCAAGCCATCTAACGATAACTTCGCAGGATTCGCTCTCCACCTATCCTCCGTCATCCACGGCATCGTCTCGTAGTTGGTCGAAGAAAGAGCTCATTTCCAACCCGAAAAAAAGGAATAGGGCTAGAATGCCCCTGCAAAAACTGCAGCAACTGTGTTGGAGGACTATTTGGCAAGAAAAAGACAGCAACCTACCGAAGAAGACTCTTTAGCAGCCTTCTTTACAACAATGGGAAAAACTGTCAAAAATTTTCCTCTTCGTGACCAGATTGACATAAAAAGAAAAATTTTTAAACTGGTTTCAGACAAAGAAATGGACATTGCACTTAGAGTGGGGGAACCACCAACGTCTATATTACACAACATGGATACAGTTTCAAGACAGTCACATTTTTTTTCGCAAGCTCCACCTCAACTAGAAAACACTGGCCTTGTTTTACCAAAATACAATGAAACTCCTCAACGACCTACACCACAACCAAATGCTGACGAGGCAACACTTAGCAGCTACAGCGCTTGGGGATGGAGGGACGAAACTGATGCATGAGATTTCAATAAAAAAAAAATTAAAAAAAAAAAAAATTGATATTGCCACATTGTTTTTTTTTTTTTTTCTAAATATAAATTTTATAACATTGAAGCTGCGCCGTTATTTATTCATTTATTTTATACATTCCCCTATAGTAAAGTCAAATTAGCAAAATATCATTTAGTGAATTGGAAAATAAATTGGTGTTAGCCTATATGTTTGGTACTATTTCATTATGTATACAGGTTTTAAAATTGTGCTAAACCTGGAAAACTTTATTCATTGTTTGGCATATAAAACCCGTCTGGTCTTCAAAATGTTTATACAGAATACATAGTAAGTTTAGAGTATTACAAAAAATAATATTAATAAAACGACCAATGAAATAATCACGTAGGAACTTACCGTAAACAAATCACTAGCCTTTCCTTTGGTTCAACAGGACTTCGAAACTTAGTTAGTTTCCTGAAGATTTCATCTTTAATGAGGTCATAAAGGGATTCGAACTTCTCCTGAGTCATTCGGAAGTATTGAAAGAATTTAGCATCATCTTCCATAAGTAACAAGGTATGAAATTCACCAAAAGTCAGTCTTTTTCTATTGATTTGATGAATCCAAAATTTTTTTTTTTTTTTGGTTAGCATCTCTTCCTCTTTTTCTACCAAAATTGCACTAACAACCAAACACTCGTCATCACTATCCATTTTGACCTTGTTCACCACACGGTAGCTCAGTATACACTGCCATGTGCGGATGGCGGGAGTTCCCGTTTAGTACGCGCACCCACCTTTAAAAATGCCGTCCGTGCCGTGCCACCCTATTGCGCGCTTAGCTTTACTCCACTATATTCACTATCTCTTTCACCACTGGTTCATGTCTGTAACTCGACTGTTAACACAAGTAGACGTATCTCGGTTCACTTCTCTCACTAGACGCCTTAACCCTAAAACCACTCTCCTTAGCCTGTCTGTCTATTCTAACAGCTGATCTTCGGCATTCCTTTTCGAATGTTCATTGTTCCCCTTTAATTTATAATAAAAGTGAATATATCAGTCCCTTCACATTTCAATCTATTAATATCTGAACAGTTTTTTTTAATTAAAAAAAAAAAAAAAATATTTCAGCTGTTATCAAAAAAATTTTTTAAACTTCGGCGATTCTCTTCTTTAAAAAATAATAATTAATTTTGGTGTATTTTAATATTACAATGTGCGTATTTTTTTTACATCACACGATATATCAACAATATCGATATTTTTGTACCGAAATATTTGTTCTTGTGTTTTATTCACCGATGTGGGTTAATAATATAAAGCTATTTAAATTACTACACTCTCATTTCATTATTCTCTCTACAAACTAAAATTACATCCCACCTACCAACAGACACTTAACACAACATGATGAGACACGATTTCCCAGTTCGATATCCATTGAAAGATTGTTCTTCGTGTATTAATGTATCTTCTATACCCTAATATACCACTTAACTTTCCTAACCTTTCTAACCACTTTAGCCAGTAACCATGACGATTTGTGGCAATTATAATTAACCCCAAATCTGAAAGCAGTCTTTTTTTTAACTGATCATCTTCGTAAGTCTTCCACGCAAACATAGCAAACCTGCTGAGGTGCCCACTTCTTATCTTCATCTCCTAGTTTCACTCAAAAGTAAGAATAGTAAACTTTTATAATGAAACTAGTAATATTTCTTTGATGTTTCTTAATCATAAATTCTCCACAAATATAACAGAAACTGTTTGGAGAGTTTACACATCCACGGTTTGCCATGACTTCAACACAAAACGCGAGGGCGCCGGTAGCTCAGTGGTATGCGTGCTTGTCTTCTGAGCTCAAGAACGTAAAATAAACTTAAGCACGCCGTCCTTCGGATGGGACGTTAAGCGATGGTCCCGAGCCTGTACGATGTCAGGTACTCGTTAAAGACCCCTACCCTAGATGAATAAAAATTTAGGGTTGGCAAAATTTAGGACTCCCACAGTAGATTCGGGCTCATGTCCACCAGAGTGACGAAAGAGCGCTCTGGTAGCAGGCGATATGACCTCGTTGTTAAAACCCGGGCATGAGTCATAAAACCTAACCTAACACAAAACGCAGTAGGTTATAATAGCACTTCTTAGTTACAATAATTACCACACCAAGCGCTAGTTACGTTAAACACCTTATTCATTTTATAATTTTTATTTTCAAGAAGAGAAAATTATCGGATAATAGATACTAATACAAACAATATCAGAATTGCTTTTAGTGAGAAAACGGTGTGCGATACAGCAATTTCGGTGTCATTTTCGAATTCACCGGCCAAAATACATAGAGGAAAGGTAAAATAATCAAGAAAGTTTTTTCATCGCTGGCCTGCAAAATTCAAGTCATCAAAAACTTTTTTCAAAATTTTTTCTGTCTACATATTTTTGGGGTGCTGAATCTTAAACACATCTCAGTTTTTCTTTATCACATCAGATTTTTTCATCAATGTTATAAATAAATAATAATTATTATTTCTCATGATCTGTGTAGCTATTCTTTCTGCAATTTCTAAATTACTTTACAATCTTGACTTTGTTCTTCTTACATTATTATTAATTTTATATTTGTGCTTTAATATTTTATTTTGAAACTTATGTTAACAAAATTTTTATTTTATCTTACATCGATAATATATTTTGAAAGAAATAAACATAAATTTGCCGATACTTTGCGATATGAAGAATCAGTGTCACAGGGACCACCTATATTCTAGTTAGTTATTGTGACTCATGCCCGGGCTTTAACTACGAGGTCATATCGCCTACTACCAGAGCGCTCTTTCCTTGTTTTGATGGACATAAGCCCGACTCTACTATGGGGGGGAGTCTCAAATTTTGCTTATCCTAAATTTTTATTGACCTAAGGTAGGGGTTTTTAACGTGTACCTCCATATCAATTGAAGTAACTGGCACATAATTGAAAACCCAAATATCCAACCCCTGACTCTTCGCTCACCACCTCCACTTCTTTTCAGCCAAACGTTTAAAACTGAACTGATCGACTTAGAAAAGAATAAGAAAGAAGGGGGAAAATGGACATAAAAACAGTTCCGAGAATATATTAAAATAAACAGTCAGAATAAAAAGTTCGCAATCTGAACACAATGAGTTCTAGAGAAACATTGGAGTTCCTGGAGTGCACTCATCTCAATAAAAGGCGCGCGCCTACACCTGGATAATCAGAAGCAAATTTAGTGGGAAAAGTGAATGTACCAGTAGTGCTCATGATGTACATTCACTATCCCGCCACGGGTGAATGTAGCCTCATCTGTCCATAAGATGTTACCAAAGTGATGATTGGATGCTAAACGACGAAGATATCACCAGTTACAGAATTGCATCCTTGCTTCACCATCACCCTGTACTAAATGCTGTACTGAACTAAAATGATAGGGGTAGATACGTTCGCTCCTTAGGGTTCTGTACACTTCTATATGCGAAACCTGCATTTGAAGCCCGGTTCGACGTGTGCTTGTCGTCGGATTTACTTCAAAAGCTCTCATGATATTTTCTCTTCGATTTACATTGACTCGTGGATTAATTATTCTGGTGGGCAGCTCTGTAACACGGACAGTTTCTCTTATTCATTGATAAGTAGCCTGGAAAACCCTTCGATGGGGGTTCCGTCGAAGAGGGAAACGTCTTCGGTACTCCTCAACAGCTGCATCACTGTTCCCGTTTCAAAAACAGTACACAGATAGAATATCTGCATATTCCGCATTCGTGAACATTCGCGGCATTGTATGCAAAACTGATTCACAATAAATTATTATATTTCTTTCTTTGTCCTGCAGTTTTTTGATTATAACTTTTAAACAAAGCATTTGCGGACCTATGTTTATAGGAACTTTTTTGTTCAGAATAAAGTTTACTAGAAGATCCCTAAGTATCGCCCTATCGACTTGTTACACCCTGTATAGTACCTACCTACATATATATATATCGCAAAAATTATTTGGACATTGTGGAATTTAATTGACCCAAATATCCATGTGGACGATGTCTTGAGTAAAATGGATGGTTGTATAAGTCCAGGTTGAGTTTATCCATTTTTGTCTCTTAGAGCCCATGTTATTTTTGGAAGTTTGTAACAGAGAGAAGGTATCGGCTGAGATGTGTACGCAGGCTCGGTGGCCATGACAACCCCCCTCCCCTCCTGTCAAGATGGCCGCCATGTTGTAGCCTCGTTCACCCTTGCCTTCTCCTTAACCCCTATTCATTAGAAGACTTCACCCCCCCCTCCCTTCTCCTTTATGGCTTCCCAGACTCCGTTTATCATCTTCGTACAACCTCAACCAACACTAACCTTTAATAACCTCTTTTTAGATGTATCATAAAGAATAGATGTCCCTGATGAGGTAGAATGGCTGAATGTCTGAATTGATGAGGAACAGGAAAACTTTGATAATCATTTTGTCACAGACATCCAACCTCTTGAGTTAAATTCCTTTTGATGCGAGCTTTCCTCTGATTTGCGTTTTCTATGATTCCGCGCATATTTACGATTCATATAAGACGAAATCTTTAATTTTTTTACAATTTTCAATTTAATACCGATTTTTACATATATTTCGGCGAATATTTTTATTGTTTCACTTTGAGTCCTAGTAGTGCTCCTCAAGCTCTTTACAATGACACCCGAATCAACGTCCTATCTAAACGTGTTATCACGCTACACTAATTTCTAATTTTCCGATAACAACGCTAATTCGCAACAATCATCCGCCGGCGCCCACGCTAGCCCGATAACGTCACAGGCAAAACAAACACTGCACAACAAACACGTACAGACATGCTCTATCCATTGTGACCTCAACCGTTGTTATCGCATTATTAGTCTCGTAGTTATTATCAATTGAAATCTGACGATATTTTGTAACACAATAAAGTTTGACCGGCTATCACTGTGCTTAACGAGCGAATGACGTTTTCAGGTCAAAAAAAAGAAACTCACAATAGAAGGATATATTCACTGAAAATGAACTAAATATTAGTATATTGGAGAACCTGGTCTGTTCCACTAAAAGGACCGACGGGAGGGTCAACATTTTATTTCATCGGAACCATCAACTGGATTTTCTCGGTAAACTGCAGTTTTGTTCTGTGCATTTTAAATCTTAGTCTTTCATTTTTTTTTTACTGGGACTTCAAATTTCTTACCGAGTGTTCTGAAATTTCCTACTGCACTTTATTATCCTGAGTTATTGGATTCATTTTTAGTTATTGGGTTAAAATTTTATTCACAGTGTTGTATTTTACTGTGCATTTTGTACTGTGTAGTTAACCTTTCTTACTTGGTAAGCTGCTTCTTTTTACTGTGCTTTTAAATTCTAGTCTTTAATAATGCTAGATTTCAGGAAAATATATGACATTTAAAACTGTGACTGAATCAATACACAATAAACCTTTAAATTATTTACACTTAAGCAAACTAAAATATATCTAAACAAAATCAATTATAAACTAAATAGAAACGTATTGTCATGAGTGAAAATTTAATAACAAACAAATAATATGATATCTAAACAAAGGCAACATCCTGAGCGAACAAAAGTTTTCAAATAAATATAATATAATATTTAAGCAAAACAAACCAGAATATTGTGCCACACATGAAATAACGTAATCTAAAAAAACAACCTACATCCTCCACGAATATAATTTTTACTATTTAAAATGAAACTAAGTATCATGAATATGGTTAGGGTTACATTACATAGATATAAGTACCTACCTACAGAATGAAGTGAGTGTGGTCATGAAGTGATCATCACTTGATCTGAACAACCTTTTAGATGCATCATAAAACGAAACATGTTTATTTGAATTAAAATTTTAGACTCAAGAAATCGATTAACAATGAAAAAATGGTAAATTCTAATATTGAGGGGACAAAATTAAAATAAACCAGGGCCATTCTAGATCAAAAATGCTTACTTGAAATATGAATACTTACACTGACAAACATAAATAATATAGTTCGTAACAATGTCGATAGATAGTTTGGTTAGGTTAGGTTTTATGACTCATGCCCGGGCTTTAACTACAAGGTCATATATCGCCTATTTCCAGAGCGCTCTTTCGTCACTCTGGTGGACATGAGCCCGACTCTACTGTGGGGGAGTCCTAAATTTTGTCTACCCTAAATTTTTATTCACCTCGAGTAGGAGTCTTTAACGAGTACCTGACATCGTGTAGGCTCGGGACCATCGCTTAACGTCCCATCCGAAGGACGGGGTGCTTAAGTTTATTTTACCTGCCTGATAAAAAACTAAGGGCTTCGGTCGGGTTACGAACCCACGTTCTTGAGCTCAGAAGACAAGACGCATACCACTGAGCTACCGGCGCCCTCATAGATAGCTTTACATGTTATCATAAATCATATAATCTATAGGTGTCGAAATGGAATGGCAGTTTAGTGTGTTTTTGAGATAAGAGGTAGCACCATTTTCGCGGGTAAAATTTCTCCTCAAAATCAACAGATTTTTAATCTGAAAACTGCATTTGTCTCAATATAATGATCCATAGTATTACACATTTCATACAAAGGATTGATCGGACTGTATTTTTTGAATTATTGTTTATGCAGAATTTTGATATAAAATATTTATCTGTTACTTACATTTTTACAAATAATGTAGAAAAAAATCTTGAACTCACTTTTCAGATTTGAAATTGGTTCAGTAGATCAAACCGAAACAGAAATATCTGTAAGTTTAGAGAATATTGACATTGATTTTGAGAAGTTTGCGTCAATCAGACGACCAAGGACTATTTCAGAAAAGAGCATATCATTTCGAGACGACATGGACTTCGTTCGAATATATAGGTTATCTAAAGGAACTGGCCTTTATTTGGCAGAGAAAACAGATGCTTGTTCAGAATTTCCTGTTTACAAGTAAGTTAAATTCTAACGAGATGTATCTGAAATATCTATTTCCATTAATGCTATTTGTCACCTATACAGTTTTGTTTAAAACTAGGTTTCTTACAAAAAATATAGATTTTTCTACAGGAATAAATTATAAGATAGCTTCCATTAATCACCTTTTGGTCGCACTAAGATCCTCCGCTACTTGGAATCACTTATTAACTGTAAAGCTTAATACACACCAGGTAACAAATTGTTGGCAACATGTTGTCAACACAATGTTGACAACATGTTGATGGATACTCGTCAACATTTGGCGGCATACATCAAAGAAATTTGTTGCTTGTATCCGTGTATCCCGTTTTATACGGGTAACATCGCTCTGTGTGGACAGTGTTGACAACATTTTGCGTTGAACACCAGCAGCTTTCACATCCATTTTCAACATTTGACTGGTTGTGGTGTGGACGCACAACATCACAGACAACATGTATCCAGATACAATTGAAGCAACTTCATGTTGCCATGTCAAAGTGTTGGCAACATGTTGCCACCAATTTGTTGCCTAGTGTGGACGTACCTTAACTGTATCTAATAACACCAGAGGTACTCTGTACTCGTACAACAGTTTCAGAACCTTTAATGTACTTATTGATACTTTCAACAGCAGTCAGTTCTTCTGTTAACCAGTGTTCTCAAAATTGCTTATTTTTTTTTTCTGAACGAATTGCATTGAACAAGTTTTTTTTTTTAAAGGAATAGAAAATTATATTTTTTATCAATTAAGAAAATTATGTTACAATATAACAAAAACTTTTTAGAGTGGAAATTCACTGCAAATATTACGGTATTTGGATGTGAAACAAATTACACACTTGTAAGCCTTTTAACTTCTGAAGAGCACCGGTTTGAGAGGGATGGATTATATCTACTCTTACTATGGCAGAGTGAGCTCGGAGTTTGAAGTGTAATACTGTTGGCTGTGGCTGCTAATGCCATTAATGAAGGAAAAAATGTGTAATTCCACACATTGTATAAGTCTATTTTTTTCTTTTTCACTTATCATTAATGCTTTATTGAATAAAACACATTGTTGAATGCCTCTTTTTAATTTTTAGAATTTGAAAGATTTTTTCAGTAAGTTAAAAGAGAATATTGAAGATATTGAAACACTTTTCGTCAATCAGACGATGAAGAATTTCGGGAAAAGAGATAGGTAATTACATTTTTTACAAATAAGAAAATAATCTTACAATATAAAAATAATTTTTTAGAATTCGTTGCGTTTTGTATGCAAAAACACCAATGTTAAGATGGCAACATTGGTGTCAGTGGATTCTCTGCAGTAGTAGATCGGAGTTTGAAGTGTAGTTCCACACCTATAAGCCTATTTTTTCACTCATCATTAATGCTTAGCTGTATAAAATACATTGTTGAATCTTTCTTTTTTGGGTAAGGCTAAGATATTCCTTTAGGTTAGGTTAGGTTTTATGACTCATGCCCGGGCTTTAACAACGAGGTCATATCGCCTACTACCAGAGCGCTCTTTCGTCACTCTGGTGGACATGAGCCCGACTCTACTGTGGGAGTCCTAAATTTTGCCTACCCTAAATTTTTATTCATCTAGGTTAGGGGTCTTTAACGAGTACCTGACATCGTACAGGCTCGGGACCATCGCTTAACGTCCCATCCGAAGGATGGCGTGCTTAAGTTTATTTTACCTCCCAGATAAAATAAACTAAGGGCCTCGGTCGGGCTACGAACCCACAACCTTGAGCTCAGAAGGCAAGCACGCATACCACTGAGCTACCGGCGCCCTCCATATTCCTTTAGTTATTCATTCGTTCTTTTCTTTTTCATCTACAAGATATATTTTGCATTTATCTATTTCATTTTCTCTGTATGTATAGATATATTTCTTTTAGCAAATATTAAAAATCTTTACTGTTGCAATATTTCACTAGCCATTAAGATTCTATATACATATCTTAATGCATTACTTGCTCTAAGATAACGTTTCATTTCGTATAAACGAAGTTTATTATTTTTATTTTTAAAATAGACGTTTGAACGTAAAGTAAAAGGTTCATTTATCAGTTAATTTGAGTTAAAGGTTCATTTAAGGGATAACTTATCTTAGAAGTCTGTGTCATTGGATTCTAAATCAATTATAATTTCCATTATACAGGGTTTTCAATAAAATCAACTTAGTCGCGATGGTCTCATTGAACAATTTCATTCATTATTAAGAACCGAATGCTCTTTTTTTACTTCAAACCCACAAAGATTTTGGAAACCGAAAGATGTATAACATAAATTATTTACAATTTTACATTTTTATATAGAAGTGTGTCACGACATCAACTGTATTTCTGGGTCAGTATTTAGGCTTGTTGAGAGAGTTTGTTGCCTCACTGTGATGAAGTGATTATTCAATGAAGGTTCGTTTCTACATCGTCCGTCTTCTTGGAATCGATACATTTTGCCTTTCCCTGTCTTCGGCTTCTACAGGACTTGAGCGTATTTTAAGGGAAAACATAATGAGAAAATAACTTCCTATGAATATTTTTCCGCTAATTTTTTCTTAAAAATCTCCTCTCGTATGTCCCCAAAATGCAAAGAAAAAAGTCGTCGGTCAATCACCGGCAATGTACTTCCCCAGAATCAACAAAAATTAACTTTTTGCCCCCCCCCCCTCCCCTCCCCCCCCCTTCAAAAGCAGTCGACCGTTATGCACTAATATTCTATAGTTGACTTGCATAGGGGCTGCTAAATCCTCATACTTTTTGTGTTGATAAATTCACTACATCGGCCATTAAAGGGTTTTTAAATTGACCCCCCCCCCCCCCCCCCTCCTTCGCTTCAACCAATTTCACAGAAAATTAATAGATGTCGCCCTTATGGGGTTTTGAATTTAAATATAAAATGTGATGACGATACATTAATTACATCTACAGTTATTGGGGTTTTCCAGTTGAGCCCCCCCCCCCCCCCCCCCCCCCCCCACCCTCGCATCCACCAATTTCACAGAAAATTAATAGATGTCGCCCTTATGGGGTTTTGAATTTAAATATAAAATGTCATGATACATTAATTACATCTACAGTTATTGGGTCCCCCTTTTCTTCGCTGGGGAAGTACATTGGCCGCCCTGGATGCGGCTTGCTGTTGGGAGATGTTTGGAGAACCAAGATCCAGAGATGAGAGTAGCGCCCCCCCCCGCCAGGTCTCCTGCAGACCTGCTCAATAATGCAGTTCTCTTCTCCCCTTCTCAAATCCGAGCCTCCGACCACACCAACACTTGATTAGATCCACTTACCTTCCTTTCTTCCTGCCTTAACCTCTTATAAAACACTTCGCTAGCTTGTCTTACACTCATTAATGAAGACTCAAGAAAAAAAAAAAAAAAAACTTCCCTCTAGCGTGAATAAATCAACTGTTTTCGCTCTCCCGACCTAGTCGACAGATTTGGTTGAAAATCGATAGATTTTTTATTTAGAGACTTCTGGACCCTCATACAAAATGCTCTTTTAGATGCACTTATTAGATTGGCTCCCAGTTAGGCTCCCCCTTATCGGGGTGAATCGTCTGAAAATTGATAAGTGTCATCTTTGTTGCATCCTGAATCCACTCATAAAATTTCGTGTCGAGATATTCATTATATCAGCAGTTATTACATTATTCTTCCCCCAACGTAGTTATTTTATTTCTTTTCCTTATGAGTGCAGGCGAGGTGAAGTGGGTTTGAATTTAGCCTCCAGTTTTTTTGGACATCTGGATATTAGGCACCTTTCACTATCCCCACCACGACGGCGAGGGAAGATGGTGACCTCCCTTTGTGATTATCCATGTCAGATTATGTTAACCGATTATTTATAAAAATATTGAGTGATGCTCTTAAGAATAGATAATTAAAATACACAATTTCTTTGTCAAACTTCACTATATATTCTCAAATACTCAACTAGTTTCGCCATGTTAAGGCATTATCAAGAGTCACTTATAAACTGATAATGCCTTAACACGACGAAACTAGTTCAGGATTTGAGAATATATAGTGAAGTTTGACAAAGAAATTATGTATTTTAATTATCTATTCCTAGAATGGAGCTTCACAAAGTAAATCTGGAAACCATAAATTATTTGATGCTCTTAAAATTCTTGAAAATACTAACTCATGCCCGAGCTTTAACTACGAGGTCATATCGCCTACTACCCGAGCGCTCTTTCGTCACTCTGGTCACATGAGCCCGACTCTACTATGGGAGTCCTAAATTTTGCCTACCCTAAATTTTTATTCACCTAGAGTAGGGATCTTTAACGAGTACCTGAGATCGTACAGGCTCGGGACCATCGTTTAACGTCCCATCCGAAGGACGGAATGCTGAAGTTTATTTTACCTCCCAGATAAAATTAACTAAGGGCCTCAGCCGGGTTTCGAACCCACAACCTTGAACTCAATGAACAACTCATTTTTGAATTATCATTTTCTTTACATGTTTTCACCTCCTTCCATTTTCTTATACATGTTTTCACCTCCTTCCATTTTCTTATACATGTTTTCACCTCCTTCCATTTTCTTATACATGTTTTCACCTCCTTCCATTTTCTTATACATGTTTTCACCTCCTTCCATTTTCTTATACATGTTTTCACCTCCTTCCATTTTCTTTACATGTTTTCACCTCCTTCCATTTTCTGAACTCGGATAATCAGAAACATGATAATTTGAAATGGCTTAGTAATGATCTATGAATTTGATGTTGTTTCATAAATGTTGTTGCATTCCAATAATATGAAACGAAAACAAGTTCAGAAGCTACTTTTTAAGAAGCGAACAAAACTTTCAATGCGTTTTCTCAAAAATCAATAATTCTGAGATATCCCACTTCTGAACTACTCTATCAATATATGGTATTCTTCAGTTAACAACTACGTTCCAAAAGGTTGAAATCCCTTGATTTTGGGAACTCATATGTACATTCTTGTCAATGGCAGAATGTGTTTAAGTCCCCCGATCTGCTTGCTGTTGCAGCTAGTCTTCCCAAGTGCGGTGGCTGTCACGAGATCATCTTGGACCGTTTCATCCTGAAGGTCTTAGAGAGGACGTGGCACGCCCGCTGCCTCAAGTGTGCTGAGTGTGGTGCTCAACTCTCCGACAAGTGTTTCGCACGCAACGGCATGCTTTTCTGCAAAGAGGACTTTTTCAAGTGAGTATTCTTCAGTCAGTTTCGTATTCAACGTATTTCATTAGACTAAGTCAACAACTCATATGAACGCCCTCATGCGAATTTCGGATTTTAATCCATCTCCGGAGCCTAGTTTGGGATTCGGTTTGGATCTTGGATTTTTGAATATTGATCCAGATTTGAACATATATTTTTGGCGATCTTCCGTTTTTTCAAACAAATTGGGGCTAGAACTTTGCGCATAATGCAGAGTATCACGAAATTACCTTAAATATTTCTTTATGTTCCTACATTTTTACACCGGTTGTTTGTACGTAACAAAATCTCTCCACACCAAAGTGTCTACCACAAAGCTTATTTTTTTGATTAATTAATTAAATGTACTAATGGTCCTCAGACTTTGGTTTTTGAGTAAAGAGGTTACAGTAGTGTTTTTTGAGAATTTACTTTATTTGACATTAAAATTAAAATTATTAAGGAATTTTAAAAATCCGGATTTCCGGAATCTCAAAATACTATGGATTTTGATTTTAGTTCCGGATATCCAAACTCCGAATTTTATTCAAATCTCGAATTTTTTTTTTGCAGTTCTACCATTAACCCTTATGAAAACTGACATTATTGCAGAGATATTGTGAAATAATTCAAATGAACTTGAAAGAAATAAAACTTGTTTATTTATGATATTGTCTAATTTCACCAACTATATTTACATGGGAGTACTTTCGGTATTTCTACCATCCTCAGCCAAAAGCATAGAGTCTTATCTCTTATGCTTTTGGCTGAGGATGGTAGAAATACCGAAAGTACTCCCATGTAAATATAGTTGGTGAAATTAGACAATATCATAAATAAACAAGTTTTATTTCTTTCAAGTTCATTAACCCTTATGTTCCATTTATTTATCTCTTCATCGTGAGATGGACTTCGAAAGCGGTAAATTGTGCCTATCATGGAGTACTAACCATAGAATGTAACTTCGCGGTCAAAGGGAACAGACATTCTTTAACTTCCAATTAGGACGAAAGTTTCACTGGTGACAGTTTCAGCAAAATAAATAAATGAATAAAACATTGGACATTTTTTTCAATGAACCAACGGATCCACTTTCAACTGATCTAAAGTTTGGATTCAGATGGCTTCGGCACCAAAAATTACGTACCTTCAACGATATAGCTCATCCAGGACTATGGAATAGGTGAAAAACTTGTATTCATGTTTTCGCATTAAATTTTGTTTTTGAACCTTGGGTGAAACTTGCAATCCGTATATAGAGAAGTGAGGTGGGGGGGGGGGGGGGGGGGGGGGGGGGAAGAGCTTGTGAACTGCGCAGGCGAAAAGAGGGAATTGCGTACAAATGAGCCCTTCGTGTAGGCCCGTAGGAATACAAATAAGGGTAGCCAATGGGTCCATAGGGAAACATCAGTGCTCCCGTACTTGCACTCTGTAGGCAGTCTACTCTACCCAGTTGTCTCAGTCCTTTATTAAAATTATTGTAAAAAAATCTTCAACATTTCATAAAGGGGGCTAGTGAATCAAGGGTACCTATTTCTCAAAAATTACATTAGGTATCTAAAAAAAAATTCAGTATATTTGTATGAGCATAGATTATGTAAAAAACTTTGGGCACTATAACTATAATAGGGCCAAACATCGTTGGGTAACACAGCTAGTATTTGCCGGGCAACAGTGGGCCCCCTAGCTAGAATGTTACTATTATGTGACATATTTTATTCCAATTCATATTATATATTCCATTTGTTTTTCTTGTAGAATAAAAGTGCGAGAACAAAACTTTTCTTGGAGGTAAACAGCGGGGCGGTAGTGTCTTTTGGTTTTCCAATTGGTAAAGTGTACTTTCGACTTCAGAAATCGATTCTCTTATAAGTCTATTAACGAGTGTTATACATCCCCCCCCCCCCCCCCCCCCCCCCCCCCCCTCACCCCATATAAATACTACATCAAATCTGCTATCCCAGCTGACACAGACTAAAATCCAACCTCAATTCAGAGAAGTTGTCCTTTCTCTGGACTACCTCCATTTAATTTCGCTATCCCATTGTTTTTTTCTTTTACAATCTGGTGGGAGAGGGGGGATTAGTCTTATGGATCCGCCATTGAATAGTTTAATCCTAACCTAGTTTCTATGTTCTCATATATAGGCCGATTCACACATAATAGACCAGACCATGGCTGGACTGTCTACTCTTCTCCCTGCCGCCATTTTGCCACTGTGACAGTCCCTTCACGATACACTTACTGTCTAAGACGGTCTGTTGGTAGTTCTCATGTGTTGGACAGGTCTGGACTCGACATGACTGTGACTAGACCGGAACCGCTCCTGAATTGGTTCCAGAGCAGTCCAGTCGCAACCGTGGTCTATCATGTGTGAATTGGTCTTAAAAAGTTATTGAGAGATGTCACGTTGCAGAAGGTACGGGACGAAGTGCGCGGGCTGTGAGCTTGGGATTCCCCCAACGCAGGTGGTACGACGGGCTCAGGACTATGTCTACCATCTGCAGTGTTTCTCCTGTGTCCTCTGCGGTCGACAGCTCAACACCGGCGATGAGTTCTACCTTATGGAGGATCGGAAGTTGGTCTGCAAACCTGACTACGAGGCAGCCAAGAACAAGGGTAAGCAGGACTGTGTCATCTACCTTCTTGTCCTTTTTGGATGTGAGGTTGGTAATAGAGGATTGAAGTGGTCGGTACATGCAACAGAAAGTGGTCGGTGTTCGGTTCCCTGGAGTCGTCCTGGAACACTTGTGATAAAACCATAGCAAGTAGTATTTTTAAAAAAGACACCTCAAACACTCATCACAGAAAAAAAAAAAGAAATAGGATCATTAACGTGCAATTCTCTGGATGTACTGTACCGATTTTGACTCACGCCGTCTTCAGCACAAAGTTGATCAGTAACATTTAATGATAACATTTTCTGTTGTTGTTCGTGCACTGGGAAAATTGCTAGAGCGCGAAACGGGACGGTTATGGCGCGAGGCTCGAGTGTTGTTTTGGGGTTCAGATTAGTAGTCTTATCAGAGGAGATGAATAGCGTCAAATAATATTTGTCACTTGACATGTCATATGTGTGTCATATATGTGTATCTAGCTGATGTGTTGAGTTGAGGTGTGTTTTGTCCAAGTCAGCAGCCAGCCACAGACGGCTGGTTGTTCCTCCCTCTATTGATCTACACACAGCCGCTACATTAACTAAATTAATTTCTAGAGTCGTCTTCAACCCCCCCCCCCCCCCCCCCCCCCCCCCCCCACACCACCCCTCTCCGTCGAGCTTCTCTAACCACCCCGAGCATATTCTCTCAAAACACGAAATTTATGTACATTTTATAAATGGACGACCACATTACAATAAAATAATATTATTGATAACTAGCAGGTTATCTGGCGTTGTCTCCAGGAGTATTTTTTATTATTATTAAGTCTTTATTTATTTATAAACAAAATTCACTTATTCAAATAATTCGAAAATTAAAAATCTTATACCAAAGACGACCTCTTGGTCAGATGACCGTTAGAGTGTAGTCATAATTTACAAATAACGAAAAAATTATGTACATCTGTCACTTGTTTAAAAATCAAATTGTACTTTCGCCTAAGTACATAATAAATTTTATTTATGAACAAGAAAGGATCTTATTAACATAGATATAAATCTTTGTCCTCTAAAATGTAAATCAAAATAATCATAATCTTCTGGTTCGGTATACTAATATTAATTTCAGATATTAATTGTGAATCATAAGATTTGAGCCTAGTTGAATTAAATGTTATAAAATGACAATAAAAATTAATACGACTTCATAAGAATTAAATCTAAATTTATAAAGCAATAATATGTCACCGATGAACCTACAGTACTAAGAAAAGTAAGCTCGCCAGATAAATGACCCTTCGTACGCCCTTGAGGATGGTTAAATTAAAGTAGTTTAGTTGGTCTAAAAGTTTGGTACCTTTCGCATTTATGCATCCGTCTTTAGATTCCGTCTCCTGGAGTTATTTCGCGTTATATCTGGAATATTGTCGATATCTGGACAAAGAATAAAAATCTTATTCTCTTCCTGCCCCCATTCCTTCTCCCATGTCCCCCTCTGCCCTCACCACGTCACTCCAAAATTCGCTACTCCAAAATTTTATTTATCTCTTTTACTTATAACTTCAAGTTTATATGTATAAGAAATTATATTTTGTTGCTATCTTTGAATCTTATCTTGAAGGACTTAGATAAGATTTGTGCCAGCCTTTGTGCATGTTGTTGGGACAAGTCTTTACCAAAGGTTTGTTCGCGTCCCGGAACTTGTTCTGAAAGTTCATAAACTTCCCGCCTGTAGTGGTGTGAATGTAATGGGGTAGAAGATGGGAATGAAAATTGAGAAGAATTTGGTACTCACTGAGTTCAACCTTCGATAATATAACAGTGAGTAAAAATAATGTATATTTACACAAATTTTTGTGGAAATGCATTAAAGCATTTTTGCTACTCTATTTACAGTTTACACTAATAATGTAATATAGTTCATGCGACGCGAACAAACCTCTAGTGTGTGTTTTAAAAAAAACAAAAAACAACGGGTCCTCTTTGAAATCTTCTGACAAGATCGCTACTGCAGAGGGGAGCTGCATTGAGGGGGAGCAGCCGAACAAGAGGCCGAGGACGACCATCACTGCCAAGCAGCTGGAAACGCTGAAGATGGCCTACAACAACTCTCCAAAGCCGGCGAGGCACGTCCGGGAACAGCTCAGCCAAGACACGGGACTCGACATGCGGGTCGTCCAAGTGTGGTTCCAGAACAGGTAAGTTGTATCTACTAACTCATGTTTCGGTCTACTAACTTCATGGTTCCGTCTCCTCCCCTTCTGATATCTGAGAAACGTTTCACAAAATTTAAGGGTGACCTGAGGAACTAAAGACAAATAAGTAGAGCAACAATTTATTCGGTAATAATTGTTTTATTTTTATATATTACGAACTAATTCTCCATATATTTCTTCATTCTTTTTTTAAAATGTTACGCAAATGATGAAAAACTAAATTTTGAACGACTTCACAACTACAGAACTTGTATAGTAATCTAGTGGCGGAGTTAGGAACTACAAGTCATAATTTCATTGGGCATTTTTAAATTTTTTCTTTTACTATCCGGTCAGTGTTCTTATGGAGAATAAGGTTCGAAACAATGAACTGTTGGATTTTCATGACTTGGCAATGGGGGTAGGCGTATGCTATATTTCAGAACAGTTGAAATTATTAAATGAGTTTATATTCATACACCAACAAAGGATCGGTCGGTCTAAACGTGACACCTCATATGTGCAAAAAGCCAACTTTACAGGAGAGACAAAAAACTTATTAACAAAATATTCTTTATCGGAAACCTCAATTTTTTTCGGCATTTGTATTAAGTGAGATGCATATGCATGCCATGAATTGTTTTAAGCTAATTTGCTAATCCAAGTAAAGAATTAACGTACTTGACGGATTTACGAGGTTTCACCAGAATTTCGTTCCCATTTCATTTGCAAGCTACGGTTCTTCAAACCGTATTTCATGTTTTTTTCGTTTTATGTTGTATACGAGGTATAGATCAATATAATTTTTTTATTTTTTTTTTTGTAAAAAGAAACGATTTTTGAAAAAATGTCGCTTACGAGGTATCACGTTTAGGCCGACGATATATATCTTAGTATAAAAAAGTATTGTAGTCATTCAAATATTCAAGATCGAGTTTTCAAGGTCCCCTGAACACTATTTGGACATTTCGGATGTATGTCAGCGCGTCTGTCTACGTATTTGTGTGAATATGTCTGTAATTGGAACTGCTCACATAGTGAGCGCTGTTACTCAGAAACGATTGCAGCAATGAACTTGAAATTTGAGATGAAGATGTTGCCCTAATTTAGATCTGATTAGATTATGGCCGAAATCGGACGAAATTCAGACCACTTTACTTCCGGGGCCTAAATTCATTTTACAAGATATTGCTTATATTGATGATTACAACAAAAATTCAAAATTCGCAGAAAATGAAATGCACAATTTGTATGAATTATATTTTTTCATAGGTCGCCCGGTCTGCGAGATACATGACAAAAACTACAAAACCAATTTTTTTTTAGACGTTTGCTTGATTTAAGCGAAAATGGTTAGTCTGATCGAAGAATTGGTTAACAAAAAATGTTCTTTATGAAATTTCCAATCACCAAAATGTTAGATTTGAGATAGGACCAATACCTACGAACAAAGTTGTGTTAATGTACAGTTAATGTACAATATGGTGCTTTAATTGTAGCACGAAATTTATAGTATGTTTCATTGTTGTTTATTTTTGTTACTCATGGCCGGGCTTTAAGTATGAAGTCATATCGCCGACAACCTGAACGCTATTTCGTCGCTCTGGTGGACAGGAGCCCGATTCTACTATAATAGTCTTATATTTTGCCTATCCAGGTTTAGTTATCTAGAATTAGAGGTCTTTAAAGAGTACCTGACATCGCACAGACTCGGGAACATCGTTTAACATCTCATCCGAAAGACATAATACTCATGGTTTTTTCGATCATTTATATTGGGTAAACTAGTTTTTCTGTATTTAGTATATTTGCCTTTTAGCTTACCTTACTCCTTGCGGACAGCTTTGTTTGAAGACTGATCATATAAGCTCAAAGCTGCAAGTCGTAGTGTAGGCCTGTGTAGGCTGACCTGAGTTGGAAGGAGACGGGAATGGGGAACCTTTACCTATAGGGACGGGGAAGGGGAACCTTACCTATAGGGACGGGAAGGGGAGGATTGGGGAGAAATCATGCCACCAGTACTTCCATTATGTTTATTATATATATTAATACCAATATAATAATAATACCAATATATTACACCTATTAATACCAACTATACATATATATCCCACTTAGTATAACACAATATAACCTAATTAACAAGTTTAAGACCTTGGCAATTCCCCCAGTTGTTTACATAATTACAAATTACTGTATCTCACTACACTCGATTCTGTCACTGCAGTAGCTTAAATATCTTGTATGAATGTTTCCCTGTTTAGCTTTCAAAGGTGACTAATGTTGTTGTTGTTACAGACGAGCTAAGGAGAAGCGACTGAAGAAGGACGCTGGACGAACCCGATGGAGTCAGTACTTCAGAAGTATGAAAGGAGGTGGATCCTCGCCTCGAGGGGACAGCAAGGAAGAGTCCATCAAAGTGGACCTCGACTCGTCCAACTTCAGCCACTCCCATGGTCAGTACCCATAAACTTTCTTATAGTCTTTATAATGTACCATGTGACATGCCATATCTCATAAGTATCACACGAATGTAGAAAGAGAGTACTTAAAAATTACTTAATATGAGTGCTGTTTAAGAGCCGGAAGTAAACTAAGCCGTGCTCAGCTAAGCTAAGTTTAAAAAAATCGCTTCAATATAGTTGACTGGTTCTGTTTTCACCAAAGCTAACCTAATCTGTGCTATATTTCTTGGTGGTAGGCGGAAGTAGTGGACTTACTTGTTAAATAATTAATAAGATGTATCAGTCCAACAGAATTTATTTTAACCACTAGTTTCGTCAGCCAAGCCGACATCATCAGGTGGTGAATCTAAACATACATAAACCAATATAGTCTATAATTTGCGAATAATAAAAACTCATGTCAATCATTAACAATATCACAATGTTAAAATTAAAAAAAAAAAACATGCAAATAGTTAAAATATTTTTAATTAAAACGTAAATTACCTTATGGAGAAGAGGTAAAAAAAAATACCTCTGCTTAAATAGGGTAACCCAATTGGATACCCCCCCTTCTTGAACTTTGTTTTCATGAGTGGGAGGCAATCTGATTGTCTGCCAGACAGCCAGTGTCCATCTGGTCCCTCATAGGTGTCCAGTCCTTTGAACTCTTCTCCAATAAGGTAATTTGCGTTTTAATTTAAAATATTTTAACTATTTGCATTGTGTTTTTTTTAAATTTTAATATTGAGATATTGTTAATGATTGACATGAGTTTTGATTACTTGCAAATTATAGACTATACTGGTTTATGTATGTTTAGATTCACCACCTGATGATGTCGCATTGACTGACGAAACTACATCTTATTAATTATTTAGCCTGTGCTATGTTTTTCTCGGAAGCTAGATAGCTCAAGGTTGTCTCGAGATAAGATTTTTTGGGAACATAGTTAAGCTGCGAAACACAGCTTCCCCTCTCCACACCGGAATTTCAAGTTTTTGATTTTCTGAATACATAAATAAAACCTAATTTTATTCGTGAAGGATACACCTACTGATTTTCGATACTGACCATTAACTAAAAAACCAAAATAACTGCCAATGTTGATGTAAAACGACGATGATGTTAAGGGTGACATTTACAGACAAATTGGCCATAGGGTTGAGGGGTTCAACTCAAAATGACAGCGTAACTTGGGGATGGATACTGTCTACATTGTGTAGCATAGTTGACCGGTGGACCCCTTAAAGACACTCCACGCTTGCATACATCTACTCGCTTCTAGTCATCCAACCAAGATCGTTTAAGATGCATCACTTTTAATAAAATAACTGCACATTCTTCATTTGAAACATTTTCTTCTGGAATTGCCCCCATTACCTATCTATAAATACGGTATCTTTGAGATCTGCCGCGAAAAGTAAACATTCTCTTCTCACAATTTTTTTAAAAATGTTACTAGAGATACTGATATACTTGTCGAAGCAAAAATTTAACTTGAATAATAAACTTCAGTTAAAAAAATAATATAATTTCAATTAGATTATTGGCACCTGATATATTATCCAAGATGACCACATATCGAACTCTAGAATGAGAGTATCGACGCGAAATTTTATATGTGAATTCAGAATCCTCGAAACGACGACATTGTTGCACCTATTGTTTTTTTTAGCCAAATTGACCGAAGGGAAAGGGGAGATTAGGGGACAGGCTTAACTCAATAACCCCAATAACTGCCAATGTAATGAATTTATCGGGTAAACAGTCGACTGGTTTTGGAGGTGGTTCTCCACGTCGAACTGAACTAAATTATGCTACCCACTCACAAAATAGCGGTCGAAATAGAGTCAATAATGAGCCATAATAAGAATGGATCGGTTTCGAAAAACCCATTCGAACATCCTCGAGTCGAAAGACGCCTCCTCATTTCTATCAATCGTCCATTGTTAAAAAATAATAGAGTTACTTATCTATTTGTTATCAATTTACCTAGGTTCCCTAGATTACTGTCGATATTAGTAATATTTTAGCGTAACGATTTTGTCATAGGACAATGTTTACTGGAAGCACTTTAGAAAACAGACATAATTAATTCTATAGAGAAGCAATATTATTAACGTGGTTGTGAGGGGCTTACATTACGGTATTTTAATGATGACGAAATACTCCATCTATAATCTCCATCTTAAAGTGATCCCCACATCGGAGCCATCTATCCATTTCTTCGTATATCTTGAAGCTGGTCGATCGATGAAGAGTCGCCTACGTCATCCCACCACAACCAATCATAAGACACTCTATATGCTTTCCATTCCTTTCAGCTCAAGTAGAAAGTTCAATGTAATTTTAATGAGTCGCTCTGGGAAATTGGCATTTGTCGAAGATTGAAAGTTAAGTATGGTAGTGGGGGGTTAAGATTATTTTTTATACTATTCTAAAAAAAACACAGAAAAAACCAATTAATTGCATTGAGTTCCTTCGCACATGAAGCTACCTTTAATTAAGTTAGTCATTGCTCTTATGCCCGGACTTTTTACCAGAGCGCGCTTTCGTCGTTCTAGTGGACATGAGCCCGATTCTACTGAGAGAGTCCTAAACTTTGACTTCCTAGGGCATGGGTGTTTAACGAGTACCTGACATCGTGTAGGCTCGGGACCATCGCTTAACTTCTCATCTGAAGAATGGTGTGCTTAAGGTTTTTTTACCTCGGATAAATAACCTAAAGGCCTCGGCCGGGTTGCGAACGATATTGCAGCCAGTTCGAAGTCAATATTCACTTTTTCCGGGCTTCAATCAGGCACCTGAGCGCCTTTAATGAGGCGGAACATCCTCTCCTAAGTTACTAGCAACTTGTTTGACAAAACTGCAAATGTTGAATGGAACAATGTTGATCTCCTCATATGTACTATCCAAATCTGCATAAATTATGTACTTCTGCATGATGGCAAGTTTTTTTTTTCCGTACGCAAGATGGAATCGGAGTTAAATGCAATCAGGTAACAAAAGTTGTCGAACCCTTTTAGTTCAGGTAATTCCCCCCCCCCCCCCCCCCCCCCCCCAAAAAAAAATGTATACGCATATTGGGTGTACGCAAATAGGGTGGTACTTTATTATCTACAACACGCCCCTCCTTTAAACTAATAATGTATAGATAGATAGCTAGGACTGACATGAAACCCTCACAGAGGAAAAACGTTGCAACATCGTCTGAAATTACTCTTAATGTCTTCTAAATAGACGATCAAAATTAGACAGGACACGAAGGGAAGTGTTACACTTACCTACTGAGACCGTTATATACACACAGATCACAGGTATAAGATTCAGAAAAAACTAATAACTCATGAGACTTATAACATAGTGCTCATCCTTCGTAAACAACAGAACACTACGTTACCTAGAGTCCATCTTATAACATAGTGCTCATCCTTCGTAAACAACAGAACACTACGTTACCTAGAGACCATCTTATAACATAGTGCTCATCCTTCGTAAACAACAGAACACTACGTTACCTAGAGACCATCTTATAACATAGTGCTCATCCTTCGTAAACAACAGAACACTACGTTACCTAGAGTCCATCTTATAACATAGTGCTCATCCTTCGTAAACAACAGAACACTACGTTACCTAGAGTCCATCTTATAACATAGTGCTCATCCTTCGTAAACAACAGAACACTACGTTACCTAGAGACCATCTTATAACATAGTGCTCATCCTTCGTAAACAACAGAACACTACGTTACCTAGAGACCATCTTATAACATAGTGCTCATCCTTCGTAAACAACAGAACACTACGTTACCTAGAGACCATCTTATAACATAGTGCTCATCCTTCGTAAACAACAGAACACTACGTTACCTAGAGACCATCTTATAACATAGTGCTCATCCTTCGTAAACAACAGAACACTACGTTACCTAGAGACCATCTTATAACATAGTGCTCATCCTTCGTAAACAACAGAACACTACGTTACCTAGAGTCCATCTTATAACATAGTGCTCATCCTTCGTAAACAACAGAACACTACGTTACCTAGAGACCATCTTATAACATAGTGCTCATCCTTCGTAAACAACAGAACACTACGTTACCTAGAGACCATCTTATAACATAGTGCTCATCCTTCGTAAACAACAGAACACTACGTTACCTAGAGACCATCTTATAACATAGTGCTCATCCTTCGTAAACAACAGAACACTACGTTACCTAGAGTCCATCTTATAACATAGTGCTCATCCTTCGTAAACAACAGAACACTACGTTACCTAGAGACCATCTTATAACATAGTGCTCATCCTTCGTAAACAACAGAACACTACGTTACCTAGAGACCATCTTATAACATAGTGCTCATCCTTCGTAAACAACAGAACACTACGTTACCTAGAGACCATCTTATAACATAGTGCTCATCCTTCGTAAACAACAGAACACTACGTTACCTAGAGACCATCTTATAACATAGTGCTCATCCTTCGTAAACAACAGAACACTACGTTACCTAGAGACCATCTTATAACATAGTGCTCATCCTTCGTAAACAACAGAACACTACGTTACCTAGAGACCATCTTATAACATAGTGCTCATCCTTCGTAAACAACAGAACACTACGTTACCTAGAGACCATCTTATAACATAGTGCTCATCCTTCGTAAACAACAGAACACTACGTTACCTAGAGTCCATCTTATAACATAGTGCTCATCCTTCGTAAACAACAGAACACTACGTTACCTAGAGACCATCTTATAACATAGTGCTCATCCTTCGTAAACAACAGAACACTACGTTACCTAGAGACCATCTTATAACATAGTGCTCATCCTTCGTAAACAACAGAACACTACGTTACCTAGAGACCATCTTATAACATAGTGCTCATCCTTCGTAAACAACAGAACACTACGTTACCTAGAGACCATCTTATAACATAGTGCTCATCCTTCGTAAACAACAGAACACTACGTTACCTAGAGACCATCTTATAACATAGTGCTCATCCTTCGTAAACAACAGAACACTACGTTACCTAGAGACCATCTTATAACATAGTGCTCATCCTTCGTAAACAACAGAACACTACGTTACCTAGAGACCATCTTATAACATAGTGCTCATCCTTCGTAAACAACAGAACACTACGTTACCTAGAGACCATCTTATAACATAGTGCTCATCCTTCGTAAACAACAGAACACTACGTTACCTAGAGTCCATCTTATAACATAGTGCTCATCCTTCGTAAACAACAGAACACTACGTTACCTAGAGACCATCTTATAACATAGTGCTCATCCTTCGTAAACAACAGAACACTACGTTACCTAGAGACCATCTTATAACATAGTGCTCATCCTTCGTAAACAACAGAACACTACGTTACCTAGAGACCATCTTATAACATAGTGCTCATCCTTCGTAAACAACAGAACACTACGTTACCTAGAGTCCATCTTATAACATAGTGCTCATCCTTCGTAAACAACAGAACACTACGTTACCTAGAGACCATCTTATAACATAGTGCTCATCCTTCGTAAACAACAGAACACTACGTTACCTAGAGACCATCTTATAACATAGTGCTCATCCTTCGTAAACAACAGAACACTACGTTACCTAGAGACCATCTTATAACATAGTGCTCATCCTTCGTAAACAACAGAACACTACGTTACCTAGAGTCCATCTTATAACATAGTGCTCATCCTTCGTAAACAACAGAACACTACGTTACCTAGAGACCATCTTATAACATAGTGCTCATCCTTCGTAAACAACAGAACACTACGTTACCTAGAGACCATCTTATAACATAGTGCTCATCCTTCGTAAACAACAGAACACTACGTTACCTAGAGACCATCTTATAACATAGTGCTCATCCTTCGTAAACAACAGAACACTACGTTACCTAGAGTCCATCTTATAACATAGTGCTCATCCTTCGTAAACAACAGAACACTACGTTACCTAGAGACCATCTTATAACATAGTGCTCATCCTTCGTAAACAACAGAACACTACGTTACCTAGAGACCATCTTATAACATAGTGCTCATCCTTCGTAAACAACAGAACACTACGTTACCTAGAGACCATCTTATAACATAGTGCTCATCCTTCGTAAACAACAGAACACTACGTTACCTAGAGACCATCTTATAACATAGTGCTCATCCTTCGTAAACAACAGAACACTACGTTACCTAGAGACCATCTTATAACATAGTGCTCATCCTTCGTAAACAACAGAACACTACGTTACCTAGAGACCATCTTATAACATAGTGCTCATCCTTCGTAAACAACAGAACACTACGTTACCTAGAGACCATCTTATAACATAGTGCTCATCCTTCGTAAACAACAGAACACTACGTTACCTAGAGACCATCTTATAACATAGTGCTCATCCTTCGTAAACAACAGAACACTACGTTACCTAGAGACCATCTTATAACATAGTGCTCATCCTTCGTAAACAACAGAACACTACGTTACCTAGAGTCCATCTTATAACATAGTGCTCATCCTTCGTAAACAACAGAACACTACGTTACCTAGAGACCATCTTATAACATAGTGCTCATCCTTCGTAAACAACAGAACACTACGTTACCTAGAGACCATCTTATAACATAGTGCTCATCCTTCGTAAACAACAGAACACTACGTTACCTAGAGACCATCTTATAACATAGTGCTCATCCTTCGTAAACAACAGAACACTACGTTACCTAGAGTCCATCTTATAACATAGTGCTCATCCTTCGTAAACAACAGAACACTACGTTACCTAGAGACCATCTTATAACATAGTGCTCATCCTTCGTAAACAACAGAACACTACGTTACCTAGAGACCATCTTATAACATAGTGCTCATCCTTCGTAAACAACAGAACACTACGTTACCTAGAGACCATCTTATAACATAGTGCTCATCCTTCGTAAACAACAGAACACTACGTTACCTAGAGACCATCTTATAACATAGTGCTCATCCTTCGTAAACAACAGAACACTACGTTACCTAGAGACCATCTTATAACATAGTGCTCATCCTTCGTAAACAACAGAACACTACGTTACCTAGAGACCATCTTATAACATAGTGCTCATCCTTCGTAAACAACAGAACACTACGTTACCTAGAGACCATCTTATAACATAGTGCTCATCCTTCGTAAACAACAGAACACTACGTTACCTAGAGACCATCTTATAACATAGTGCTCATCCTTCGTAAACAACAGAACACTACGTTACCTAGAGTCCATCTTATAACATAGTGCTCATCCTTCGTAAACAACAGAACACTACGTTACCTAGAGACCATCTTATAACATAGTGCTCATCCTTCGTAAACAACAGAACACTACGTTACCTAGAGACCATCTTATAACATAGTGCTCATCCTTCGTAAACAACAGAACACTACGTTACCTAGAGACCATCTTATAACATAGTGCTCATCCTTCGTAAACAACAGAACACTACGTTACCTAGAGTCCATCTTATAACATAGTGCTCATCCTTCGTAAACAACAGAACACTACGTTACCTAGAGACCATCTTATAACATAGTGCTCATCCTTCGTAAACAACAGAACACTACGTTACCTAGAGACCATCTTATAACATAGTGCTCATCCTTCGTAAACAACAGAACACTACGTTACCTAGAGACCATCTTATAACATAGTGCTCATCCTTCGTAAACAACAGAACACTACGTTACCTAGAGTCCATCTTATAACATAGTGCTCATCCTTCGTAAACAACAGAACACTACGTTACCTAGAGACCATCTTATAACATAGTGCTCATCCTTCGTAAACAACAGAACACTACGTTACCTAGAGACCATCTTATAACATAGTGCTCATCCTTCGTAAACAACAGAACACTACGTTACCTAGAGACCATCTTATAACATAGTGCTCATCCTTCGTAAACAACAGAACACTACGTTACCTAGAGACCATCTTATAACATAGTGCTCATCCTTCGTAAACAACAGAACACTACGTTACCTAGAGACCATCTTATAACATAGTGCTCATCCTTCGTAAACAACAGAACACTACGTTACCTAGAGACCATCTTATAACATAGTGCTCATCCTTCGTAAACAACAGAACACTACGTTACCTAGAGACCATCTTATAACATAGTGCTCATCCTTCGTAAACAACAGAACACTACGTTACCTAGAGACCATCTTATAACATAGTGCTCATCCTTCGTAAACAACAGAACACTACGTTACCTAGAGACCATCTTATAACATAGTGCTCATCCTTCGTAAACAACAGAACACTACGTTACCTAGAGACCATCTTATAACATAGTGCTCATCCTTCGTAAACAACAGAACACTACGTTACCTAGAGACCATCTTATCAACACTTTAACATATCTCTAGTGTTTGGCCAAAAGGGCTTAAGTCAGAATCCAAAGGACCAGTGCATTTAAATATTTTTACCGTATATAACTGATTGTTGGAATATTTGACTTGGTTTATATTTAAGATTTTTATTGAAATAATATTTCAATTAACATAAATGAATTAAGTAACATGATTTACAGGTTCTTTTCAAACCCTCAGAAATTCCCCTACTAAAATTCAGATTTGCTGACTTTAGCTCTTTTGCCCAAACACCCGAGATATACTATTGTAAAGTTGAACTTTTACAACTTGAGGTAACTAACTTGTTCATGCCATTTAAGATAAAGATATCACTGTAGAGTCGGTGTAAGTTGACAAAGGAATATAATTGAAATAGATGGGTCCCCAAGGCTGAAATGAGCACATATGTTCTGCCATTAGAGAGAGTGGAGTGGAGTGGAGAATGGCGGGCTAGCGTGACCCCAGGCCCCCCCCAAGTAGCAACCAACAGTGATTCTTAAATCCTTCCCTTATGTTCTGTATTGTATCTGTTCTGTATGTATTCGGATGGCAAAGCTATATTTCATGTACGAGGTGTGTTCAAAAAGTAACGGGAATTTTGTAATTTCGTGGGTTGTATTAGTTCGATTCGCGCAATTTTCGTTGTGTTGGTAAACATCGAGAAGTATCTGTACATTGTTAGCCAAACCGGATGTTTAGTCTGCTGCCAGCTGTCAAAGAGGTTAAATGTGTCTTGGTACGATCGGCGATTATTTATTTGTTTACAAAATGGATCAGAGAATTTTTATTAAATTTTGCTATAAGAATAGAATAAAATGCAGCAAAGTTTTAGAAATGTTAAATATTACTTTTGGTGAGTCTGCTGAGAGTGAAACTAGGGTTTAGGAGTGGTATAAGCGTTTCCAAGAAGCGGTCGAATGTGAAGGTCATGCTCACTGTGTTTTTCGATTTTAACGGCATAGTGCACCATGAGTTCTTGCCACAAGGTCAAACGATCAATAAGGAGTAATATCTACAAGGCTTTTTGCTTTTTTATGTCTGGGAGGAGAAAAAACATTGTGCACGGCATCCTTCGAATGGGAAGGTATTGCGATGGTCCCTAGCCTTTACGATGTCAGGTAGTTGTTGAAGATCCCTGCACTTGATGAATAAACTTGGGTAAACAATATTTAGGACTCCCATATTAGAGTCGGGCTCACCTCGTTAAAGCCCGGGCATGAGTCACACTAACTAATTATATAATTTGTAAAGAGCTTGAAGATTCTATTAATTCCGAAATTTTTGCTTCTGTCATTGTCTGAAAGGACAAAAAAGGAGAAAAACCTACACTTAAAGGATGACATAGCGAACTAAGGGGTGTAATGCTCCTGACAGCTGTTCGAGTCACAGTCAGTGCAGATATAGTGCAGAGAAGGGAAACACTTGAGTTGTCCTCCATCTGTCGGGATTTGAACCCCCTACACTCACTCCACTATGTTTGTTTTTCCGACTGAGTCCATCTGAAAGAAACATAAGTACATTAGGCAGGCAACTGGTCCTGAAAATGTCTTCTGTTTTCCTTTTTTTTCAAAATTTTATTTATTGAAATCAGTTCGATGGACTTAAAGCTAAAAAGAGGAAAGTACAAATAATGGAACTGATGTATTTGAGCAGAACTTGAACCACGAGTAGAGCTCCCAATCCTGTGCAAATAAAATGTTTTTCGACTCTGGTTTCTTGTTATTGTTTTGATTCTGCCATTCTATCGATATGAATGGGGGTAGTCGGTTCAACGATGAAGGCAATAGTGATTGGGTTGATCGGTAGTCGGTTTCAGATAATTTCCATAGAACATGGACCCGGGGGCTATGAATACCAAATAGAGAGAGAGAGAGCAGGTCCTAGTTGTGACATATTGGACCCCCTTCTCGATCTAGCGCCCCCTCCCTACATATACCGACCCCCCCAGACACACACACATGTTGTGACTTGGGGCACTAATGACACGGCTCAGGGGAGTAATGTTTAGCAATCGAACCGATTGAAACCTACCACCCCCCACATAAATCTTGTATATTGTGTGAAGGCTTGGTGGGCTCTTTTAGCAGGTTGTACCCCGAATATATGCAATGAACTCTCCCCTCCCCCTTATGCTGCCTTTTAGCATCATTTGCTTTTATTGAATTTTTGTTTTATTTTTTACTAGCGGGCTACCCGGCGTTGCCTGGTTAGTAACTGTGTCCGGGCTTATAAGGATGTTACATGTGAAATATGATAAAACCCCGATTAACCGTTGAAGAACTTCTGTTCGTTTTCTTTTACATAAAAAAAAAAAAATACGTCAGTGAATCAGTAATGTACTTCCCCAGAACGAATTAATCAATTAACTTTCCTCTCCCCTCAAAAACTAGTCGATTATTTTCGCTAATATTCAACAGTTGACTTAAATAGGGGCTCCTAAATCTTCATACTAAATGTTGTGTCGATAAATTCACTATATCGGCAGTTTTTAGGTTTTTGGAATTGAGCCCCCACCCTTCAACCCCCCTTCTCTCCAGCCGAAATCGCTGAAATTTGACAAGTAATGTCCTCATTGGGTTTTGACTTAAAAATCAAATTTAACGTCGATACATTGATTACAACGTCCTTAATCCCCCCCCCCCCCCTTTCCTGAGGTCGATTTGCAGAAAAAAAAATAGGTGTGGTTAGAGGGTTCTGGATTCAGGTATATAATTTCGTGGTCGATACAATCGTTCTTTAGGGAGTTATCGTGTTCACAGACAGAAGGCATTTTTTTTTTTTTTTTTCATATTTGGAATCTAGAGGTCGAAAAACATGAAATTCCGTTGAAAATTCCTCAACGAATTTTTGACCGATTACATAACTTCTCCTATACTTCGTATAGATGGGGAAGTAAAACCATGCCCGGGCTTTAACTACAAAGTCATATTTGCCTTCTATCAGAGCACAGCAATTATCGCTTAACGACCCCCATCCATAGGGCGACGCATGGGCCTCCTCGGCTGAGTTTTGAAATCCCTATCTTAAGCTACGGGCGCCCTCTATATAATATTTAATATATTATATTTTATATTGAATATGTATGTATTTCAAATAGAGTTTAATACAACAAATGTGAATAGCAATTAGTAATGATTACTATCAGTACAATGGATACTGTGAAATGGCATCATCACTACTGTTGAGAGACGTAGAAATCAATGTTTTTGATAAGGAAAATAAAATGAAGGACCAGAGCTCGGGCATGACTTTTCAGGAGAATCTTTTAGTTTCGCGCCGGGGAATATAACTCTTTCTGAAAAATCATATATATAAAGCTGAAAATGTCTGTGCGTTGTACCGCTATAACTCACGAACGGCTTGATGGATTTGATTAATTTTTTTTTAATTTGTTCGTCATCGTCTGTGGAAGGTTATAGGCGTATTAGTACCTCAATATCTGGTCCATCCCAGCATCCACCCACGCAATCTTTGTAACTCAAAAACCACTGCAATGATTAATGAGGAATCTTTTTGAATAGATAAGTTTTATCTACCGGAAGGTTAAGGTCTATTTTTTAATCAACCCCTGGTCCATCCCAGCATCCTCTCACGCAATCTTTGTAACTCGAAAACCATTGCAACGATTAATGAGAAATCTTTTTGAATAAATTAGTTTTAGCTCCAGAGGTAGCGTTACTACAGTTGAAGGACTATAAGCCTTATTCCGTATGAATAATTGAAAATTATAACATCATGAATGTACTGTCGAGGAACTGAATAGCCTTATAGGAGATATTGGGAGAAAAGTCAAAGTTCCCCGGGCAACGCCGGGTATTACTGCTAGTTATCTATAAATTATTCACTTATGGAGTTTTGAATCCAAATACAAAATTTCATCCCATTGTATTCATTCTGGGTTATTGCTATCCTGAAGCAACCCCTTCTCTTTTTTTTTGGTTGTTAATTTGGCTGTAAATCAGTATTTAGGTCCACTTATAAAATGGGACGGTATATTCATTTCAGCAGGTGTTTTCTTTTAGATAGGTTGAGTGGTTGGATTAATGACTGAGTCAATCATTCCCTTAATTTACAAATACAGTAGAGTGCCGCTAATCCGGACTAGATGGGACCGAACCCCGCCCGGATCACCGAAAGTACGGATTGAACGGAATTTGCTGTAAAATGCACATGATTAATATTTTAGCGACTTTTTTTTTTTCTCATAAATACACCTTTTCCTTCATCTTAATTTTATTTTCAATACTACATAATGTATATGTATGTAGATCTAAGTTTTCGACCTACGAACTGAGATAGGGTTAACAAAACAAAACATTTTTGTGATTAAAACTCACAAACCCGTCTTCTTTGTCGGCACTTTTCATTGTAGCCGAGTAAGTCGAAGGCAAACCCTCTCTTTGAATTATTTTCGTATTTACCGCTCGCTAAATTAAATTTTTAGTTTACTAAATTTTAAATCCCGTCCGGATTAACCGGATGTCCGGATAATCGGTGTCCGGATTAGCGGGACTCTATATAGAAAATGTAAACTAATGTTGTGTTATTTGTTTTATAGATTTGGAAAGTAATGATAGCTATGGAACAGTGGCAGGAGTGGAGGGGGAAGGGGCTGGTAGTTCCCCGAGCCGCTACCAGAGTACACCACCTCACTACCTCACCTCACCTATCTACAGGTCTGGAGGCCATCCCTCACACGAGTCCTACCACAGTCTTGGTAATATTTTAACATTTAATAGCAGGTTACCTGGCGTGGTCGGATTAGAGAATTTGCTGTTGGAAAAATAAATTTGTTTACACATGTTAAGGCTAGTCCACCAGTGAACTGGGACCAGGCTGCGACTATACCTCGATCGGACTCCGACTGGACTGGAACCAGGCTGCGACTAGAATTGATCATGCGACTGTACCCCGACCGGACTCCAACTAGACCACGACTGTCTGGATTGATTCCAGAACACTCCGCACAAGTCTGGTCGTGGTCCAGTCTATCATGTGTGAATTGGTTCAGACTATTCCATGTGCAGTTAATTGAAAGAACTGTTTCTCAATCAAAGGAACAATAGTCTTGGGGTTGCCCGGTACATCAGAGGGAGTTAGGCTAGTTGAAAGACAGACACTACCGAGAAACAGGCGATCTTAGATAGTTATTGTGATATACCTACGTCATATCGTCTACTACCTGACCACTCTTTCGTCGCTTTGGTGAACATGAGCCCGACTCTACCATGGCAGTCCTGAATTTTGCCACCCTGACATTGTACAGGCTCGGGACCATCTCTTAACGTCACATCCGAAGGACGGCGTGCTCAAGGTTTTATTTTCACCCCCGAGATAAAAGAAAAAAAGAGATATCAAATACTTAGTCTAGGAGTGAAAAAAGATATTTCGGGCTGCCACGATGTTCGGCTAACTTCCTGTTCAACATTCCATTCATTCATTGTCACTTAGTGGCTTAGTAGTCGTGTTTGTTGCTGTACAATATTACGGCTATTTGCATTTTTTATTTTAAAAAGTGCTTTCTCCAAAATCCTCGGCATGGACATATTGTCAAAAACATGGTGATAAAACAGTGCAGTGCAAAAAGTGCTTCAAAGTAATGGGTATTTATGTTGATACATCTAACTACACAAGCTTTTAAAAGATCTTTCTGATGTTCTTTTACCAGACGAGAAAAATAGTTAAAGTAGGAGATATGCTTGAACATAACTTTCGGACAAATGAAAAGTTAAAACTTTATGTATAACCTCGACGAAGTTGTCGGATCAGAGAAATAACGTTTCAAGTTTGTTATTGCTACGAAATAACGTGTATTTTTGGTCACATTATATATTTTTAAATACATATTGTTTACATTTTCTAATAAAATATCTAAAGAGGGCGCCGGTAGCTCAGTGGTATGCGTGCTTGTCTTCTGAGCTCAAGATCGTGGGTTCGAAACCCGACCGAGGTCCTTAGTTTATTTTATCTGGGAGGTGCGATGATCCCGAGCCTGTACGATGTCAGGTACTCGTTAAAGACCCCTGCCCTAGGTGAATAAAAATTTAGGGTAGGCAAAAGAATCGGGCTCATGTCCACCAGAGTGACGAAAGAGCGCTCTGGTAGTAGGCGATATGACCTCGTAGTCGTAAGCCCGGGCGGGCATGAGTCTTAAAACCTAACCTAACCTAAAATATCTAAAAATACATTCTATTATTTTTATTTCATATGTGATAGTAAGATGCTGTGGGACCAGATTTCTCATTGAAATAAAAGACGTTGTCTTCCCACTGTTTTATTTTAGACCAGAACCGGTTTTCGACGCAACAGCGTCATCATCAGTGGTTCATTGGATAGAATACATAAAATATACAAATAATGAAAAGTATAAATCTTAAAGCATCAGGGTACAGAGTAACAAAATAAACAATTATAAACTATGGGATGAACCACTGATGATGACGCTGTTGCGTCGAAAACCGATTCTGGTCGTAAAATAAAACTGGGAAGACAACGTCTTTTATTTTAATTTTTATTTTGTTTCGAATCAAAACAAAAAAAAATCTGGCTGGGGAAATACGTTACCGGTGGCACAATAATCTCTGAATTTTGGGCCACTGTTGGAACCCTTATTTCATATTGACTGTGTGTTTCAGGTCAGTCTGTGGGCCCTTCAGACATGTCGGATGGGAGCAGCACCCATGGCTATCCTGACTTCCCTCCCAGTCCTGACTCCTGGCTTGGGGACGGCACTCATCGCTACTAGCACTCTGGTCGCCCGCTCAGGGCTGCCAATCCTCATCCAACCCCAGTCCTGCCAGCTGCCAATCCTCTTCTCAACGTTTCTTCTCATCAGCCGCCCTCTTGAGCCGCTCCAATTGCGCCAAGTTCTTCAGCATATATTGAACATGATTTATGGAACAATTAACATGTATATATATATTTTTTCATGCTATGCATCTTTCCCGACAGGACTAAAGTAAACCTCTAAGAACAAAATGTCGATGTAACGAAAAAGCAACGTAATTATATTAATTATATTTTTATAAAATTTAAGTAATGGGACAGACTCCCTCGGTTCATAGTGGATATTTTGAGACTGCTGAGCTAGGATGTCTGTTCTTGCACTGATATATTGACTCGGTTTAGTCTTGTGGGGTTAAGATTTTATCACTTTAGTACTAAGCGCCTTCAGCACTTGTAAGGGATAAGATTAGAGCTCTTTATAGATTAAGGGCTTCACATTTTGTTTATATTCAATTGAAACTTACTTTATTCTGGGGTCGAATACTTATTGAAACAATGCTTGGCTTTACTTGTTAGCGGATAATAGTGATGGGGTTTTGTACGAAAGGGGGGTTTTGTAGTACAAAAAACAACGAAACAATCTTCGATCATTCAAATCTATTCAGGTCAGGCATATTAATATAACATCATTAACATATATGAAGATCTTTTATCAATTCGTGAGAAGACATTAAACAAAAGAGCTAAATACAGAGACAAAACAGAGCCTCCCCTCTCTCTTCTTGTTGCTTTCCATAAGTTCGCTATCTCCGACCCTGGTTCGGGTTCTTTTCTGTTCTTTGGGAGCAAAGTCTCCTCATTGCATCAGCTATATGAGAGCTCCTGTGATGAACCTTGTTGACGAACCAAGGTTTCTTAAGGATTGGGATAAGCCAAGTCAATATATCACAGCTCCCAAGACCTCACATACCACTCTAATTCTCATAATCTTTCAATCTATGCATCTATAAAGGGGATAATCACTGACGTAATTCCAATGTGGTCTACTCGTTTGGAAGTTCCTTTCATATCGCAGATCAAGGATACATTAAAACATTAATATAAAATTGTTTTTTAATTATTTATTTTATATGGTGTCGGAGAGTTGAAAACTGCTCGAGAATAACCGTATGGTTATCTGAACCGATACGTAGAAGAACTCAATAATAAGGAACTTAATAACGATATGTTCGCTTCCTGTTTCATTATCATCATTTATACTACTAATTATTTATCGTTTATATTGATTATAAATCTGTGATTGATTCTTTATTGATTAGTATAGGAAGGAAAGAAATTCTATAGTTCCACAATTATCTAACGTAGGTCATGAGCACCCGAAGTTTGTATTTAACCAAGTGAGGCAGTTAAGTGACGCACCGCTTCTATGGCTACAGAACCATTGAACATTTCAGCTTATTTCTATATTCATTTAACTTGAAGATATTAACGGGGGTGACAACTTATTGCTTAAAGTCGATATAACCTGGTAACTTAGTGATCTGTGTAGTACATAAATGATTTTGGTTATATTTTGGGTGAAACCTTGTCGTGATGTACATCTTTGTTATAAAGAACATAGGTAAAACATTCTCACAAAAAACTTGAGAAGAAAAAGATGCATAGCATAAATTATTTAAAAAAAGTACCAGGACTCATCCAGTTTGTATTTATTTATGTTATCTATAGCAGAGAGCAGGAGTTAAGAGAATGCCCTCCCATCTATCACTCGGGAGAAAGGGAGACGATGGGGTGAGGGAAAGAACTGCCGGGCTTCCGCCTCCTCTATGTCCTTAACTCGTGGTCTTTACTATAGTCTATATATTTCATATCTGGTAATTTGAGCAATAGTCATCTACTTATCTGTGGTCGCAGTGCTTTCTTCTGTCAGGTGATGAATGACATTTGTCACTCTGTCCCAAAAAAAATCAACCTTTTTTCTTTTTCTTCATTGTAAATATGTCAATCCAATTGTAATCATATAAATATAAGGTACTTAATTGTTATACTTTTCAGTGCATTAAAAAACCAATTTGTACAGCTGAAGTTACTAAGAAGAAATTTAACTATTTCTTATTTTTCTAAGTTTAAACGTTTGTCAAAGACAATGACATGAGAACGACCTCTAAAATTAAAATGGCGACCCCTAAATGTTAATATTTTCTAATAAAAATGTCAGTTTAATTTTTATATGAAGTAAGAATTTTGCCGGAGGCACATTTAAAAAGCGAAATTTAGTTTTTTTTTCGATTCATTAATACTGATATAATTTACTAAGAGACTATGAAAGGAAGAAAAAAAGTTAATACTATGAAAATCTGCTTATCTTTATGAGATCAAATGACCGTCGCTTGTGACAACAGAGAAAAATTTAGTACCTATTATATTTTTTGGAATTGTGTTATTTGTGTAACTAAAAAAACAAAGTTAAGAAATCTTTTTCTAGTCTGTTCATAGTCAACATTATATATTTTATATTGCAACTAGTCAAGTTATTGTGTATTTGTAATTAGCGTCTAATTCATCGTCAGCTTAACATTCATATGGTCTAAGGTAACATGTGAATTCGCTGTGTGGCAGCGTCAAACTCCATGCCGTATTTTCAGCGGGTCTAGGATCACATCTGTAGCTAATGCGTTTAGCGTTACCCAGGGTGTACCACGGGAAAACGGACTGCACCCCAAAAATATTTATAAAAAATAAGAACTTCCCTCTGTTCTGTGGTCGTCAACTTTCTCTTTCGTTATGAGATCGTCGGAAAAACGTGGATTATACTTCTTCTTCTTTGCTTTTGGCTAGCGCTCTCCTCTCTGTCTCGGTCCCTTCCCCCTGTCCCGGTCTTGCTTCCTTGGGTCCTCCATCCCCCGGCATCCTGCACATGTGCTTGAACTATTTGAGTTGCCTCTTTTCCATTATTTGCTTCATGGATGCTATCTGAAGTTCCTCCCAGATCCTCTTGTTCCTTACGCTGTTTCTCCTTGTTTTGGTAACTATTCTGGGGAGGAATTTAATTTGAGGAGCGGTAACGCAACTAATGAGCTTATCCAGATGAGTCCAACTTTCTCAGCCGTACCGGAGGATTTGAGGAAGATTTCCTTCTAGACATGGAGCTTCACCTGTCTGCTTACCTCTCGTTCCCTTATGATGGAGTTGCAGATCTGGTTCTAGACCCTTCTGTACCCTGCTTGAAACTTTCTGGTCCACTCTACCATAGTGCCAAGGTACAGTCTCCTTGTCAGTAGTCTTCACCTGGTCGCATATGGCGCATATGCACTTGTTAGAGACACACACACACACAAACTGATAACTAATAACTATAATAGTAAAAAATCAAATAATTAAAATGAGTAAAAAATTAATAAATACAATTAGATTCAGTATCTAATAAGGTTTTTAATTACGATAAATATTTTATATATTTTATAATTGTTCCAAAAGTGTCTTCTTTCACGACGATATTTCAGGACGTTCTTACCTCCTTTCCTCAGGCCACAAAAAAAATTAATGAATAAAGTAATAAATAAACCAATAGAAATAGAATAAATGTGTAAATAACTCTTTAAAAAAAATTAAAAATAATGATACAGTAATAAAGATATTACACAAAATGACATTCCGATGTACCTTATAGAATATTTATGGAAAAACTCTGCCAAGTAAATAAAACTTAAAAGCTAAGTATGAAATAATGTTTTTGTATAAGAAACACGATTTTTATACCATGATTATTTTATTATTTTTGAACAATGAGAAAAAAATCCATTTCTGGATAGTGAGTTGGTTTCCTCTAACATAAACATTTTTGGTTGAATTTTAAATATTTTTATTGTATCTATTATGGAATTGAGGGCCAAATTTACCACAGGAAGATGACACTAGACCCAGGGAAGTCCCGCATGGAGTTTTAGATAATTTAGAGGGGGTGGATCGTTGAAACGAAACCAAGATTCCATCCAATCTGCCTTAGACGCCTTGTTTTTTTTCTACTGAAAAATAGTGTTAAGGTGGTTTCACACTGTCATTGTTTTCAACATATAAATTGCAGTTTGTTTTGTTGGTTCACATATTTTTATTTTTTTTGGGGGGGGGGGGGGGGGGGTCACAGTATTTTTGCAGTTAGGCAATAATATTTTGGATGTTAAGCTGACGATATTTATTAGAAAAACAGAAGATTGATTCATCATTTTTCCAAATAATTATTATTATCGAAATTTACTAAATTTCACTCATTTATGATGAACCTAATTTGCTTCTTGTGGACTCCCACTCTATGGAGTGGTTTTTTTTTTTTTTAAGTTTTTACGATATTTGGTGGGCCACCGGTGGGCATAAACCATGTGTCATTCATCTATTGTCCAATCAAATCGTTGAAACTCTGTCCAGAAAAGAGAAGGTCCATTAGTGAATTCTATTGGATGGCTAAGCTTCTTCATCTGGCCCCTAGAGATGTTATGTCTCTATTTACAAGAAACAGACTACATTGTTCATTATATATTTTGCAGGAATTAGAGAACATTAAATTGAAATAAGCAAAGGTTTTTGTTATTGCCACAAGTTATTTGTCTCTGCAAGTATTGTCTGTTACTATGGGGCTTGACAGTTACCACAACAAATAAATACCCGACGTCTTGTCAAATTAATTGTTCTTGTTGACATAGGTTGCTATGGCACCAGGCGCGGATCTATGAGCGATGATAGCCTCCACCAATATGGCACAAGAGTAAAATAAGAAGTCTTGTAAATTTACGTGTTTATTACAAAATGCTGAGAGAGAATGGGGGCAATGCGAATAATTCTCTTCCCCCCCCCCCCCCCCCCCCCCCCTCTACTTAAAGCTTCACTAAAATAAATGAGTATTTTTCACTTTCCCCCCATAATAAAAGTAATGATAATATTTATTTCCGTAGAATCATAACATGGTAATTGGTTTCTTCATATAATTTCATACTTCAAAATAGTTTATATAAATTATATACATCAACCAATATTTAATTTTAGAATACAAACACATTTCAGATGAATAATGATATAAATAAATAAATAAATAATATAAAATTCCTAATATTAATAAATACAATGGATTCTATTTTTATTAAATTTTCAATTAAAAATATTTTATATTTTTTAAATAAGCTTTCTTTCACGACTATTTTTCGGGGCGATTATAAGCCCCTTCCTCAGGTTACAAACAGCGAAATATAGAGAAAATATATATAATAAATACATTAACAAATAACAATAAACGTTACAAATAACACTAAACTAAATAGTAAACATCTAACAACATTTATGATAATAATAAAAATATTAAGCAAAAATAACGATATAACTTATTGAATGAATGTATGAATTATTGTTTTTATATGGTGATTCTTATTTTCTTTTTGGAATATTGAGAAAAAAATGCCACCATTTCCGAATATAGGGTTTTTCTAAGAAGGTCTTTGTAAATAATATTTAATATAATTTAAGAAACATTTCACAAACCAACGCACTTCAATACAAGAAAATGTCTTACGATTACGTTTTTTAAAAATATATAATAGAGATATCTGATATCCGTAATTATGAAATGAACAATTTTAGCTCTACCCCCACATGTTGGCGACCCTGCCAGACACTCAGAACATTCTCATAACTGTCAAGTCCCAACTTATTATAAGAAAACAGATCATATACTAAATTATTTTTTATAATTAAAAAAATATAAAACAATAAAATTAATCGTGTACATTTTACTACATCAGTTACCAATGATCTTCATGCTTGTAATTTTTACTATGTAAATATTTCTCTTTGTATAAATATATATGTATATTCATTTATAAATGCGAAATTAACTATTTAATGTGCAATTAGTCTGTGTTTTTACTATTGAAATGGTGTTCTCTTATATACAGAATTATTATTATTAATCGTGTGTAAATGTTATTTTGCTGTTGATAAAACTAATTAGTCTTATTTATGGTCAGATAAAAAAAAAAAAATTGTGTAAATAGTTCCATAATTATTAAATTTTCTTGGATTTCTTCGTTCAAATATGTATATTTTTTATGATCAAATATTTTGCTAGTTATTATATTAATTGACATGTAAATTTATTCTCACTACTTGTATATAAGTAATGTAAATTGAATGTTCTTTGTCTTTAGTCAATTAAATAAAGTTCTTATTTATGTGTTCTATTGTTTACTTGACTTTTTATTTAATTTTTTATTATTTTTGAAGAACAGTAATACAGAAAGTTCGAAATTAATAAAGAAAACAAGATTGGGATATAAAATTGGAGTAATTTTTGAGATATTCTTTGATAACACCCAGCCAGGCATTCAAGTTTATGCCTGAAATTTCGTAAGTTAATTTTTTTTCTTGTAATATAATTTTATATTTCAAATATTAAAGTTTAGCTTTTCTTTTCTCTAAAGAGTGGAAGAATTTTTAAAATGTTTACTTTTTTTTAGAATCTCGGCCTATCTATTGCGTTTTTCCCGGAATTTTTATTTGAACATCTTAATTATACAAGATTATAGTCCTCTCATTGTGGAGGGGGGAGGGGGAATTCCAAATAACGTTCGAAAATGCATGAAGATTAGATTAGGTGAAATAGAGAAAAAAAAGTGGGTGAATCATCATCTGTAGTGGAATATAATATAGCCCATGATGTAGACTTTTAATCGCAACCTTAAGAAGCCGTCAGTGGTTGTTCTTCCTACGTACATCCCCAGCAAAAATTAATCAATTACGTTGTGGTTTTTGTGAATCATACTTAATTTTGTGTCAATGGATTTATTTCATCGACAGTTATTAGGGTCGAGCCCTTCTTCTCTATTCCCTTCGGCCGATTTCGTGGAAAATTAATAGGTATCATCTTTATGGGATTTGAATTTAAATATAAAATGTGTCGATACATTCATTACATCCGCAGTTATTGGGAATTTTGAGAGCCCCACCTCTGACCCCTCCCCCCTTCGGCTGATTCCGTTGAAACGATAGGTATCGCCCTTATAGGGCTGTGAATTTACATATGAAATATGTCAATACATACATTACAACGGCAGTTATTAGAGTTATGTTAAGCCTCCTCCGTGATACCCCCTCCCCTTTGGCCGATGTGACTGAGAATCAATATGTGTCATCCTTAGAGGGGTTCTGGATTCACATATATAATTGCGTGTCGATACATTCATTCTATCGGGAGTTATCATGTTCACAGATAGACATTCTTTTTAGCATAAAATTCCGTTGAAAATCCGCATCGAATTTTTGACCAATTACATAACTTCCCTTATACTTCGCTTAGCTGCAAAAGTAAAATCTGTCTGTCTGTGAACACGATAACTCCCGATAGAATGAATAAATATATCGACACGAAATTTAATATGTGTATCCAGAAACTTCTCAGGGTGACAGGTAATTGTTAAAGAGCCCACTTATCCTAAGTGAATAAACCTAGGTAGGCAAAGTTTAAGACTCCCACAGTGGAGTTGGGCTCATCTCCACCAGAGCGACCAAAGAGCTCTCTGGTAGTAGGCGATATGACTTCGTTGCTAAAGTCCGGGCATGAGTCACAATTTCTAACTATAATATATATTTTCCCAATTCATATGAATGAACTGTCATTTAAGTCCTTCCTTAAAATGTTTTTTACGTAAATTATACTGTTGAATGTTAAATCTGATATTCCTATAAAGCATATTGTTAGGTTCTTGAACGTCTGCCATTTCTTAAATCCGTATCCTGTGGGAAATGAGGTTCACTTTCTGGCGTTCGCTCGCTGTTGAAATTTAATATTTTCGGACATTTTCCCAAGTTTGGACCTGAACGAGTCTGTAAACGTCAGTTAACTAGGGACCATTTTATGTAAGAAGTAAAAGTATCATTTTTGTTGAATAACATGTTTAACATTGAATTCGTCTTACACCTGCTTCACTCAATTTACTTTACCTCATCTTTTCGTTTTTTCCTCAATTCAAACATTAATTTTAAACCATAGCTTCAGACGACGGAGAAGTATTATGGCAAAATTTGAAGATTATTAAACGAAGACGTTTTATAAATTGTTGTAAATACATAAATTAGCCAGTTGTTTGGCCATATTTATGTTAATGAGTCATAAGAAATTTATAAATAAGTAATTATGTTAATGTTTTTCATGTTACTATATCATTCACCCTTGATATATATATTTTCAGAATAATTAACTAATGAAAAAATTGTTATTGATATGTAATAAAGAGTAATTGATCATTATGTGAATACTTTAAAAAAAAAACGAATTTGGACACACTGACAGGAAAAAGTTGACTAAAAAAACAACAGAGATCAGCACCATCGTTAACATGGCGGCTGTTTATAGTGTTTTTTAATTTGTCAGTTTCATGTTCGCTTTATAATTCGTCGTTATTTTTTATAATAATTTATTATTTTTTACCTTATTTTTGTAATAAGAATTCTCAAGTTTGTGGGCGAATTAGTTTAATTAGCATGGCCGGGGTAGGGAAAGGTGTACAGTACAAAAAACTAAAAACTCGATCATTTAGAGGTGGATTAGACAAAGGCGATGAAGATCCATGTGTACTTACGGAAGAATTTCTATGTTTATACGACAAAAAAATAAAAGAAATAGAAGATAGCGGTAACTCATTGGAAGTAATCATTACTTTTATTATTACGTTTACAAATTGAAACTTTTTAACCTTACTTTAAACCTTGACAAGGTTAACACTTTTATCAGTTACACAAATATATCAAGGTTTTTCCAATTATATTTTTGAGGTGGAGGTCTTTGCAGTTGAATATATTAAACCATTAATTAGTATCAATTGATGTTTGTTCATTACCAATTGTCAAAAATTATGCAGACACTTTCTCCGGAAGAATTGTATGTAAATATGAAAGAAAAGTGAAATGTGTCAGATTTGTTTATGTTGTCCCTTCTTTTTGCTTTACTGGGAATGGAAGACAAATAATTCGAATGTTTCATTTCGCTGTTCTATATTATTTCCACTAAAGTAGTTAAAACCGGGTCAGCTTTGACATTTTAATATTCAGAATATTATGAAGACATTCAATTGTTGGCATAACAATTATATTACATTGCAGGGTTATACTTAAATTATATTATGTGTGAAAGTAATAAAGAAATATATTTATTTGAATATTTTCAACTATGTTGATTAGTGGCTAAAAGACAAAACACTACAAGCTCCTTAATACATACTTATGAGGAAAACGTTTTTAAAATATTCTCTACATTACATGGAATCGTAATCTGCGATTTATAGTCAATATTTTAGTGAAAAGTAATTATTGTGTTTTTCAAGAGATATTGTACTAGAACTAATTTTGTTTATTTGTTTACATAATGAAAAGATGAAGGTGAAGACGTTGGAGGACTGGATTTGTGACCTGGTTGAACAAAATCGAATGCTGTTGAAAACAGTAAAAGAATTGGAATGCGAAGCTTTAAAGCGAGTTAATGCTTTTAGTAATCTTGCAACCGCAGCCAAAGACAACTCTGCATCCGAAGTCAGTTCATTATCTGAAAGTTGTCGTAAATATTCTGTTATTAACTATTATTATTATTTTAGTTCATATATGTGAGTGATTACACATGTAGTTATTTTCTGGTTATATTTAAGAGGATCACACTGATCGTAATAGATAAATTATGAAAATTATCCATAGAAATTATTATTTATAGTGTGCAAATTTGGGATAAGTGAAGCTGAATTCTGTGAGAAAATTGGTAAAACCCAGGCGTGGCGGATATTTCAATTTTCACAACGGTTAACGATCCGGTGATATTTCACGCCTCTCTGTAGATTATTAACCGTCCAGATGAAAAACCTGAGGGTCTCTGAGCTACCGGCGCCTTTAACTAACTCTTCTACCATTGTAGAGGAGATATTTCAAAATTATGGAATGTCCAAATTACGGAAAATGGTTGCTTTCTCAAAAAAAGAAAACAATTTGTTTTTCTGGATAATTCACAGCTCTTTAAACTTGAATGTTTTCTTTGTAGGACCAGGATAGATAAAAAATGTTTTTATAAAAAGATTATTTATAATCTATAATTGCAATGTATAACTGGGTTGCGCAAAGGTGACGTCAATGTGATTCATGCGAAACTGATAATAAAAGCGAATAAATAAAATGGAAAATTTTGCATTTGAAATTTTTCGCCGTTAAAGAGATGAAGGTCTTTTAACTTATTTGTGCTACGATAGTGCCAGTGTTTAGAATTAATTTAGATTTTGAATGAATTTGTTTCGGCACTAAAGACGCCAGTTGTATAGGATACAAAATAACTTTTCTGTCGATTTGCTTAAATTAATAAATTAAGTGGACGTAAAGGTAAGAAAAATACTGTTTATTCATTGCCATGAGGAATAAATACATTTTTTTTTTTTTTTTTGTTTAATTGATTTTATTTATTTAAGGACTCTACACCAGATTGTTTTTTGCGACATTAAAGATCTAACGCGAGAGATATGTGCCTAGAAAAGTTGTTTTAAAATATAAATCAATTTTAAGGTCCTGTAAAATACTTTACTTACGTATTTATTCATTACTATGGGTATCGATATTATCAACGTCGGGGTATAGTTAAATGAAAAAAATAAAAACAGCTTTTTCTCAGATATTATTATAATTTTTTTAAGCTCTGACAAGATTTGGCAGATAACTGTATTAATTTGTAGTTGATCAAACTTGAAGTATGTCAATTTACCTAATAATTTTAGTCACTCAGTTTTGAGATAATTTTCATAGTTTTTCTATCTATTGACTTTGTTCTTGATCCAAACAAACATTTCTTTATATTTTCTATTTCCCCAGCTGTACGAAATGTTTATGTGTGTGTTTTCATCGGAATTTCATATTTACGCCCCCCCCCCCCCCCCCCCCTGATCTGAAAATAAAAATGTCTTGTCTAGATGTGTATGTCTACGAACACGATAACTCTCGACGGAATGAATATATCGACACAGACTAAGGCAAAAACTGCCGATGTAATGAATGTATCGACACAGGATTTAGCATGAGAATTCAGAAGTGATTGAATAAAACACCTATTGATTTTCAAAAAAATCAGTAGATTAGTTTCAGCGGGAGAGTGAAAACATAGTTGATTAATTCATACTGGGGAAGCACATTGTCGGTGGTTCACCGACGACCTATTATGTACCTTTATTTGGAATTGAATTAAATAAGAAAAACATTTTTAAAAAATAAAAAAGTTTTAAGTACCTAGATATTCATTTATTTGTATATTTTTTTTTATAAATTTTAATAAGGTCTCTTTTGGTGAGCTCTACCTGGCGGCTTCAACTTTCACTACCTTGGTTGCCTTATATGACACTCTTCTCAAATTCAAGATGTCCTTTTAAAGAGTTGTTCCGTTTCGGAAGGCCAATTTCAGATCTGTCAACCCAAACTTGGTATTAAACTATTTGGTCTTATTAACAATTTTACAGTAGAAAACATATAGTTTTAAATTGTTCTATATTTAAAACAACTTTTTTTTATTTAAAAAAAAAAAATGCAATTCAATTCCAAATTAGGCTTAATTTTTTATTTATTTATATTTCTTCATTATTTTGTTTTAATCCAGTCACATCTATCTGGCCTGTATATAAATATACCACAAATAATTACACGGTCGAATTGATTTAGGCTTATAATATTTTTTGGGATGGGGAAAAACGTAAACAATTTAGTATCATAAAGTGAGACATGAATGTAGCCGTTGTAATTGTTTTATTTAATTTTTTCCAAACGGTTGACAAATGATTATAAAGCTAATATACATTTTATGAATGGCTTATAAAGATACGAAGCGAGGTTATATAAAAGTTTTGATATACTCCGTGAAGGTAAAGGCAGACCTGTTTCAACTACTTGAGCTGATAAGGAGGCTTCGCGAGGATAGAAAATTTTGCGCCTGTGGTCTTCATTTTAAGACAGTCACCTATGAACAAGTATTTGGCAAAACAGTTACAAAAGGGTATGTAATTTTTCTTATCATTTATAATTTTTTTTTAAATTAAAAAATTGAAGAAAGTTTTACCTTGATTTATGCCGAGTCACATTGATATATATTTTTGTTTACTCCAGACCAAATCTGTACAACTGTTGATTTTTTTTGAATTTTCACTAGCCTACTGAGCTCAAGATCCCGGGTTCGAAACCTGGCCGAGGCCTTTAAGTTTTTTTGTTAGGGGAAAAAACATTTTAACACTTACTGCACTATTCTCAATTTACAAGGACACTTATAGTAAAAATTAGACAAAAGCTCGGTGACAGGCATAAACTCATAAACATTTATCTACAGCTTGTATTAAAAGAAAGAAAATAATACGTTTTTCAGATATTATTTAGTCTCAGATGTAGTATCTGGACTTGCCTGAGAGAGTTACAGAACTATAGGCAAGTCTAAGACTATGCTAGCTACTCATCACCATGACATTGTCGGTATACAATAACCCAGACAATAGATTCACTAATCCCTTACCCCAGAGGTAATGTTACCGAAGAGAATTGTAGGGGGGCTCACCCATTATATAAATGACAATTTTTGACATCGCGTACATTTGAAGTGATATAATTCTAGAAATAAGTGGACATTTGTAATCATTTGAGGTTTGAATAGAATGTCATTTTCCCGCCAAGTCTAGGTTGATAATTTACAAAGGTATTTTGTACATTTCATGTTGAGCTCTTTGAAACATTGTGTCACATATCCATCCCTCTCGGACATTTATGAAAATTTCAGATGAGTGAGTTTCAAGTAGATGATTTTAGTGAAATACAGATAATTGTAATAGTTTTGTGTCATTAGAAGTTGTGTCAATTACCTGGGCTAGCTGGTTGCTCAGTGTTTCTTGCGCGCAGCGTCGCTACATTTTTGAATTATAATAATGTTTTATTTATTGTAGTTTTGTGACTCACTACAGCTAATATCAATATTTGTCTTGCAATTAGAGAAGGGACGGTATAACTCCCGTACAGTTTGTTCCTACTTTCAAGTCTGACGAAGAAATCATTAGTTGAAACATTTCATGAAGAACATTTTTCGTAAAAGACCTTTTTTCCGTAAAACTAACAGTTTTCGCATAAACCAAGCAAACATCTAAAAAAAAAGGGGAGTATTTTCGGATTTTTTAACATTTAAATTCACGCAAGTTGTTTGTTTGTGTTTGAAGCGACAATTAACGACATTGGACTGCGAGTTTTCATTATAAGATATACTAGTGGCCCCCTTTTACCTTCTTGGTGGAGAATTTTGAAAAAAAATTTCTTTGTGGGTAGTTTTCTTATGTGAGGGAGGAATGTCCATCCCGAAATTCAAGTTTCCAGCTGTTTTTGATATTATAGTGATGAGTGAGTGCATGAAGACAATTATTTTTATATATGTGATGCGCTTTAGGAAAAAAGTACTATAAGTCGGAAAAAGGAAAGCTAGAAAACGCGAACAAGGTCTAAATTGTCGATTACCATTTTTTTAATAACATATTTTAGTAGCAACATTTGGCGACACTGTGTACTATTTGGGTCAGTTTTAAATTACGTTAGGACCAAAAATGAGACGCCAGACTGAACATACTTTGCAAATTTTAATTAAAATTCAGTAGTTCCATAGATCAAGAGGTTACAATTTTAGCGTTAAGGACACACGAACAAACGAATGGCCGTATCATTGAAATTTTTCTATTCCAGATATCAAATTATGTTATATGATTGTTGATTACATGTCGCAATTAGAAATATTCCATTTACAAAATGTTTCCCTATTCCTCACATTAATCTACATTTCTGCCTTTTAGGTCTTGCAAATGTAATTTTAACGTCGAACCCTATTCGTAAGTTAACACCCCCGAGTATTGTTATTATTCATCTTAATTTTTATTTTTAAGGAGAATGAAAATAATTAATATTTATTCTTGCTCAGGTGCTGGTCCATTGCTACTTGTGTTAAAACCGATTTGCCCAAGTATGAGAGGAAAATGAAATGGTCTGAAAAATTGTGCAAGTAACAAAGAAAAATTATTAAATGGAAGATGCATAAATTGTTGCTTGAAATTCACTTCTAATAAAAATTTTCCATGCATGCTTCTGTTTCTTTTTTGTAGTTAATATTATTTTGTTGGTTTGCTCACAGCTGCTCTGCAGATAATTTTAGTTTAGTTTGCAAAATGAAGGAGAAAATAAATACTTGATGAGAGGAAAACTATATATTGCTCAGCTATGTTTTGATTTGCAATTCCGAAAATTTTCTTGCAATATGTTTCTTTGAGTGAAATTCTCCTGTATGCAAAAAAAAAAATGTATGAATGGGGCGAAATTTGCTTTTAGGTTTTGCTTAAGTAGGAAAGGAAGGAAAATAAATTTAAAAAAAGTTGTTGATTACTAAATTTTTCAATAGACTACCAACAATCTTAGAATGGTTAGTGTTTTTGTTTTTTTCACGTTCACATTTAAAGTGTACTTTCTCAAAATTGCTCTACAAAATATGTTATATGTTTTACCGGAAAATATTAAAATATTTATTTCTTTTTCTTTTTAGATAATTTTGGATAATTAAGTACCATTTATGGCTCTTTAATGTCTAATCTTGCTCTTTAATCTGAGCCCCAGGATTTAGGAAAAGTAATTCCTGCTGACTATTTTTTGATGCTTTCAATAGAATAGACAGAATGCGGGTCCTTTCTTGACTAAAATCTATCTATCTATCGTGGCGCTACAACCCGGTGACGGGTCCTGGCCTCCTCCACCAACAGCCACCAATTGTCTCAATCCTGTGCGGCTGCCATCCAGTTCCTGATGCGGAATATGTTTCGGGCATCTTCTGCCACACCATCTGCCCATCTCAGCTTAGGTCTTCCTCGCCGTCTTACTCCATGAATGGGCTCCATTAGCAGCTTCTTCGGCATTTCCTCAGCTTCCATCCTGGTGACATGTTAACCCATCTTAACCTCCCAATCTTCATGACTCAGGACATCTGGTTCTCTATATAGTTCGTGGAGCTCCTGGTTGTTGCGTCTGCGCCATGCATGGCCTAATTGCACTTCTCCAAATATTCTGCGCAGAACCTTCCTTTCGAACCCCAAAAGGCTCTGTTCGCTCATTTTTGACTAAAATAGATAATGTATACAAATTCCTCGGCGAATCACCGCTATTGTACTTCCCCAGTTCGAATTATTTTTATCAACTACGTTTTCACTCTTCATCCAAACCCTTCTTCATGTATTTTTCAGCTAAATTGGACAAAGGAGAAAGAGGGCTGACACTTAACATCTAATACACTAAGTGTCCGCACTCCCTACAAATCCCTAATTATAATTCTAGCTGTAATTCACCGACGATTTTTGTTTTTCTTCTTTTTTTGGACTGAGGTGGTGAGAAAAACATGAAATTCCGATGAAATCTTAATATAGAATTTCGACATTCAAATGTTATAAAGCGGGGTCGCATTCTATAAAAAAATGTGCATTACCAGGAAACGACACATAAATAAACCTGTACCTTTAGTTATCAGGATCCTACTTTAAGTATAACATCTTAAGAAGATTCTATTTTCAATGTTAGAATATTCAAGACTCGGAGAGTGTCTACTCCGTTTTTTTTTTTCACCGAATATATAATTTCTTGTATAGCTGGGAAAGTATGTAGAAGAAAAAAAATGAAATAAAATTGACGTGATCAATTTTGTTAACATTTATCCAAATTTATTTCTTGGTGAATTTATGATATTACTTTCATTTCACAACTGAAGAAAATGACAGTTTGCCTTTGAGTTTCATATTAAATAAATATAATAAATTTTATTATAATTTTTAATTTATATTTTGTTATATTCTTAATGTTATTTTTTGCACTTGAATTTATATGTTTTAAAATGTATACATTAATGATTGTTTTATTTTATTTTACAGCCTTGTCGGTGTCCGGAGGAAACACTGAAAAAGTAAATTCCTTTTTTTTAATAAGTCATTTAAATAGTGTGTAATTAATGATGGGTCAGGTGGGGTCTGTAAGAGGCTGATTCTGCGCAAGTTTACCAAAAAAGTAACTTCTTTGCGGACAAAAGTTAAACTAGAACGCCCAGATTTCTCATTATTCACAGTTAGATATTTATCTTTCGGAATACTCGTCTTCGTTGTACTTGTTGAGACTAGTTTGCCAGTACTTTCGCGAGAAACTTAACGTTTTCAACCAGATTTTAACTCGCAAAATTTATATCTATTTATAGGCTACGTTTCACCTATTTTCGAAGACGACGTACAGTCTCACTTCCATGTCAAACAGTTGAACTGAGTTATTGAAATGTTTTTTTTTTTTGTTTTTTTTTTTTTAGAGTTTGCGTTTCACCTTTGGCGATTCTTAACTGCTTGTCGAATTGCGAATGTCTTATCGGGTTTTACAAGATAGTGATGTATTTTTTTCCAGACGAATCGATGGAAACATCTATGTTGGTTGTATTATTTAGTTCTTTGTTGGTAAAATTCAAATATTTTATTCGCTATGCGCTAAAAATGTCTGTCTGATGGTTATGACGATTTTTCGTCCCTCCTGTAAAATTTAGGGAAATGCACATTGTTGATTTTAATTAATTAAAATTGTTTTTATTTTTAGTTACTTTCAGTAATTTTGAAATTATTATATTAATTGTTATTTTTTGTAATAGGTGTGAAATGGAGCGGAAAATCCAGGAGCTGCAGTGTCTTCTGCAGCAGAACGAAGAGCATTTGGCTGACTGTACAGACAAAATTGATTGTTTGACAGATCATCTAGCTGAGAAAAATGATGAGGTGAACTTGTTTCTTTTTTCATTTTACGTTTTTTATTGTCTTTTTGTTTATACAAACAGGGTGTCCACAAATAGGAGGGAAATCAGGGAATTAACGAGCCATTAGGCAAAAACTGCGAAGCTCGAGGAATTTTACTTTTCATATTTTAGCGCAAAAAGTTTCCTTGACAAAGATGATAATATAACAAAGGTCTGACCAGAGTAGGCGAAACATAATACAAAAGGGTAGCATGGCTTGAGAAGTTGGTAGTTTATGTAGGGATTCGATATTGTAAGAAAGTGTCGATACTTTTATTTGTAAGTAGTATTGTAAAGAAAATTGGTAACCCATTATAATTATCTAATATGAGTATGCATCGTATCGAACACCTGATAGGAATGTGCATTGCCTGCAGTTTTTACTGTAAGCACACATTTTTGCACCTTACTGACTTTTCGCCCAAATGGGCGAAAAATGTCCATAATTCATTTTGTGGAGGCGACATAACTGTAGCTTAACTATACAGGTAACTGAGTGACTAATTAGCGATTATAATAATAATATTTTTAAAAAAACACATTATTTTCAACAACCTCAGAGTGTGCCGAGGCTTGGAAATATGTTTTGCAATTGCTCAAGTCCCTGCCCAAGTTACGTATTGATCTATTGAGGGCGCCGGTAGCTCAGTGGTATGCGTGCTTGTCTTCTGAGCTCAAGATCGTAGATTCGAAACCCTGCCAATGCCCTTAGTTTATTTTATCTGGGAGGTGAAATAAACTTAAATACGCCGTCCTTCGGACGGGACGTTAAGCGATGGTCCCAAGCCTGTACGATATCAGACCCCTGCCCTAGGTGAATAAAAATTTAGGGTAGGCAAAATTTAGGACTCCCACAGTAGAGTCGGGCTCAGTCCACTAGAGTGACGAAAGAGCGCTCTGTTAGTAGGCGATATGACCTCGTAGTTAAAGCCCGGGCAAGATTATCTAATTAACTTGATTTATTCATTTTCAGCGAAAGGAGAGAACTGTTTAGAGGTTGAAGAGATTTTTTAAATCAAATACTACGTACAAAAAATTATTTAGTCTATTTGTTTTCTTCGACTCATTTTATTGTCATACAATGACGTATTTTTACATAAGAGTAAAAATATCAACATTTCTGTTTTTTCGTTTTTCTTTTTTAACATTTTGTTTTCGTTATTTTTCAGTGCAATATGCTCAGGGATAACAGATGCAGGTAAGGAGTTTTTTTTCCTCTTAGTTTTATAATAAATATCGCACCCGTTGTATAATAAAGGTACAACTCAAAAATTGAATTTGTTGGCAAATCAATTTTAAAGTGTTTGTTCTACACTTTTCACTACCTCCTCATTTAAACGCCACCACGAGTTTGTCCGCACAAAAAAATAACAGAACAAAATCAGTTACATTACGTCCAACTGCATGGACATTACTGATTTGTCTCTTTTCTTTCCGGACGAAAAATTCCTAATCCCTCAACAGAATAAAGAAACGCTCCCTCTTGGGTGGTGGGAAAACCAACTAGAGTTCTCCTGATATTCTACGTGCAAATAGGGCTACTTCCTCAATTCAATATCGTTCGTAAATCAAAATTCGCATTTTTTTAATTGTACCTTTATTCTACGACGGGTGCGATATATGTATATAATATCATTTAATATATAATTATATATTTACATATATATATATATATATATATATATATATATATGTATGGCAAGGTGTCAACATATATCTGATGAAAGTAGTATAATCTAGTATATTTGCGGTATAGATGTATACCAAAAGCAATTGCGCAAAAGACTAAAAATGTGGCAATGTCAGGAAGTGAGAAAATAACCCAGTGGTGACAATCCATTGGCATTGAGTTGCATACACCGGTTTTGAATTTATGTATACAATTTCATTACATCGTCGATCGGATTCGAACTCCCAACCTTCCCCTCTCTGGGCGAGCACTCTACCAGTCATCCAAACTAGGCATAGGTTTTTTTTTCAGAACGTAGAAACCTATTATAGAAGTGTTTTAAAATTTTTGATTTTTGTTACCCATAAAGTATAGTTAGTTGTGAGTGTTCCTCAAGTTTTGTTTTCGACTTGCCCCCGTTCATTAAACTTGTCCTTTTGAACTGTTTTCCCAAAAATATAATGGAAAATAGTGGATAAACAGTTACTTATCGTAATATGGCATCTCAAAATTCTGAAGGGGAGAGTGTGTGGGTTGTGGGGGAGGCCCAAAACGTTAAATTAATTAGCGTTTGATCGAAATTTCATGACTTCTCACTCCTAGCTTTCTCATGATTTTTGTTATAGTTATATTCCGGTTTTGTTATTAACCTTTGTCTCGATTATTTATTAAGTAAATAGAAGTTGGAAGTCTGCGATATATATAATATATATATATATAAAGCAATTGTGCGAAAGAATGAAAATGTGGCAATGTCAAGAGGGGAGTAAATAACCCAGTGGTGACATCTATTGGCACTGAGTTGCACACATCGGTTTAGAATTTATGTATACAATTTCATTACATCGTCAGTTATTACGGTTTTTGTGTTAAGCCCACCACTAATCCCTCCCGTTATCTTTCGCCAAGGCTGAAAGTTTATAGACATACAAATTCTAGACATAAAAATAAAGTTTCGTGTCGATGCATTCATTCTATCGTGTTCACAGATCCACAGGAATTTTTTATTTTTTCATTCTTGAAGGAGTGGGAGTACCTGAAATTTCGGTGAAAACTAAACATCGAATTTCTGACCGATTATGTAACTTCTCATAAGGATCTTGTTTGCTCAAAAAAGTACATATTTTGCGATTTGTACAGGCCTGTAAAAGCTTCTATATGCGGCAAAGTCTCCGAAAAAATAAAATAAAATAAATAATATTAAAAAAGGGGCAAGTGTCAATATGTAGGAATGGGCATTATCTCATTTATGCAATAAAAATATTATCGCAAAAGATTGCAAACAATTAAATACAATTTCCGTTGTTTTTTTAAATCTTAATATATATATTTCTTATTTTTCAGGGCAGCAGATTTAGAGTCAAAAATTTGTCAATTGGAGGATGAGCTAGCTGCTAAATCTGAGACGATAAGATGTCTTCAGCAAGAAAAATCCAAAAATGTAAATATTACTATTGCACTATCAGTTATTTGAATGAACTTCTTATTATTTTAATAACCCATTAGTATATTTAATATTGGATTACTTTCCAAGGATAAGTAGGCTTTGAGATCACGTGACTCTCTGTTTCATTTATAATTACGATTCTGATGAATACATTTTTACGAAACTTTCAAAATATTTATCGAACCATTTGGATTTTGGGTGGAATTGTCCAACAGTTTTACTTCCTGCTCTGCCCTATTTCTATTTGAGAAATTTCTAGGATTTCTAGAAGGTTAAATACTTGAGCGGCGCTACAACCCATCACTGACCTCTTCAGCCTCCGCCAGATTTCTCCTCCCGTCTCTCCTTTACCACTCACCTCGGGATCCAGCTCTCCATCCCCAGCTCACCACAATCTTCCTAGCTTTGTCAACCTTAGGGTAGGGAGTTCATGCTTCGTGCTTCGCCTCCATACAAGGATGAGGATTTCCTTTCGATGACACCAAAGTCTCGCACATCCGAGCCGGATAAGGATTTTAGAGAGCCTTGTCTTGGTTTCTCGGCAGATCAAACGGCCTTCATTTCGTTCCTCAGATCGAAGTAACACCAGTTCCTCGTCACTATCCTTCGTCTTATATCTGCATCATGTCTTCGCTGGTGTTTACCTGCGAACCTAGGTAGACAAAGTCGGCTGGCTATTCTTTTGACGATGTGTTGTCCTATGAGGCTCCGCAACTCCACCGTGTGGTTCTGCGCACTTCGTCTTTGCAAACTTCATCGATTGATCCCTCTGATAACTTAATGGTTTTTCAGCTCCATTGAGATTTCGTTGTACCGTCGTTTAATCAAGTTGTTGATTCATAGCAAAACTACGTCGATTTAGAAGCTCTGGTTTGACAGCTGTTGAACAAGCTTCTGTTACGCTTCAGCTGAAACAAATCAAAATTTTATAGGTGCATTCTTAATTGATTTATAGTGTGTCAAAAACAAAACATTCTAAAATTCGACAAATATTTAATTTTCCGCTTTTTTTTTTTTTAATTTTCTATAATGCTCGTCCCGATTAATGTATTAAAATTGTTATCCCAGAACTGAAATTACTGCAGCATAAAACGTTTCGTATTTTCCCAACCTCTTGAGCGTTTTGATTGAAAGCTTCTGGCGCCCATAGAGGTTAGCATCATAGTGCAGTATTCCCAATTTGATCGAATTCGATCCTTAAGTTAAGGAGATGTGAGCAACCTAGGGAGATATAACGGACATACAGACCAGTAGTAGAAGAGATAAGTATATTTTGATAAATAATTCATCAAGATTGAAAATTATATTTCTGGAAATATGTTGAAGATTTCGGAGAATCCTTTTGCACAGATTTGTATCCCGAAGTGTTCTACGTTATTTTTTTTTGTCATGGAATAGCCCATAAGTATACATATTGCGTCAATAATCAGCAGCTTCTGCACGCACTTTTTGATCCATTTCTCTTTTTTCAGCCATTGGACCCCTGTTCTCCAAGGTAAATATTGTTTTCCTATTATAGTTTTGATGTTTTATAATTTAAAAAAACCTTTTTATTGAGTATATTTCTCTGCCGGACAGATGTCAAGCTAGAGTAGATCAGGTGAACCTATTAAGAAATGAAATTAGACAAAAGAACTGTCTTATAGATGAGTTGAAGAGGAATGTTTTTGACGCTTGTGAGGTTAGTATATTTATATCCTACATATGTTTTGTGCATTTGTTGCGTTGTACCCTTGGTTATCTTTTGTCGGCCGCAAATCATACAGAACTATATATAAAAAAAAAATACTAAAACATGCATAAACTCACGAAAAGTCTAAAACAGTGCCAGTTCATTCATTCAACATGTTTTGACGTTTTGTTGCACCTTTTATTAAATAAATAAGATACCTGATTTTGAACCAACTTTCACTTTTATTTTATACATTGGTCAAAATATAATCATTGTTAACGATTTCTAATGATCAGAATTTTGGTTTGTTGTATTTTGTAGAGTTATTACCTCTTATTTTTAAATAACATTTCCACCACAGTTTCATGTTTTCTGACCCGGGGAATCCAAAAATTAAAATAAAATAATATATACATATATAATTCCCTATTGAATGAATGCATCAACACGAAATTTTCTGTAAGGATCTTATTTGTTTTCAAAAGTAGCGATAGATGTCGATCAGGTAGCTTTGGTGTGAATTCCGCAGGCCTTAATCCATTTTGTTGCTATATAATTTATCTTTTTGTTATTTATTTATATTTTTTTCAGCTCAAACAGTTGGAGAGTTGTAAACTAAATAAGTTACTCGAACAAAAAGAAGAACTGATTGACAAATTAGCTGCAGGCGTTGGGGTAATACTATTTAATATTTATTTATTTATCTATTCATTATTTTATTTATTTATTTTCATAAAATCATATATTTTCAGGTTGGTGGGAAGGCTTTTATGGAATTAAGGTATTTTATTTTTATTTATACTTTTAAATTAAATTTCCTTCTTGAGAATGGGTCTGTTAGAGAAGGACACAATGTGACGTATCCTGTTAACAAAAACTGTTACAAAATAAAAAAAAACGTCAGTGAATCACTGACAATGTACTTCCCCAGTAGGAATTAAGTTTTCTTTCTTTTTCTTCTTTTAAAACCAATCGTTGATTTACACAGACTACTGAATTCTCATACATTCATTACATCGGAACTAATAAGGCTTTTGTGTTAAGCCCTCCGTCTTATCCACAACTTTCCCTTTGTTCGATTCCTCTGAAAATTAATAGGTACTTATCGTTCAAATGGGGTTTTAATTTTACATATGAAATTTCGAGTATTTGTGTTAATCCCCTAATTCCCTTTTCCCCTTGGCCCTTTTGAAAATTAGTGTCCTTAGAAGGTTCTGGGTACACATATAAACTTTCGTGTCGATATATTCATTAATAATAATAAACTGTCTTTATTACTTTGCCGAAAATACAAATACAATTCAAAATTATGGATAACATTTTGACAGATACCCCTAGTACATATGTCTTATAGGATATATGTACATATGTCATTTAGGATGAATATGAATTGAGCTGCATAATGGGGTTGGGTGTCTTCTGACTGCTGATTGGTGTAGGTTCAGATTAGGTGATTTTTAGTACCATATCATATTCATTCTATCAGAATCCTATATCACTGGTCAGGGGTTTGGGAGATTGTTTACAGTCTGTTCTAAAAACATCAATCTCTTTCATTTTCATTATAACGAAACAACCCGGCCATTTCATTGGTGTTTTGAGAAGGATTAATACACACTTCATTCTTTCCCCTTTGCTAACTGTACATAATATGTAGGTTTATTACGCCTTTGACTACAGATCCAAAGAGCCTGCTTTCGAATGTGTGACTTAATGCAAGGAAGTCAGTCCTATAATATTTGTAAATGTTATGTTATGGTAGGACTTCTCCTTCGCCTCCCTCCCAAGGACGGTAATCCCTTAGGAGACAGGGTGCAACAGTCTCAGGTAACCTGAGGATTCTATAAATATGATAACCTAAGTCATTTTTGAACTTTGTGCTAACGATTGCGTAATCCGAAACCGGTGCACTTTATGAACATACTTTTGTGGAATTAGACAATATAAAAGTTGAACTAGTTCTTTGTTTTTATTTATTTTACTTGGCGTTGTTACCAGATAATATTATTTTATTTAAATCATAAATACAAATATTAGTTCAAAATATAATTTAGCAAATTGACAATTCCTAATAATTTTTATTAACAAACTGGACCCTTGGATACGGAAAGTTAATATGTTTATCAGCTAAAACGTGGGAGGAGGGAATAATATGTTTTTTATTCTTTGTCCGGATATCGCGGGTAATAGAAAATTTATGATAATGTAACGCAAATTTGCTATTGAGGCAAACGCCGTATAACCTGCCAGTACAAAGTAATAGTTTACATTCTTCCATTAATGAAGGATTTTATGTAATCTATAAATAGTGTTTGCTTATGAAGTTTTACCTTTTTAAGTTTGTTTGTATAGCAATTTAAAATTTTGTTTTTAGGATACAAGATTGCAAAAACACAGCCGACTTTCTTAAAAATGAACTGAGACATAAAGAACAAAATCTTAGAGAAAAAACGGAAATGGTTGATTGTCTTCGTAATAAACTACAAGAGGTAAGCTAACATTTGCCAAATAGATGTCTTGGCTTGTAACATATTTATACATATTATGAAATGTGCATTTTTATTATTTAGAAGGAAGTTATTGTTTACAATATCTAAGAAAATATGTTATTAATGGAAATAGCAATCCATTAGTGTTTAGTCGTTAAGCAACCTACAGGAATGTCTTAAATGTCACTTTTTTTTAAAAAGCCTGAGTTACATCCATTTTGTGTTTATCCATTCCCATCTCAAGTGTCTGGAGTGTCTTACAAGGATTATTTAGAGCTTGTCATCTTTAAGAAGGTTTCTAATGAAGTTGTAGGCTCTATTTCACTTTCGTCGTCTCTTTCACATTTTTCACCACTTTTTAAATATAATTTATTTTTTTTGACTCAACATCTCGTAAGTTGGGTTTTTATTAAACTGTATCAAAAATCCAACTAACAAGATGACTCATAAATAAAAAAAATAAGGTCTCGTTGAAGTGAAGAAGTGATGAAAAATGTGTAAGAGACTAGGAAAACTTGACACAATAGTTAATAGACGATCAAAGCACAGTTACTGAGGAGGATGGGCTTATTGATCGAAATGTCTGTGTATAAAACATAAGTTTTAAATAAAGTAAAAGAAATCGAGCTGTAACTAAACAATAAAACTGAAGTATTTTGGCGTTAAGAAAAAATAATACATTTACTATTCTTTGATATTGACTATTTCCATAAATAAATTCAGGTTTAATCTCCATTTTCAGGCCTAAAATTTTAATAATATATAGTTTATTCCAACATTTTCGGATTCCTCGAGGCATTATTATAAAATAAGTATATAAAAACCATCTAATTAGTGAAATATTCCCTCAAAATTAGTGAAATATTCCCTCAAAATTTGGCAAACTAATATAATTCAGTTAAGAGGGCGCCAGTAGCTCATTGGTATGCGTGTTTGCCACCTGAGCTCAAGGTCGTGGGTTCGAAATCTGGCCGAGGCCCTTAGTTTATTTTATCTGGGGGGTAAAATAAACTTAAACACGCCGTCCTTCGGATGGGACGTTAAGCGATGGTCCCGAGCCTGCACGATGTCAGGTACTCGTTAAAGACCGCTGCCCTAGGTGAATAAAAATTTAGGGAATGCAAAATTTAGGACTCCCACAGTAGAGTCGGGCTCATGTCCACCGGAGTGACGAAAGAGCGCTTTGGTAGTAGGCGACATGACCTTGTAGTGAAAGCCCGGACATGAGTCATAATAACTAATTCAGTTATAACGAATATTTAAAGAAATTGAATCGAAATGGGAAGTGGTTATGTGAGATGTGTCCTGAGTTTGTCAGTTATGACATCTTGCATGATCTATCCTGATTTACAGTTCTCAGGTCCTAGATTCCTCATTCCAATTAACATTATCTGTTAACTTTTATTATTATTATTTATTTTTTTTTGTTAAGATGGAAGCCTGTGACCACGAAAGAGAGTGCAAGTAAGTTGTATGAATAATTTCTTTTTGTTTTCTGTTATTTTCCCTTCTCGAATTAACTCATTCCTCATAAAAAAAATATATATGACTATACAACTAATTACAGAATTAACTTCAAAAGTTTTATGATAGTATGTGATAAGACCCTCATAGTGCAAGGATGGAAATGTGGCACAAAAAAACAAGAAAATCTTCGAGCTCTCTGTTTCGCACATAGGTTATAGAGAGTTTTAGTTCATGAAACACAACTTTAGTTTTTAAAAAAAGCTTTATCTAAGATTCACATAATACGCTGTCATTTATTATATAATCATAAAAAAAAAATTGAACACTTTAAGTACCAAAAACAGAAATTTACAAGACTGTGTAACCAGATATTCTTCTAGATTTGGAGAGGTCAGCATTTTTGTGAGTGGGCACCTGGGTGGGGGGAGGCGGCTTCCATTGGTGGAACATTTTTTTTTTTTTTTTTTTTGTGCGTTGAACAATTTCTTTTGTATACGATTACTTGATATTTTTCGTTTTTCATATAAAAAAAAAAAAAAAACTAGAAACCCGTAAAAAGATAATATTTATTCGACAAGTTTGTGTTTCCCAAGTGAGAATATACCGATGGTTTTGATAATTATGGCATGCGATGTACAGATGTTTACTTTCGAGATAGTACTTCAGAAAAAAAAAAAAGAGGTTTGACTTCAATTCTGGTTTTTGACAGCCGGGTGAATAAGAGCCGGCGAGAACGGTAGGGGGGACCTAAGCTGGATGGGTTTTTGGCACTGAATCTGTTAATGTAGAATTTTGCTTATAAATAAAATATTGAAATTATAATTTTAACGAGCTTGTATGAATTCTATCTATCATTCAGTATAATCCACATTTCCCTTCCCTTCCGTAGATCCGCCACTGTCTAACTAGGTTTTGACATTGACTGATGTATTTATTACAAGTTTCCACAATATGTCCGCGTTTCTCAACTTAGAAGTTGATGTATTTTGTATAATGGAGATTCCTCTATTTTTTTTTAGAATGTCAGAACTGATGGAGCAAAATGACTGTCTCAACTGCCAACTGGAGAAGAAAGATTGCGATAATGAGGAACTTGTCTGTAAATTGAAGGAAGTAGAGGCAGATCTGGGCGAGGTCAGTAGTAATATCTACTATATAGTAGAGATCACAAATTAAACGTTCTGAGAGAGACCCCTCCCTCTAGACTTCGGACCCCTTAACTCCCACTACCTCCTTTTTGTTTAACTAAATAGTTTGAAATGTTTTAGAACAAGTTATTTAACTATTTAACAAAATATTATCTAATTCCTAGCTTGTATTATTTTTTTATTGGCTTTTTATGTACGATGCATATTAGCCATGTCTCTATAACTGTGTTATTTAGTTACAACTTCCATGGCCTCGGGAAGGAGTTCTATCTACACAATAAAACTCACTGCCGGACGGGATTCGAACCAGGAACCATGGTGAGACTATGCGACCAAAGCCCTGCGCTCTAACCCGCACGGCCACCGTGGCCCCTTCGTTAAATATAATTATTTTACAAAATAAATGACAACTAGATAATAGGGGTATTCATAATGTGTGTTAGGTGTTAAATGTTATCGAAATAAAAATTTACAGGGACAGAAATTCATGAACACCCCACCCCCTTTGTTAATTGTTAAATGCTAACTGTTATAACTAGCGCTCCAAGTGGCAATTAAAGGAAGTTTCAATATAACCGACCAAGGATTGTTGTCATTTATCTTGTTTTATTAGTTTTCTAAAAAAATAAGTTAAAGTTTGTTTGTGTTTTTATTATAAATAAGATGCCTAAAGTAAGTAATAAAGGTAAGTTGCCTAACGAGCTCATTGAAGGAGCTACTCAACTCTTTTTACTGGAAATTCAGATCAAGAGCATGATTTAAGTCATGATAAATTAGACGAAATAATGGACAATATTTTATTAGTATACAGTTTTCGCTATAATGTAGATATGTGTAAAAATATAAAAGCCAAAACTAAAAAACTGTGTGGGCTGTAGATTGCTACCTAAAGTAACCTTGCATAACCTTACCAATATCGATTTAACAAAGCGATCTAACATACCTTTTCCTCTGTTAGATCGAAGTGTGTTAAAGTCATATATTTAGCAGACTATTGTCAAAATTTTTATCGAACTAACACAGTTAACATATTTAACGTAGTTAACACACACATCATGAATACCCCTACTGTAATAAATCTCTTTGTTAAGCTATCTCTTGAATGTCTACCTAGCATTAAATGTTAAAATGTAGAGCTTTAGTGGTTGAGTGTTGTTTAGTAGTCATACTGCTGAGTGTCGGAAAATATTTAACCTCAAAAAAAAAAAAAATCACTAAGTGAGTTTAATATTAATACGAAGAAGTTGTTTGGTATGTTTATACTATATACATAGAGTACGTTAGGGCTTACCAATTAGTAAGTTAGGTTGTCAGTAGTTGCTTACGGTACTAATTCGATCCAGTTTTATAATATTCGGTTGTGAATTAGCCTTTCCAAATTCTGTATATCCTTGGGGGGGGGGGGGGGGGGGGGGGTATATATAATACTCTTTGCACTTAATAAGTGCATTGATCCCACTTCTGATACAATGGAAGTAAAGGACATGGAAGCAGAGTTGTGCGTGGTAAGGCGGGTGGAGGACCGGCTGGGGGTCGCACCCCCTTGCGTGTCCCAGGCCTTACCCTCCCTGTCACAGCAGGAACATCACCAGGGCCCGTCAGGAGCTGGAGTCCCAGTGACGGAAGAGCCCACTATGAGCATTATCTTCCCGGGACTGGATGGCAGACGGTTCGCCGAACTGGTGAATGAACTCCAGCAATACACGGAGAACAGTAAAAACGTCCACAAGCATGTGAAGATGATCGCCAAGAAATTGGCCACGATTTGGGATCGCGCTATGTGGAAGGAACGGACGGAGGTCCGAGCCATCGTTCGGGCCGAGGTAAGAGAGGTGACGACTCAAACATCACCCCTCTTCATCAGGAGGGAAGAGGGTCTCCCTAAGAGATCCAGAGATTCTCCCGAAGGAGCGACAAAGGCCTCCAGGAGAAAAATGGACCCTTCCATGACATCTCCGACCAGGGCAACTACGTCAGTCCAGGAATGGACGGAGGTAACGAAGAAACGCAGGGGAAACGCAGCACACCAGCAGCAGCAGTGGCAGCGACAGCAACAGCAGCAGCGACAGAGACAGCAGACCTCAACAGCAGCACCCCCTGCTCAGGCCAAACATGTCAAGCAGGCAGCAGCTGGAGGCAGCTCCGGGCGTACAACTGTGACCGCCTCAGCAGAAACTACATCGGCGAAGGGAAGACCAACAAAAGCTGCACTGGCTGACCCTAAGAGGGATGGCAGAAAGCGGGTCAGGCCCGACGCCATTGTCATTAGGAAGTCAGAGGATGTCGCGTACAAAGACATTCTCGCCCGAATGAAAGCCGACCCGTCCCTAAAACAGATCGGCGAGGCGGTCACAAAGATCCGGAGGACGGCGACAGGGGATCTTCTCCTCATCCTAGGGGGCAGCGAGGCCCCACCGACGCAGGAATTTGCGGAGACTCTGAGAGCCGTACTGACAACATCAGCGGAGGTCACTGGGAAAACCCCGATGACCGAGATTGTGATCAGGGACCTTGATGAGTCGACTACGGCCGATGAAGTCATGCAATCCCTGATCATGCAACTCGATGGAACGGACGCTGATTTGGCTGACGCTATCATCCACCTGAGACCGGCCTTCGGCAAAACTCAGGTGGCGCGCGTCAGGCTGGGGCGGGTCCGTGCTCAAAAACTGTTGGAGGTCGGGAAGATCAAGATTGGCTGGGTGTCCTGCAGAATCAGGACATCAGAACGGCTTCAGAAGTGTTTCAGATGCTGGGAGACAGGACACATCGCCCCGCACTGCAAAAGCAAGAGGGACCGGTCGAAGGACTGTAGGAAGTGTGGTCAAACCGGTCACATGGCACGGGACTGTAAGCCCCGCGAGGAAGGCTCTCAGCAGCCACAAGATCGAAAGCCGGAGGAATCCCCGGAGGGCAATATGGAAGTAGAGCAGGGAGGAGCTGCATCTTCGCTCAGAGTATGAAGGGGATTCAGCTTAATCTCAATAGATGCGGGGTGGCGCAAGATCTCCTTGCGCAGGAAATTCGTGAAGCAGGTAAGGACGTAGCCCTTATCTGTGAACAAAACCGCGACCTGAGGGATGACAGCCGGTGGAGATCGGATCCCACCGGCAAGGCAGCGCTATGGGCTTGCGGGACTATGTCATTCGGGGCGACACCCTGCAGGCGTGGCAAGGGCTACGTCCACGGAGAGATAGCCGGAGTACACTTCTTCAGCTGCTACTTCTCACCAAATGAGCCCCTAGACCTCTTTGAGGCGGGACTCTTGGAACTGGTGAGGGAGGCGCGCACGCTCAAGCCCCTAGTTATAGCAGGCGATTTCAGTGCCTGGGCGGTCGAGTGGGGCAGCAGGGGCACCAACCCAAGAGGGAAGGCTCTCTTGGAGGCTTTCGCCTTATTGGACTTGGTGCTGCTGAATGTGGGAAATGTCCCGACGTTCACGGGGATAGCTACGGGGTCCATCGTGGACCTTACCTTCGTCTCCCCTACGTGTACAAGGGGGGTGGGGGCTGGAGAGTGGGTCAGGGGTACACCGCCAGCGACCATCAGGCGATCCTGTTCGAGGTGTACCCTGTCAAGAGACTCACTCGAAGAGGAGACAGAGGGTTAGGCTCACCCCACTGGAACGTTAGGGACTTCCAGACGGACACCTTCAATCAGGCACTGGAGCTATGGCCGCCTGAGACTAACAGCGCCGGCGCAAGGAGCGCCGCCGAGCAGGTAGAGGCCGTCATGCTCTGGCTCTCTCGTGCGTGCGACGTCACCATGCGAGTCAGCAAGGGTTGCATCAGGGGCCCACCGGCATATTGGTGGAGTGACACCATCGCAGCTCTACGCAATGAATGCCACTCCGTCAGGCGCCAGTACCAAAGGGCAAGGAAAAGGAATAGGGGTAGCGCGGAAGTGCTCCGGCAAAGGTTCGCCGAGGCCAGGCGAAACCTGCGCAAGGAGATTCAGAAGAGCAAGAGAACCTGCTGGACGGAGCTGTGTGCCGAGTTGAACGCAGACCCATGGGGTAGGGCGTGGCAACATTAGAGATGGATGAAGGCGGGCCAAACGACATCCCCCCTGTCACAAGAGAGGAAATTGAAAGAGCCTGTCGACACGTCGGTGCCAACAAGGCACCCGGGCTGGATAGAATCCCAAACCGAGCCCTGAAAGCAGCAATGAAGGCCAGGCCAATGGTCTTCGCTGTCGTGTACGATAAGTATTTGAGAGCGGGGGTTTTCCCTGGTCGATGGAAAAGGCAACGTCTTGTCCTGATCCCGAAGCCGGGAAAGCCCCCAGGTGATACAGATCCCTCTGCCTCCTTGATACAGCGGGGAAGGTGCTGGAAGGCATCATCAACGAGAGGTTGCGCGAGCATGTGGAGGCCGGCCTAACCGACAATCAGTACGGGTTTCGACCAGGGAGGTCAACAACAGATGCAGTGGAAGAGGTGAAGAATCTGGTGTGTGCAGCAATAACCGGGACGCTAAGGAACCGGAAGCACTGCCTTATGGTCACGTTGGACATCAGCAATGCGTTCAACTCGGCTCGGTGGGACAAGATCTGGGAGAGCCTCTTACGGGACTTCAAGATCCCCAGGTATCTGATGAAGATCATCAGGAACTACCTAAGCGAGAGGATGCTGTTCGCGGACACCACTGACGGAACCAGGGAATTCAAGGTCACTACAGGAGTTCCACAAGGGTCAGTCCTTGGCCCCACACTGTGGAACATCCTGTACAATGGCTTGCTGAGCCTGCCAATGCCAGAAGACCTTACCTTGGTGGCGTATGCTGACGATGTAGGGATCGTCATAGTGGCTGATGATCTGGAAAACCTGGAACGCAAATTCCAGGCTGCCATGGAGCGGATACACCATTGGATGAGCTCTGTGGGCCTTTCCCTGGCCATCTACAAGACGGATGCAGTACTCTTCACCGGGAGGAAGGCCAGAACCAACATGTCACTGACCTTCCAGGGTTATACCATCGAGACCCAACCGGCAATCAGGTACCTGGGAGTAATGCTGGATCAGAGGCTCACTTTTAGGGAGCACCTCAGATAAGTGGGAGCGAAGGCCGCCAGGACATCGGCGGCGATTTCGAGAATTCTGCCCAACGTCGGTGGCCCTAGACAGAGCAGGAGAAGACTGCTGGCAGGAGTCAGCACATCCATCCTTCTGCACGGGGCCCCGAGATGCAACGAGGATTCCCTCATACCTGAGGCTGATCTCCCCCGCTCACAGGCGAAGCGCACTGAGAGTCGCATGCGCCTACCGAACAGTTTCTGGCGACGCTGCCTATGTAATTGCTGGGCTGCCCCCCATTGACCTACTGGCACGGGACACTTCAAAAGGAAACAAGACCCGGTTCAGGTGGAAGAGGTGGTGCAGCGCTTCGACCGCAGGGGAAACCGGGTCTTCTATCAGGACGCGGGGGCCAGCCCTGGTCCAGCAGAGCCAGAGAGGGCCAGGACAATTAGGGAGTGGCAGGAAGAATGGGACAAGTCCACAAAGGGACGGTGGACCCATCGGCTCATCCCTCGAGTCGAGCCTTGGCTCACCAGGAAGCATGGGGAGGTGAATTACCACCTCACCCAGGTACTCACGGGACACGGTGGGTTCCGGGGGTACCTCCACAAAATCGGGGCAGCAACAACACCAGACTGCCCCGCGTGCCTTGGTGAGACGGAGTGGGCGGAGCATGTCCTCCTCAAATGCCCCAGATTTGAGGAGGGAAGGAAAAATCTGGAGTGCAGCATGGGCGCCCCACTGACTGCTACCAGTTACGTGGACGCTATGCTGCGCTCCCAGGAGTCGTGGGATGAAGGCTGAGATTTTGCAGCGCTCATCATGTGCGGGTTGGCCCTCCAGGAGAGGGCTGACAAGGAACAGTAGCGGTAATAAAACAGAAGAAGGGGCGTTACCAGCCACCCTTCCTCCCTTCCGCGAAGTAGTGACAGATCGTCAGTTCCGCGGAAGGGAATCAGGATCGGCAAGGAGGGGGTTTTAGTGGGTATGGTGAATCGGCTCGAGTCCCACACTATCCAGGGCTACCTTCCCTGGATGTGCGTCACAGCATTCCCCCTCCAATGCAAAAAAAAAAAAAAAAAAAAAAAGTAGTCATACTGAGGAGGCAATCGAGGCGACTGGGAGTTTTATTATAAAAATGTAGTGAAATTTGACTTGAATGAAACTAAAATAGGTTCATTTTTTTAATTATTAATTTTTTTTTGTTTCAGACATGTAAGGATTTACAAGAAAGGGAGAAGAGGTAAACTATTATATTCAAAATAAAATTATTATTTTTATTTTTTATGTATGAATGTAAATTGCACACTGAACTGACTGACCTAACATAGTTTTTTCAAATTTTTAATGCCCATATTACACATCTGTTTTCATGGTAAATATTGCAAAAGCAAATTGTCGAGGTCGTTATTATATTATATTTTAACTTGTATATGAGTGCCTAACCACATAAAAAGTAATTTTTCTTTCTCCTATGTGGTGAACACATCTACCTACAGTGAAAATTCAGCAGTTCTAAAAAATCTAAAATTTAGCTTAAATTAAGAGAGGAAAGAAAGGAATTTTCTTAAAAAATTAGGAGTTTTTAATAATTCTATAACGGTAATGTTCTCACATTCAAACTTCAGAAAGTACATAGAAGGTATCCTATTGTGTTATAATATAAGGCATTGAAAAGCATAATTGATAATGAAGCGGAAAAAATATAAACAATTAAGTTTTATTTGGTACAGAAGAGAAAACAGAAGACAATTATATGGACAAATTAATTTAAATTTTTTTGAAAAAACGTGGCATTAAGCTCAATGAGAATTACAATTTTGTAAAGAAAATAGGAAGGCGTTCACAAAAATGTTGTCATCTTCGTCTCATTAATGTCATTTAAGAATAATATTAAAATATTGCGTTTTAATTCCTATAATGGTGATGGATTATTAATAGATGGTAAATATTACCGGCATGAAACTGTCATTAGTGTGTACCAGTAGGGTGTTACTTCTCGAGTGAACGAAAACAAAAAAATTCCCCGCTTGGGGAAGAACTTAGGAACAAAACAGTAAACAAACTAATCAGTATATCACAGTTTGATATAGGTTTTTGGAACATGCTTGAGTTTAACACATTGAAAATTTGGACACTGTACAACACAGGGTATTATCACAGATGAGGATTAAATAATCTGGTGGCTAATTGACAAAGCGGCCAAAAGGTTTTGGTAACTAACTGGCTTATCGAAAGTCATCACTCCAAACCACAAACAAGGAAGACCCTCCGGGAAATTATAATAAAAATAAAAAATTGAAGGAGCGTGCTATTTTCATAAATAATAGTTAGTTATTGTGACTCATGCCCGGGCTTTAACTTCCGAAGTCATATAGCATCCTACCAGAGCGCTCTTTTCTCGCTCTTCTGCGATTCCTAAATATTACCTAACCTATTCACCTAGGGTTCTTTAACGAGTACCTGACATACAGGCTCGGGACCATCGTTTAACGTCCCATTCGAAAGAAGGCCTGCTCAAGGTTTACCTAAGAGCTTCGGCAGGGTTTCGAACCCGCGATCTTGAGTTCAGTAAGCAAGCACGCTGCCACTGAGCTACCGACTTCCTCCTAATAAGCACTTCTCTATCAAAACAGTAAATTTACTCTTGGTATTGTTTATCTTCCTCCAACATTTCCTTTTTGCTTTCTTTTTATAACTTGATCATTGCTTTTTGTCACTCTAAAATATGTATTTCTAGAAAGCTAATAAATTGACTTGAATATTTTACTATATGACGATATAAATTTCAAACGAGTAAACTAATATGTCAAATTTTCGAGGTATGACGTAACGGCTCTTATGTGCGAACTAATTTTAAATCCAATGTCAATAATTTTGAATCCATTTTTCATGAGTTTACATTTTAATTTGAAACTATCAGATTTCAGCGTAATTTGCCTTCTCGTCTGTCCCTTCATCGAAAAACAATTTTAAATTAATAAATATATAATAACCTGTAGATACAAATGTTGCATAATAGTTTCCAGAATGCCCGTTGCTGTTGTTTATTTTTTTACTTATTTTTTTTGTTTGAAATATTAGGATTGAATCGCTGGAGGATTGCGTTAAATGCATGCAGATGAAACTGGATGAATCTGTAAGTCGATATAAGTTCATCATTTATTTATAAGTTGTCAGGTGCAGCGGTGTCCAAAACGGCATTAAGCATACCACTATTGATACTCGGACACTTTACCTATGGTACGCTGAACATTTTTTAGATAATTTGATGAATCTATTCATAAAACTTAATATATCATTCAAGAAATGACCCCCTTTTTCAAATAATATTTTTTGTTAGACTTGATCAGTTCCTTGATCAATTTGTAAGTTGGTCAATTTTTTTTCATGTTTGGATGTTATTACTTAGGGTACCCTAATAACGAGTGTTTGACGTCTGTCCGTACCCTCCCTATCGATATCTTGAAAAATATTGAGGTTATATTGCTGAAACTTTAGGGTGGATCATAGAGACCTAGCCTTAAGTAAATAGGTTTACATATCAAATCAAAATATTTTATACATGTTAATAATATCAAGATGACAGTAAAAGGAAACAGCTGTTTTATAATTGTTATTTCCGTTGTTTTTACAAATATACTTGTTAGTTATTGTGATTTATGCCCTTATGCTAAATATATTAAAGTGGCGTAGAATCATATTAGAAAGATATGAATTTATTAAGTGTATTTTTATGAGTATATTAAAGCATTTTTTACCTATGGGACCCTTCTATGTGTAAACCTAACTACATTTCCCTGACATTTTTTAGACATGTTATTATATTTGAATGAACTAAATTTATATTCCTAGTAGAAATATATAAGCACAAACATCTCTTCATTAAATTGTCGATTATTTAGATATGAGTTTTAGCCAAATGGTCTTTGCCAAATTGACTTTGGTGGAAGAGCGAAAACGTAATTGATTAATTCGTACTGTGGAAAGTACATAGACGGTTGAGATTTAAAAAAAATGTAATTGTCAAAATACAATATTCAATGAAAAAGATGTTTGGTCCCCAAAACTTGTTTGGCCTTTTGCATATATTTATTTGGTATGAAGCAGTTCACGTTTCGCCCAATCTGGCGTTTTCAAAATTTTATGTCAATAACATGATATCCAATATAATTTTATATTATCGTCTTCCAAAATTTAAAATATTTTTGCGTAAACAATATTCACCATATTTACCTCAAATCAAGAACATCTTTCCACCACCCATGATAGATATTTTGGGAGGCCTGATATATACACCTGTTTAGTTGCCTAAGGTCTTTAATTAGTACCTGACATCACACAGGCTCGAGATAGTCGCTTTAAGTCCCATCCGAAGAAAGGCATGCTAAAGGTTTTTACCTCCCAGACAAAAAGCCTAAGGGCCTTGGCCGGGATTCGAACCCGCGATCTTGAGTTGATAAGCACGCTGTTTCCCTACTACCGGGGCCCTCTCCTTCACCTTAGTAATTAATGATTCAAAATATAGTTTGGCAATTTTTTGGCACTTGCGGAATCCATTTTGCTTTTTAGATTCGGGATTTGCTATGCCTTAGGCTTTCAAGCATATTAAAACAAAACAAAGAAAATGCACACTAAAATAAGCATAAATTACAAGAAATGTTCAAATATATTTTTGGTATGTTATTATCTAGTCTCTTCACTTGGTCAGGCTAATAACCCCACTTTTTCCTTATAGAAAAATCAATATTTATTATTATTTTTTACATTTGTTACTTTTTTAAAATTGCAGATGTCCACAAGCAACCAAGAAGAAGAGAGGTATACATAACATCTGCCAATGTACTTAACAATAGTTGGTTTTTTTTTTGGACCAACAAATGGATTTGACAATATTTCTGAATTGATTTTTTTGAAGGGTGCAACAATTAAAGTCTGAAATGGAAGCTGTTAAATCTGATCTTTGCAAAAAAGAGTATGAAATTGAAAGGCATAAGGAGCAGGAACAGAATCTTAAGTTCCAAATAGAACAAGTGAGTTTATATTATGTTGTCGTTTGATTGTAATTGTACAGGTCCGCGCAGGCTCCGTACAATTTGTGGATTACCAAAGCCAGTGTTCATATTACATCCCTAAGTATAGGGGAAGTTATGTATTCGGTCAGAAATTTGATGACGTGTGTTCAGCGAAATTTCATATTTTCCGCCCACCGATTCCAATAATTTAATTATTGATGTAATGAATGTATCGATATCAAATTTTATATTTAAATTCTAAAATCCATAAGGACGGCACCTATTGGTACTAGGACTTGAAATAGATGGGAAGGTGTATTGCAAGCTCCATTAGAAAAATAAATATTTTCTTAAGAATTTCACAAGTAGCCATGATGGTATTTTAGGAAATTTCTAGAGATTACTTAAGGATATGCTTTGAATAACATTTATGTTATATTGTTTAGTATATATCGTATATGACGAATTAACTCGAAATATATGGGCCCACAAATTGTTTTTTCAGTGCTTTTGTAAAAGTTAATGTGAAAATATTAATGAAATAACTAGATAAAAATAAAGAAAACTTATGTTTTTTAAAAAATATTGTCTATTTCACAAATAATATATAATATGGGAATACTTTCGGTATTGCTACCATCTTCAGCCACGACTTAACAAATACTAAATTGAAGTTCAACTAGGTAGTTTACAATCTAAATGGCAGGTAGGTATCCTTTTTATGCCCCAACGGGGTTTTCCTATCCCTTCTGTACATTTAATATTTAATGTTTTTCCATATTTCAAATATTAACTGTACAGAAAGGATAGGAAAACCCCGTAGGGGCTGAAAAAGGATAACTACCTACCGTTTGGATTGTAAACTACCTAGTTGAACTTCAATTTAGTATTTGTTAAGTCGTGGCTGAAGATGGTAGCAATACCGAAAGTACTCCCATATTATATATTATTTGTGAAATAGACAATATTTTTTAAAAAACATATGTTTTCTTTATTTTTATCAAGTTTTTCACAATATCTCTGCAAAAATGTTAAGTATGAAATAACTAGATGTTTTTATAATTTCACAACTGAACAACTCGTGCGGTGCTTTAATATTTCTGTGATGAACAATGTTTTCTGAACCATGAAAACATTGAATTCGTTTTAATTTCGTGGATTGGTGTAGGCAGAAATTATATTTCAGAACATTATAGAAGATCAGAACATTACTTACTTTCCTTGGCGCTACGGTCCTTGTAGAACCTGGGCCTCCGCAACCATCTTCCTCCATTCTTTTCTATCCTCGGCCTCCCGTCTCCATCTTCTCACACCCATCGTCCTCCAGCCAACCTAAGCGGGATCTAACTCTTCTTCTTTGTCCTTCCGGTGTCCGTCCAGTATCCTCCTCGGCAAACTGTTTGGCTCCATCCTCTGTAAATCGCAGCCGCCCCTGCTTCACCAGGTCCGGGCTCTGGTACTGGTCCCACAGCTCTCTATTGGACCGTTTTCTCCATCTAACCCCCTCTGGAGTAGGACCGTATATCTTCCTCAATACCTTTCTCTCCCACGTATTGAGCAAGACTTCGTCCCTCCTAGTCAGGACCCAGGTTTCACTCTCATATATGACGACCGGTCTCAGAACTGCTTAAAAAAATGCTATTTTGGCGTCTCGGGACACAGTCCTCGGTCCGAGCACCTTCTGCAGTGACCGGTAGCATCTATCCCCCGTTATCCTCGCTATGACGTCTCCTTTAACGTCGTTCCTTTCTGTGATAACGGCCCCCAGGTATTTGAAGCTCTCCACCCGGTCATACCTCCAACCTCCAAGCACGAGTTTCTTGTCTCTTACTTCCTTCCTGATCAGAACATTATATTAGTAAATAATATAATTTTTGCCTATGGAACCCGAATAGGTCACCAAGTTTAGGATATGTAGCGAAAGTTTCATTTTTGCCTCAAACTCATCCCGATTGACCCAAGAATCTTTATTTTATTTTTCTATTATTGTTATTTAATACTATTATTTGTTTCAGGTGGATTGTGTCAAAAAGTGAGTACATATACTGCATTAAATTACTGATCAGAATTTATTAGATTATATTAATGCCTCCGTAGGGTACTTGATGATCCTCTTTGCCTTATCGTTCATATATTTCTAACAATGTTAACCTACTTTTTTTTGCGTACTTTAACTAACTTCTTATCTTTTTTTTTACCCGACTGCCAAAGGAGGAAGGTATGTTTGATTTGGCCTGTCATTTTTTTTAACAGTAATTTTTTGGCATTTAATTGTATGTATCACAACGCAAAGGAGATATCACATTGGTGAGAACTCCATTGTCTATAAACTATATAACTGAAAAAAATAATTAATTTTATTCTTTGTATTTATTTTTTTATTATATATATATATTTTTTATTTTGGTCCTTAAACTAGTTGTAGTCCTAATACAGTCGGAAGAAGTACATTTGGGTTAAGAGGGCCAGACTGGGAGCCCCGTGGCACCCAACTCATAGGGCCAGCCAGATCAAGGGAGAATAGACATCACGGGACCACTCATAATCTGGGTTGTTCAGAGGCTAATTACTGTTCTGCCAGTGACAAGTCAACATAAAAATAATAATATTGGTGGTTTATTATAACAGCCGTTAGGAACAAATAAATATTTATTATATGAAGATGAAAAATGACTTATTATTATGATTGCAAATTTCATATCTTATAACTGTAAATTATTTCCACCGTTATGAAAAATGATTTATTTTTTACTTACACTAATTAGTCTCTGAGCACTCATTATAAGACGTTATTAGTTTTTTATTATTTACCTTGAGCCTTTGTCATAATTAGACATGGTCACTCTCAAAGTCACAGCTCAAATAGTCAAATACGATCGAAATAAATAAATTGCTTCAGTATTGGTGGCAACGATTGAGAATATGGCTACCGAGGTGGTAAATGGGTATAATAATATTCAATTGTTGGATTTTTTAAGGTTCAACTAAACATTTATCCTGTTCTCCAAATGCAAAGCCTTATTTTCTTAATTAACTTGATTTGTGATATACGATCAGGTACTCGTTAACGACCCCTTCCCTACCCTAGGTTAAAGGCCAGACAAGAGTCATAATAACTAACTAACTCAAGTGTTTCACAGTATCTCTGCAGAAAATGTTGAGTATTTTATATTATTAAAATTAATTTACTGTTCTCTTCATTGATGATCCAGCCACATATAAGGAATTTAGCTGGTGAAAAAAAATAAAATAATAATAATAATTTAAATTATTTCTAAATGAAGTGAACAACTTTTAATGTGTTTCAACTTATTCCTTTTCAGTACGGAACAGGCGAGAATGATGGATGTTATAAGTAAGATGAACTACCAGCTAGATCTGAAGGAACAGGAGGTGTACACCTGTCAGAAGAAGATCAAGGAACTTCGCAATTGTCTCGCTCTCCGAGTTAATGACGTGAGTTGGTTTTGTTTTATGAAAGGGGAGTGTTTAGGAAAAAACTGAATATCTTGGGTTCTCATCATGCTAGTATTTTCAAGGTGGGCTTGTTGAAAAATTAGTGATCTCCGCGCTAACTTCAAAATCTTGTCTGGAAAGGGGCTCATTTATTGGTTTATTATTATCAAAATAAAGCAACATTTGCCCGAAACATTTTTACATTCCCCTCGAAGTATAGGAGAAGTTATTTAATCGGTGAGGGATTGGATGTTGAGTTTTCACCTAAATTTCACGTTTTTCGATCCCCAATTGCAAAAATGAAAAAAAATCCTGTCTATCTGTGTCTCTGAACACGATAAATCCCTATAAAGTCAATATATAAACATGAACTTTTTTTTTTTTTTTTTTAATATATCATACTCACCAAAATCAAGTTCAACAAAATGAACTTTTTTTTTTTTTAATATTTTGAAGTAAGCTCTCAAATTTGAAAGGTTTTTATATAAAATATTTTTATTTGTTGCCTTTCACAATAAATAAAAAAAAAATGAATAAAATTTTGAATAAAAAAAATTTAAGTTAATTAAATCTATAATTTCAAAAATAAAATAATCTACCATATGGTTGAGTGAAGCTCTTAAAAAAAAATGAAAAACATATGTTATAAATAACTCTGTAAAATTTTCAAACTACGTTACTTGCACCAATCCAAAAATCCAAAAGTCTCCCGGTGTGATTCTGAAAATAAAGATTATTAAATATTATGTCCCGATAACGATTGGCGCTTATCTCAAAGGTGTTGATTCGCAAGGCCTATGAGTTTTGAGATTTGAATTTCATTGAGAGAGATATGGGGAGTTAAAAGAAAATTAAAACATATTTACAAACAATATAACTTTAATAAAACTATTATGAATTTTGAAATTAAAAATGGCCATCTTAGGAATTATATGTACAAAAAAATGGATCATACCTTGGTGACGTCACACTTGAAACAGATAATTCTAATTAATTATATTTTACAAAAGAAATCGGAGTCCAGGCTCTCTCCACCTCATCTTAACTCTTCATTAGTCACTTTTACTCACTTTTAATTGTTTACTCACTACTTTTCACTCATTTCAAACAAAAAAACAGAGACTAGTCTCTCACAGGTCTCACTTCTACCAGAACTCAACACAGACTGACTAAACTGCCTCCCACGGAATTATGGGTAGCAAATTCGAGTTTCTTTTTTCTGTTGTCTCTTGTTTTACTTCTAAATATTAATATTTTTTGGTGTTTTCTTTCCTTTCTTCCGTTTCTTCTCTTTTCTAAATTGTTATCTTAATTTTCTGTAACTTTTGTTTTTAATTTTGGCTTCTTCATTTCTCGAAAACAGTGTTTAAAGTTTGTGGTATACACTTTCGGATCACTTGTATTATTTCAGATGGGATCCGGCCTAGTTGATTCGATGTATTTTAGAACTGACCGTTTCTTCAAAATTTACTACTGGCTTTTCTTTCTGATGTGGGCAGTTTTTCTCTTCTTTTTCTTCTTTAATCTTTTCTTAATAATTAACTGTCTTTTCCTAAAAATTTTCACAACTTTCTACCGACTCGTTTTTTAATTATTGACCTTTTCTTAATTTTGCTTATATTTTCCTGAAATTTTCTTCATTCTTCTTCTTTTAGCTGTTTCATTTTGTTTCTGGGTGCTAAATTAATCCCTTCTGAAAATTTAGTTTCCTTTTGAAGTCGGTGGATCTTGTAATTATTATTTAAAATATTTGTTGATAACTGTAAGGTTAGGCCTACAGCCACCTTTTCTTCCTTTTGAAGTTATTCCTCCTTTCTTCTTAAACTTGTTTTGTTCTTCAGATTTCCATTTTCTTTTCTTCTTTCTTAATTTTCTTTCTTCTTTTACTTTGATTTCGTCTTCTAAATTCGGTTTAATAAAAAAAATATATCGTGGCTAATAAATCCGTTGCCTTGGCAACGGGCTTGTTTATATTACAAATTATATATTTCATGACTGCTTTCAGAAATTCTGTAGACTCAGCCCTTCTAAACATGGTCCCATAAATTACTCCCCCCTACAATTTCCTTAATGTCTTCACTAAACAACACATCTCTCAAAAAATTATTTGAAAGGCTTTTTTAAATTTGGAAAGTTTTCGCATGAGCATTTTTAGATGGGCTATTTTCTATTTGAATTAGTCGGAAATTTGAAACAATGAGAGTTGACAAATAATGTTTCTAGACAACAGAACACATGTTCTTATTGAAATAGCTTTAGAATGAGGCACTTCTTGACCCTATTTTGAAGTTAGTGTGAGTAGTGCGCCCCTGGTGGCAGATAGAGTCGATATTTCGATGCCGTTAGAAAGTGTGGATCAGCGTCTTTCCAACGAGCCCGCTCCGAAATTCCCGTAGAACTCAAGATATTCAGGTCTTTCTGAATTTCCTCAACAACTGTTAGTTTTGGTCCTATTGTAGAAAATGTAGCCTATGTTTAAAATGGTGTTTTTTAGCGTTTAAATTCGACTATTAATAGTGACGAGTGTTTAGTTGATTGAAAACGCCCTGAATAAACCACCTGCTCCTCCACAGACGGACTGAAAACATGACTTTTTTCCTAATATTATTCTTTAATCTGAGTTTCTCAAATTTTAAATTTTCTATATAGTGAAAGCTTTTCCTCTATAAAATTCTTGCTGCGTTATCAGTATGTCCTCATTGAAACCTGTCATTTATTTACAAGTGAATTTCAAGTTCAGTAAAGTCCAGCTAATTGTGCTACAGTTTTTAACAGGTAGGTTATATTATTTATCTAATTATTTAAAAATTAGGAAAATTATATTTATCTGATTCTTTCTTGCCATTAAATCTTAATTTTTCCTGACAGTCGTCTCTTATAGTGGACATAGGAGTCAAGAGGGTCATAATGAGGAAGTGACAAGAAAAACGTCCTAGAGCAGTACTTTTAAGAAGAAATTGATGATATATTATTTATTGATGAACAAAAATATGAAGTAAATGATGAAAAGAACATGTTTATGATAGTTTTGATGATTGTGGACCAGAGAGAGAAACTCATTTTGATTTTATATCAGTTATTATGAAAATATAAATTTGTGAAATGATGAAAAGACTATCGAAGATTAGTATAATTAACGAAGTTTGTTAAGAGTAATTCTCTAAGATGGACCATCACATTAGGCAAGAAGTACATTTTCTTCTGACTACAGCTTAAAATTTATTCTAGTTAGTTAATTTCCAGTAAAACTTTATTTCATTTTTATGTTTACTTGTCACGTGATGGGAGGCGAGTTGTAAAGCAAAGCACCGATTTTTTTTTTTTAATAGTGAATTCACATATGTACATTCATCTGGTTGGTAAGCCTACGTACCCTTTCATCACCATGCTCGATTTGTGGGACCGTTTAAAATCCTACATTATCTCTAAAGGGGATTATTTTTATTTCATTTGCTTGTTAGCAATTTTTCGAAAAATAAAAAATAGTTTGAAAAATTCAAACAGATGAAAACTTATAGTTTGTGTGGACATTGTAGTTTAATATTTATTTTCAAATTTGATGTTTTTTAAACAATTTTCGAAGAAAAGAAAAAATGAATAGTGGAGCTCTTGAATAGTATATAATTATTGAAGGTTATACATACCAGAGATCATACTAAATGATGGGTACGTGGAGAACATTTAGGTTATTATCCTGCTGTCTTATCATTTCTATGCATTTATTTCCGTCACTTTTTGTCGTATAGCTAATGGTGCTGCATCGAATCATATCTTGATTTTTTTTTATCAGTTCAAAGTAAATATAATTTATTTTTATTCCTTAAAACATTTTTTTTTTCTTGAATGGATTAGTTTTTTTTGTTGTTGTTTTATTCTGAGTAGTCTGGTATTTGGTTTTCTTTTTTTTTTCAATTTTCAGTATGTGTCTCAAGCGGAGAGAAGGTCGTGCCCTGGTCTTGTAAGTTGTTACAAGTTTTTCTCTATTTTCTTCTTTTTTTCTTTTTTTGGAAAAGAAGAGAAAAATATTATTTAACCCTGGAGCATTTTCAATGTAACTATGAATCCATATTTTGTATGCGATATCCGAGAAGTTCAGGTAATATTGTTATATTTTTTTTAAACAACCTTATTTTTGAAATTAAACGAAGCTGTTGTTCTGTAAGATTTTTTTTTCTCACCATTTATTTATATTTTTTTGAATCCTTTATTTTTTACTTTAGAATCGTTTATGAGAAAGAAAAATATAAGTAAAATTGATGAGTTTTGACAAAAACGAATATGTAGATATATACGAAATAGTAAGTAAATAAAAAATCGCCTCATGTTGGACAGGTTAGCACAACCCGTCACGTCCTTTGGTCCATATATATCTTAGGAGGTGGTCTTGTAGATAGTTTGTTCTAATTTGTTAGGCCCCTTCATCAAACGATAATGTTGACCAAATCAACTGCTATGTTCTTCTTGGTTCAAGACAGCGAACCTGGATGTTAGAAATTAGGATTCAAGGGTAGGAGCGTGTTAGTAAGATGGGGCAACAGGTTTATTGAGTGATATGAACAGGGAATGTAGGATGCGAGGAGTCACCATTTTAATATTTTTTTTATTAAATCATAAATAGGTAGTAGGGTACGTAATAAAATGTATCAAGGGAGTTTCTTAATTTATTACATCATTAGTTTTTAAATCTTGACAATTATTAGAACGCACAGAAGATACACTAGAGCAATGTATATCTTGTATCTTATATAAATATGGATCAAAAATTATATATTGTATTTTCATGAAATTTCATGTTTTCCTACCCATGTTTCAAGAACAACAAAAAAAACAAACAATGATTTAAACTCCTGGTAGAATGAAAATATCGACAAGAAACTTCATACTTTTTTGTTCTGTTAAAAATTAGGTATTACAGTTATAAAAGTTTGGAATAATTTAATTTGATAGATAATCTCATGTCAAGTGAATGCTCCAGGGTTGATCTGAATGAGAATGGAATAAGTTGTACAATAATGATCTTATAATAATTATTTCTTGTTTTTATTTTAAACAAAAAAATATATATATTTGTTTTTTTTTATTTGGAGGCTCCTCGCCGCAGCTCAAGTGCTAGTGGCGACAGAATGGGCACCGTGTACTACATCGTTTGAGGAAACAAATACAAAATAGGGAAAAAATATGTCATCGACTTGTTATAAAGTGAACTTGCAAAAATTCAAAATGCGTAACACATTAAAGAACAATGTAAAAATAATTAAAAAAAAAAATAGTAAAACAGAAAATGTTTATAAAAATAGTAAAAATTGCAATAAATACTTGATAACACATATCAAAAAAAGGAATTTTTATTTCTTTAAATATTTTAAGTAATATTTATTTTCTATATTTAAGGTGTATTCAATTTGGTAAAATAATTTATACATCTTTCATTGTCCCGTCACGAAAAATATACCGTTCTATCAGAGAAAAAGAACGTTATAACATATATTTACTGATCTCTTGTACATGAAATTAGCGGCAAGGATTAGAACCACCAAGGAGGAATATATTGGAGAGGGGGGCGAGAAAAGTGAGCCACTGCTGAGGGCCTGGCTTTAGTTCCACCTTTATCCGTCGCAATTTCAACTTTTCTGTTTTCGATTTCGCACGAACATTGTCTTTTTTGTATATTTAAATAAAATAAATATTAGTTTTTATGTAACAAAATGTGATTTGTTTTAGCAGTTATTTCTTTTTTTACTTAAATTTAATTTTAGTTCGTCGTTGTATTCTATGTACATTTCGTCCGGTTAATCTCAGTTTTTATTTTAAAATTTAACTATCAAGTTGTCTTTAGTTTCCCTAAGTTTTATTCATTCCACAATGCTCGTTTTATCAGTGTAAAAGGGTATTTTTTTGTGCGTCTGGTTGTTCAAATCGAAGTTTAAAAAAAAAATGATCCACTAGTAATTTTCAGTTTCTTGAATTTACTATCTGGTAAATTGATTTCACTTTTGTATAAATATTACCGTAGTACCAAAAATTGGTTCTTCTGGTCCTTAGAAAAAAACGCGAGTTACTAGGAAAGTATATCACCCACAAACATTTGTATTGCACTTTTTCGTTTTTAGAATTATGAACATTTAACAAAATTTTGGTGGTAGATTGGTATCGTTCAGTACCTAACTCCATGCGTACAGTGTATTTATCGTACGGCACTATTCGAACATTACACATTGAAGTGTTTGTGCGTTGCCTTTCAAACTAGAAACACTCTGCCGGACAGACTGTTGTTTTAGTTAATAGTACCTTTAAAACTAATTAAATGTTCCATAATTATTATTTCTATTTTGTAGTTTATGAATTCACTTCAGGTTTTTGTAAAGAAGACTTGGATTTCAATTTTAATTTAATAATAGATTTTTTTTTTGAAAAATGTTTGGAAGTTTTTATTATTTTTTAAACCTTGTTTAAAAGCAAGATGATGTTTTTTATGATGCATGAAGAAGATATGAAAAATAATATAATAAAAATAAATGGATTTGTAAAAGGTACAGGTAATTAAAATATTATAATATTCGATTTTATAAAAATCATTAACAAATATTATTCGTTTATTTATTTTTTAGGAAGATGCTAAATCCAAGTTACGAGAGATGGGGGCAGGAGATGCTGAAGTGACAAATATAAAGAATAAACTGATGGTGAGTTTTTAAAAGAATAAAGAAAGAATAACATTCAAGGAAGAAAATGCATAAGTTAGCTAATTCGATATTTTTTACTTTATTTTTTTGAAAACAATACAAAAAGTCGTCGGTGGATCAACGGCAATTTACTTCCCTAGAACGAATTAATGAATTAACTTTTTTCTCCCCCTCCTAAACCAGGACACAGGCATAGTGGCTCCTAAAACCCCATACTAAATTTTGTGTCGATAAATTCGTTACATCGGTTTTTGAATTGAGTCATCTTCTCTCAATTTTGACAGGTTACGTTCTCATTGGGTTTTGACTTCTATTATAAAATTTCATGTCGATACATTCATTACATCGGCAGTTATTGGGGTTTTTGAGTTGAGCCCCCCTCTGATCCCCCCCCCCCCTTCCTTTCTGCCAATTCCGCTGAAAATTAATAAGTGTCGTCCTTATGGGATTTTGTATTCACATATGAAATTTTGTTTCGATACATTCATTACAACTGCAGTTATTAGTGTTTTTGAGTTGAGCCTCTCATCTAACCCCCTCTTTCCCTTTGGTCAATTTGGCTGAAAATCAATAGGTGTCGCTTGTGCAGATGGCGCCGTTGTCGCGCCACGCATGATGCAATCGGAGCTAAATTTAGCCTCGAGCGCGGCGTTCACAGAGACGTAGTTCGGCAGAACATTTTTCGATCCGAGCTAGAGTAGTCGCGCGTTTGAGAGATTTCACTCTGCCGTAGTAGGTGTAATCCATCGAACTCAAACTGATGCTCTTCAGGACTTATAAGGATTACAAGTGTGTAATTTGTTGCAGAAATTGGACGGTTGCTCGGCTATGGCGCCCCCGCGTTCGACAAGTGTATTTGGTTTTGTCATTTCTGTACCCTAGTGCTCGTACACCCTCTGTAGCACGCACAAGACCCCACTGCGGCTGAGTCCCCGATATACCCTCTGTTTTTTTTAATCACTTTAACAATAGACAATGAGAATAATCTCCATTTTCCTATTAACATATTTTATTAGTATTATTATTTTTTTTTTAGGATGTCCAGAAAGCTTTAACAGCGGAAATTGCTGAAAAACATGATGAAATAAGGCAATTAAAAGACGATGTGAAAGATTTAGAGGACAAATTATTACAGGCCGACCAACAGACGCAGTTTAAGGACGATATTATCAAGGAGCTGCGAAAGGAAGTGAAGTTGGGCAGAGCTAAGGCAAGTATTCTCCTTATCCAGATATTGTCTTTGTGATCACTCTGACAATTGAAACCAACAAACCAGTCATATACGATCAAGCGATCAGTTGCCCACACCTAAATTCTTTTTGTAAAGAGTTCACTGGCTTTAAGAAATTGGTTGCGCGCAACTTTTTTGAAGAGCTTCTGCACAGCCAAGCTATTCCAGTAGTTGGCAAACATTTCTTAAGGAATGACTTTAAAACTACCCGTGCGTGACAAAGGGGGAGATTTTCGAAACTTGTTATTAAAATATATTCGTATAAAAAACAGGACCTATTTAAATCATAATTCCTTTTCTTGGTTTATGCTCTCACTGTTTGGTCCAGGAGAGACAACGCCATATTTTTGTATCATTGGCTGTTCTAATGTTTAATTGTTAACTATAGTTGCTAGGTGCGGATCCATAGGGAGGGGGGAATTGCCAAGTCGTGAGGATTTGTGATTTTTTTTTTTAGGCTTTTAAGGACATATAAGAGGGCCATGGTGGCCGTAGGCGCTAGAGCGTAGGGCTTTGGTCGCTTGGATTCACCTTGGTTTGTGGGTTCGAATCCCGCCCGGAAGTGAGTTTTATTTCGTAGATAGAACTCCCTCCCGGGGCCATGGATGTTGTAAATAACTAGATAACAACTTTATAATTGTCATGGCTAATATGCATCATACATAACGCCAAAAATAAATAAAAAAAAAGGATATATTAAGGAAATAAAATATATAAAATTCAATTTTCTTATATATTTTCTTATAAACTTATTTAATCAACAATATTTATATAATTAGGGATTTATTTTTCGGACGGGATTTTGTTTCCATTATAATTTATTTTCAATTTAATAGATTGTGTAATGATTTAAAATTTATCAATTTTACTTTCCCTCTTAAAAGCTACACTTTCACCGGCTTTTCCTTTTTTCGTTTGCTTAAGAAGCCGGTTACTTTGCTAGCTGCACCCAATGAAATCTAGGCTAAACCAGTAAAACGTCTGTTTGTTCTGCCATTTGCCTCATGATTTAATAGATAATTGGAAGAGTATTTGGTCCTTTGTCTATCTATAGACAATAGTTTTCCTTGACTATAGTTTAATGCAATTGATACACTCAAAACTCACTAAAGTCTGACCACTCGGCCCACCACAGCTGAAGAAGATGACAGAAACACAGCCGCGGGTGATGATCAGCGTGTCTAACAAGTCGGGTCGCTTCAGGAAGAGGAAGGACCGAGCCACTTCGCCCATGGACTCGCACCTCCCACCCTGGGCCAGGGTCTAGTCCACCCAACTAGAACTGTCGGTTAATAAATATCTAAGACAATCTCTGTAGACCATTTCTTATTGTTCACTCTTATCTTGTATCTCTCTGTAGTTTTTCCTATCTTTTTGTAGCCACTTATTCCACTAATGTGTGCCCTCAAATTTAATATTCCAAAAATTCATTCACATTTGTTTGATATTGCTGCATAAAATTGCTTTTAACCAATGTATTTTTTTTTCAAGATTTTATAATTAATACAGTTTGCGTCAGGACGTCCGAAATAATAACCGTGGGTTGAAGAGGAGGCATATGAACCTTTACGAAGTGACAAAAAATGTCATATTTAAAGAGGAGAATCATAGAGCGAAAATTAAACGTCGGTTTTCAAAAATATTTTTTTCATGATTTTGGAGTCATAACGAACAAGAAGTGAAGAATCACAAACCCGATTTTTGGGTGTCCCTCGCAAACAATAACGGAGCACCTCCTCCCCTATAGGTAGTAGTTACTTTCCCGGGCAACACCGGGTACCGCAGCTTGTAGCCAGTATTTTAAGATGTGTAATTGCAGTCACCCTCCAAATTTCGTTAATAAGACCAATGAGTGTTAATTTGGTTTGTTCGACTCTTTTCTCCTCTAAATTAGTTTCATATTATTTTTTTAAATCGTAATTCGACATGATATGAAAATTAGTGACTTGCCAAGAAATACTTTTGAAACATGGATATCATGTAGAGTTCTCCATACTGTTATATCACTAAATTGACAGAAAACTATTAAAAAAATGGAAGCGGGGATAGTGGCGCTCTTATATCACTAAATTGACAGAAAACTATTAAAAAAATGGAAGAGGGGATAGTGGGCGCTCTCTTAACAGAAATGTACTATTTGAGGTGCAGAATATATTTGTATATATATTTTAATTTATGTTATTTTTATTATTTATATAAAAATAATGCAGTTTGTTGTCAGGTGATTATTTATTAAGAAGGTTTTTAAAAAAAATATATAAAGAAGCATAAGGACACAATATTGTGAATTTATTTATTCTTTGCATGATTCGTGAGTAAATTTTGTTATATTGTTATGGTTTTGTTTTCCAATTACTCTTTGAGACTCTCTAACCTTTAACTATGCCATTGACTGTTGTACGTTTTCCAGGAGTCGCTGGCGGAGATGCTCGGACTGAAGGGTACCCCGATGCGTCGTCGACTTGACTTGGTCACTTGCCAGCTGGAGGAGAGTCGAGTGGAAGTGGCCTGGTTGCAGGAGCGAATCACCTCCTGTGATCTGGCCACTGTTCTTGCACTTAGAGCCACTCTCACTGAGGCCGAGTCAAAATTGGCCGCCATGTCCAACAAAATGGACTATGTTCGCCGCTATCTTGACAATCTCAAAAATGATGAGGAGCTCAGCATTAAGGTAAATCATCCCCTGCCTAATTTATAAATACCCAGTTAAATTTTAGGGGGAGTTTAGATTAAAGAGAAGTTATGTAATCGGTTATGTAAAAAAAATTCGATGCGGAGTTTTTAACGGAATTTCATATTTTCCTATTCCCTGATACAAAATGAAAAAACAAAGCTATTTCATTTAACGTGTATCTAGAACCCTCTAAGGACGACACCTATTGATTTTCAGTCAAATCGGCCAAAGAGAAGGGGGGATTAGGGGGAGGCTTAACTCAAAAACTCTAATTACTGACGTTGTAATGAATGTATTGACACGAAGTTTCATATGTATGACACCAGAGGGGAGGATCAGAGGTGGTCAAAACACAAACATCCCAATAACAGCCGATGGTAATGAATGTATCGACATGAAATTTTGTATTTAATTTTAAAAAACCCATAAGGATAGTACATATTAATTTTCCGCGCAATCGGTAGAAGGGAAGGGGGACTCGACTTAAATACCCTAATAACTGCGGATGTAATGAATGTATCGACACAAAATTAAGTTTGGGGAATCAGACTCACTCTCACTATGTAAGTCAAATATTGAGTTTTAATTCAAACGGTCTATATTATATATGAGGGAGAGCGACAACGAAATTGATTAATTCGTGCTGGGGAAGTACATAGCCGGCGATTCACATCTCCATACTCTTCCGTCTGTCTGTAAAAACTCCAGATCTTCTTCCTTTCATTGTTTCACACAAGAATAATGAAACATTTTTCAGCAATCATTGCAGTCAATAAATAAAGCTTTTTGGGTAGGTTATTTATTACTTCCTCACACTGTATAGGCCGGAATAATTTATAAATAATAAAATAATGTTACAGCACATTTGTACTAAAAATATGAACAATATATCAGGATAATCACGTCCGAACGATTCGGCAGACTCTGATTGATGCGTTCTTTATAACCTCAAACTCCCTGCCATGAATTGGACTTAACACAATGTTTTGTATTTGTACATAATAGTATATATTGTATCAACATAGAAAATACAAAACATTATATTAAACATTTACATTGTTTTCTCAGACTTCAAAAAAGAGAGGAAGTAACGTTTCTTCAAGATAGAGAAAAGGCTCTTCTGGGAATTGTTACTTTTTTCTCACATGTTTTAGATTGTAAAAAAAACGTGTCATTAGTGTCTTTTTTAGATTTGAAACCGTCGAAAAATAATCATCTTATTGCACTCTGAGAGTGGTTTTATCACTCCTCGTCGGTCTTCTGTGCATTGAATTAAGAATATTTTCAACGATATTGTTTGGAAACTATCGTAAAACATGTTCACAGTTCTATAGTTACTTCTCTCTGTTTGGAGGCGATTTTGAACTCTGTCAAGTGCGCGCGCGTGGCTTTAATTATCATTAAGTCATTTAATCGTCCAAAATTAGTGATTAGTTTAACCGTTCGTTATCTTACTTTAGTCATGGTCAAATGAACATTTCCCTCTGTTTAGATGCAAACTAACCGACATTACACTGTTTAATCAGAGATGGTGGAATCGGCCCTAAATGATAATCATTATACGAATATCTTTAAAATTGTTTCATGTTATCCTATTTTGTCCAGTGCGGTGTGGAGGCGCTGCTGGCAGAACTCCAGGACGATCTGGAGTGGAACCGACAGACCAGAAGGAACATGAGTCTAGATGAAGGGACCTCAGTCATAGTGATCAGTCACAGGAGTCAGTCTCTACCGGACAACTCTCTCAGGGTGAGCTATTTCATTTAACTTTTAACTTCCTCCCCTAGAGGGGAATCTAGAGATTGTCTAGGGGATGTTATGTAATCTGTCAACAATTCTCAGTTTTAATACAAAAATTAAAAAAAAAAAAATCATGTCTGTGAACACAGATAACTCGTGACAGAATGAATTTTAGAGTTTCTGTGTTGCACACACCACCACAAACACCTTCACGACACACATCCACTCAAGTCATTATAAGGCCCTGAAGAAGGAAATAAATAGTTTCCGAAACGTTGGTCAAATATTGAGTTTTCATTTACAAGACAGAACCTCGAATCCCTTCTACATTGAACATATACTGTCCACTCTATTAATCATTATATTTTGATGACTTTCTTGATTAATTAATTTTTATTTTCTTGTTTATGGGAAAGATGAACAGTTTTATATATCTTATGTATATTTTCTTTATAATTTTTTTTCGTTCTCAATTGTTATATTTATCTATTATTAACTATAAATAACATTTGCAGATTTCGTAGCCGAGCAAGTTTTGAGAATCTGTTAATTGGGCTCTTGTTTTACATACAGTGTACTCGTACAGAACAAAATGAATAAATATTTTTATATATTGAATGATTTTTTATTTTATTATTATTATAATTAGTTAAATATATTTATTTTTATTTATTAATTCGTTGTGGGTCGTAGTAGTTTACATACTTGAATGCGAAAAGTATCAATTTATCATTATAAATTTACAGCAGCAATTTAAATGGCGTACAATTTATTCTATTAATTAATTTTTTATAGAGGGATTGTATACTTGAGCTAGTAAAAATTACAACATTAATGTTTTATTTATCCAGTCGAATTGTATATATTTTTAGTAGTTGTAAAATTTTATCTAGAATCGTCAACATTATTAGTAAAACAGGATTTTTAAGAATGTTTAATATAATATACCTATTTATTACTTTTTAATTTGTGTAAATAATGTACTTAATTCATATATAATATATTATTACAGCTTTGTTTCGATTGTTTAAATATAGAAGTCAACTCAATAAATATGTTCTATAAAAGAAAGATTCTGATTGACAGAAAGAATAGTTAACATAAAGAATACATTTATTATAGACACTGATGATGGGAATGCTACCCATGCAAAAATGAATGAGAGAAATGGTGCTGTAATTATATATTATAAACTTATTTATTAAAAATTCTCAATATTCAACAATTTCTTTTGATGATGTGCGATGAGGCACTTATTGTGTGCAAGTTGGTCGATTTATTTAAGTTTACATTTTCAAAAGTAACTGCTACCAATAGTCATATAATTTAACAATATATTTGAAATTGTTACTATTTTCATTTAAACTAAAATTACTTTATTTCTGTATTTTTATTTCTTGTAATTTCAGAGACCAGCGAGGGCAAAGTCAGATACTGCTGTTACGTCAAAATCACCCACTCTATTGGCCCAGGTAATGTTGACAATTATATGTTAGGTTAGGTTTTATGACTCATGCCCGGGCTTTAACTTTGAGGTCATATCGCCTACTACCAGAGCGCTCTTTTGTCACTCTTTGACAATTATATGTTAAACGATTATTTACTTCGTGTGTCTTTTTTTTTTACTTCTCTTGCTATGCGAAGTATTCGGGAAGTTATATCGCTGGTCATTAATTCGATCTTGAGTTTTAACTGGAATTTCATGTTTTCCGAACCCCTGAATTCAAAAATGAAAATTAAAAGTCGCCAGTGAATCACGGGGGCTTGACACAAAAACTCTAATAACTGCTCTTGTAATAAATCTACTGACACGAAATTATATATGTAAATTCTAAACCTTTCAAGGACGACACCTATTAATTTGCAGCATTGAGGGGGGGGGGGGGGGGTCAGAGTCGGGGGATATTTAGACCAAACAACGGTCGATTGTTTTTTGAGGTAGTTCGAAAACTTAATCGATTAATTCGTGTTGGGGAAGTACATTGCCGGTGTTTCAACGACTTTTTTTCTGTCTTTACTTTTCTAATTTTTTTTTTTTTGTCATTTTGTTTTGTTAAGGAGACGCTGAACGAGGAGAGTTCTATTATAAAGTTCAGGACTACTGAAAAACATTTGGATAAGTCAACCAAGAAAGTTTGTTATTTGTGGGATTCTCTCAAGATGTTTGCTAAGGTATTTTGTGTTTGTTTTTTGTGTTATTTATTATTGTTAACCCTTCTTTTTGCGGGAAATTGTGCAACTCACTTGTAAGAATGGAGGTCATAGTTTTGAGGCTCCTCTTTGTTTATAGTTGTTATTGTGACTCGTACCTGGGCTTTAACTTCGAGGTCATATCGTCTTCTATCAGAGCGCTCTTTCGTTGTTCTGGTCGACATGGAGCCCGGGAGTCCTAAATTTTGCCTATCTAGGTTTATTCACCTGGAGTAGGGGTTATGGGTCTTTAAAGAGTTCCTGAATTAGCACAGGAATGTTCAAGTTTTTTTTCATATCCCAGATAAAAAACCTGAGGGTCTGGGCCGGATTTCAAACCCGCGATCTTGAGCTCAGTAGCCTGGAGTGTTGGTCACTTGATGGAATGGCTGGTCAGCACCACCGCTTCCCTGGGGGTACTCCTCAGGCAGATCACGCGGCCAACGACGATTCAGTCGAGGAGGGTTTTACGGCAAGGAACAGGCCGTCCCCAGCGCTGTACACCATTCGTTTAGATAGACCTGGTAACGATCTTGTAGACACGCAGCCTGTGTGTGACGTGGAGCTGTAATTTGTCTGTAGTGTCTCCATAACATGTTTCTGCGTTTGTCAAGGTTGAGTCCTCGGTTTTGTTTGTCTTCGTCATGTTTCAGAGGGATATCATTGAACCAAACAGTTGTGCTGCCGCCATGCCTCACTACGAAAGTGAAGCACCTCAACCGATTTACTCTAATTTATTTTTACATTCCATAAACTCAGCCATTATTATTGTTTATATGAAGAAAAAAACACTTCGTGCGATAGTGCTGCTTCTGCCGGAAAGTTAACAAAAAAAGTGCATAAATAATTTGCTTCGTCTGGTCTTCGTGCTGGATATTTCCATCCTATATTATTTATTTGTTTTAAATAATTTAATGTTATTATTTTCTTGTCATTGTTTAGAATTGCGGCAACACAGCCATGAGGGAGCTTGGTGAAATCCAGAAAGTAGCCGACTTGGAGCGACAAAGCCTGATGAAGTTGGTCGGGCAGAGCGTCGAAATCGGGAGCGGCAACCACGTAAGCAGGATTCACGTCACCTACTTATTTTTTCATTTTCCCTCTTGTATTGATGTGGCATATCTCCAAATTGAAGTCATATGGTGCTGTTCGTGGCAGGAAACCGAAATGTTGACTATGGGAATTATTTAGGTTGGCCCAATGGTAGCAATAAACATGAAACAAACACCATGTTTCACTATTTTTTATCCTGACTTGAAATCAATCAATCATTCAACCTCCTAGTTCTTGAGTAGCTGCGCTCTCAATCAAAACCTTTTTTATTTCAATGGGTTGCAATGTTTTTTTTAAGTTCTGAAACTTAGATTTTTGAAAAAAATACACAAATAATATTGAAGATTTTAGTCCCCAAGAATGTATCGACCATTTTATATTTAAATTGAAATCTTATAAGAACGACACCTATTATTTTCCATGTAATCGGCCGAAGTACGTAATGTATCGACACAACATTTACTGTGAGGATCCAGAGGTCCCTATGTTGATGAACTTTATGTTTTAGCTCAACCGGTCGATTAATTGGTTTAGGGGAGACAGCGAAATTTGACCACACTTGAATATTTTAAATTTTACCAAAAAATGCACCTTCATGGCTCTTGGGAAAAATAGTCTGAACCCAAAATGATTATTATTGTTCATTTTTAAAGCAAATTATATTTTTAAAAATATATTTTTTAAGGTGTCAAATTCATGATCTTGATGTACTGATTAAGAATATATGTCCTATTTGTAGGGAACCTTATCCTTGTAAAGGGCGAAAATTCGCCAAAACCCCTGTTTCTAAACGTGTTTGCAAAAATTGTGACGATATTGTTTGTCTCTTAGCCTTTAAATGTTACCAAAAAGTACTTTGATGACCCGCAAATTGAAAATGTATAAAATAATTAAACCCTTTGTGTACTTATAGGTAATAGGTAGGTGCACTTGACAATGAACTTGTTAAATAAACAATTTCTCTGTTTAGGGTTCTACTCATTGTTACAAATTGGATTACTTGGAAACCAATTTGAAGGACTTGATGAAAGTATTAACATCAAATAAGTTTATTTCAACTGAAGATTCAGACTTTCAGCCCTTGGGCGCTACTGTAAGTTTCATATATCTAAGTACTATTCAATGTTTATTGAACTGTTTATTATTTATTTTATTTATTTAAATTTGCTTTCAAGAATGTTTAAAAAAAAACTCAGTAAATTCATGTTTAAATCTGTGTCTGGTTTTTAGGGCATTGGTGACGGAAAATCTTTATCACGGACGCTGTACACCATGATTTGTGACTCTCTATCCTTGTTGCATGAACTGAAGACTGACACCAGCCAAGTAATATATACTCAATATAGCCCGGGCTTTAACTACGAGGTCATATCGCCTACTACCAGAGCGCTCTTTCGTCACTCTGGTGGACATGAGCCCGACTCTACTGTGGGAGTCCTAAATTTTTATTCACCTAGGGCAGGGGATTTTAACGAGTACCTGACATCGTACAGGCTCGGGACCATCGTTTACTGTCCTATCCGAAGGACGGCGTGCTTAAGTGTATTTTACCTCCCAGATAAAATAAACTAAGGGCCTCGGTCGGGTTTCGAACCCACGTTCTTGAGCTCAGAAGACAAGCACGCATACCACTGAGCTACGGGCACCCTCTACTCGTATTTATATATACTATATATATATTTTTTCTTTGCCGAAATTTGCTATGTCAGAAGATTATGATGGCTGACTTATAATTTTTCAACCCAAGTGGTGCAGTTTTTGTAGGGTCTCTATTACAACCTGAGCTCCTTCATTATTCTGATGGAATGAACCTCCGCGCCTATTGACCATAGAAAAACATATTTTCTCCTAAGGTTAGCTTCAAACGGTCAAATGGATCGCAGTAGCACTCTTTCGTTATTGTCTGGTTACATTTTAAAAATTTATAATAGATAATCCCTTACATGTCGCACCAAGCAGACAATAACATTTTCCGCCGATGAAGGCCTCTCCTAGCCTCCTGCATTGGCGTTTTGCCGGGGTTAATTTTTATAGAACAAATCTGCTCTTTATACATTTCCATCTATTTAGATATATGAAAGCCATTTTTAATCTCCGCACCATAACATACCGACAGTGCTCATATGTCACTTCGATGTAAGATGTGAACTAGAAAGAAAATCTGTTTTTTTCCCCCACCATATTAGTTTAGAGAAGTGTTATTTATCCCTATTCAAAGACTGTTCGTACACAAATCATAATCCCCAGACATTTACCTCATAAAGTAAACATTAGAAATAATTTCGAAAAACTGACATTACTTATAGAATTGAATTTCTCAAAGAAGGAATTTATTGGTCAATTTCTACTAGTGTTGTAAATCTTTGTAAATTAAAAGTGACTTTTTTTTCAGTTATCTGATTGTCCAGAAACTGGAAGTAGAATAGTTGAAGAGTTGGTCTCCTCTTTGACAACCATACTGTCGGAAAAAGAAATGTTCTTAGAGAAGTTGAAGAATGTACAAAACATGCAGGTAATTTTAGAGAGTTATTCATCAAAATATTTCCACCATATTGCAAACCTGGAATAACGGTGTGACAATTGAAAACCGTTCCTTTTTTTCTTTTTATGTTCTTACATAAACCAAAGTTTAACTTCATGTGATGTAATTTGTAACCTCTGAGGATATAAGTAGGGCAAAAAAATAAATTTTTCAGTTATGACTATTATTCTAGTTGTAAATTCACCACATATCCTTTTATATTCATAATTGGTTTGATATTCGTTTACTGTTCTAATTATGGATTTTTTTTTGTTTGCTTTTATGACTCATGCCCGGGCTTTACCTACTAGGTCATATTGCCTACTTCCAGAGGGCTTTTCGCCGCTCTCGTGGTCATGAACCAGTTCTAATTTTGCCTACCCAAGTTTAGTTAGGATAGAAGTCTATAATGAGTTCCTGACTGCACCATTAACTTCCCGTCCAAAGGACGGCATGCTCTAGGTTTTTGTTTACCTCCTATAAAGCACTGGAAGCACAGAGGCACGGACAAGGGTTCGAAACCTGTCCAATATCTTTATAACTATTTATGTAAATAGTTATTCGATTAAAAAAAAAAAAAATCTGAAGTCTTCCTCACTATTTTGCTAATAAACAACTGAGTGCGTCTTTAGACCCGCGGAGCGAGAGTTTATTTTAATTAAGTTATTTATTACTGTATAACAAACAAATTTAGAAATGAATAAACATTATGACATTAAAAAAACGACAATTTCTGTAAACTTACCTAAAAAGTATTGATTTAAACGACATCACAGGAATATCAGTATAATTTTGTATCAAAAATAATATGTTCGCGGAGGCACTAGGGCTTTAATTTCGGCCATGGCCTAAAAGCTAATGTTTGAATCTAGCTTTTGAAAATGCCATTTGTCAGATTCCATGAACTGTTGAAGAGCTTGCTTTGGGCCCTCCACAGCCCACTCTCCCGTTCAGAACTAGAGATGCCTTATAACCTAAGTTTCTTGGTGCTCCTTCTTGAGTTACGTTACAGAGCTAGTGCCCATTGTAGGTTTCGTTCCCCCTCCCCCTTCCTGTTCAAAATGCATGGATGGCACATGGCTCATGTTTGAACTGAACTTATAACAATGCTACGTTTGAAATGTCATGTTAGTCCAATCAACCATTAAAGAGCTAGCAATTATTATATATTTCGGGTCCCCCGCAACCCCGCCCCCATTCGATATTTTGTAATGGCACGTAGCCTATATTATGTTGGACGATCCTTGAAAGGCCCTGCAAATTTCGTGAGCCGTATTTGATGTTGAAACATACATACAAACAGACATTGATCTAATGGTCTTTAAAATCTTCAAATAAGATGGCAAATTTTTAATTTTAGATAATATACGTTTTTAATACACCGTAATATATTTTATATGTTTCTGTTTTTCAGGCCAGTTTTTTGGAGAGTTTTTTCACTAAACTTGCCCTAATTGATACAACCCTGATGGGCCAACAAGATCTGATCAACGGACTCAAGGAAGACACTAAACTGATCTTGCGGAGCGCTGAAGAAAAGGAGTGCCAGGTAACCTGAAGGGCCATTTTTAATTTCCGAAGTTTCATATAAATATATTGTGGAGAGTATTCTAGTAACTAAAGGTAAACTGTAAACATACTGACACCATATCTAATTATTTATATCTAATAGGATCATAACATTCGGAAATACTTTTTAAATTATTTTGTAACATAGAAAGAAAGCCAAGCGATGGCTCAAATGGAAGTTCTTGGTTTTATGTTGCATTTTATGGTCTGAAATGAAACAAATTTGTTATAATTCTTGTATCTCATGTGTTACTGTTTGTAGAGAATTGGGACAAACACTATTTGTTTCTCCGTAAAATATTCTACGTTCATGGCGACATTAGTATTCCCTTAATTATGTTGGTGTTATCGTCATTGAAACATGATAAAAAAAGTTAAATTTTTAATTTCTAAAACCCCATTGTAATTTACAGAATACTGATACCACCCTGGCGTTCCACCATCAGCGGTGTCTATAATACATGTGTTCTCTATGTTGACTAATATTCTTTCTGAGGGCACCGTTAGCTCAGTGTTATGCGTGCTTGCTTACTGAGCTCAAGATCGCGGCTTCAAACCCCGGTAGAAGGCCATTGGGTTATATATCTAGGACGGTAAGCGATGGTCCCGAGCCTGTTCGATGTCAGGTTCTCTTTAAAGATTTCTATCCTAGGTGAAAAAAGCTAAATAGGCATCATTTACTGTACAGTGGGCAGAGGCTCATGTCCACCAGAGCGACGAAAAAACGCTCTGGTAGCAGGCGATATAACCTCATAGTTAAAAGACCGGGCATGATTTTTAATAACTAACTTTATTGAGTCGACTGCTATATTTAAACACCTATCAGAACGTTTTGTCTCAATTGATGTGTTCTATAAAAGAAAGATTCTGATGATGAGTAATAGTTAACCTAAAGAACAAATATATTATACATACTGATCATGGGAGTGCTTCCCGGAACGTTTATAATTCTTATTTTTTGAGAAAGCAAAAAATAAATGGGAGAAGTGATGCCTTAATAATATATCATAATATGATCCATGATACATCCTTATTGTTATTATAATAAACCTATAATTTCACAAAAAAATCATAAAATGTGCTATAAAATGGAAACGAAGCGGATCTAAAATTTTGATGACGTTTTGAAAAGTCAAGTTACATAGAATGTATCATGCGGAAATTAGAATTTTCAGACATATTGATGTTTTTGACCTATCGACAGTCCTACCAATATTTCTATATGAACCAACGTTGTGCCAGAGATGGATTTTTTTTACTGTGAAAATCCCTCGTATAAGTGGTATTCTTGAAGTTTCAAACCCCTCATTAGATATCAACATAAGAAGAAAAAACATAAATTATCTAATAACACCACCAGATTCACGATTTTTAATTATCATACTAACCACAATACGAAGCTGAATGTTAAGTGCTTAGGAACTTTTTATTTTTTTAAATAATTTGCAAAACGACCTTCATGTTAAATGAAAAAACAACCAACTTACAATATTTTTTTTTGTTTTTCTACAGAAATTATTGCAAAGGTGACCTAAAAAATGTGTATTTATTCATTGGTATGGCACATCTACTATAAGGAATTCAAATATCTCGGGGCTCTCATCACAGAAGATAATGACGTTAGCCACGAAATAAGAGCACGCATTGCTGCAGGAAACAGATGTCTATTTGCGGTCCAAAGAATACTCAAGTTCCGCACATTAACGTGGAGGGCCAATTGTCTATAAAACCATTGTCCGTCCAATTGTAACTTACACTGGTGAAACTTGGGCGTTGACAAAAGAAAATGAAGAGACTCTGCTACTGTGGGAACGGAAAGTACTTAGAAAGATTTATGGACCAGTTTCCGAGAACGGCAGATGAAGTATCCGGAAGAACAGAGAATTGAGAGACCTCTACGGGGATTCCGACCTGGTATCCTTGATCAAGCAGGCGAGATTACGTTGGTTGGGCCACGTAGAGAGAATGGAAGGAGGAAGACTCCCTAAACAAGCCCTCTACGGTATGCCAGGCGGTGCCAGGAGAAGAGGAAGACCGAGACTCCGTTGGCTGGACGACGTCGAGGCGGACCTCTGAGTGTTGGCCATCAGAGGATGGAGGGAGAAGGTTTTGGATCGAGACGAATGGAGGAGGATTGTGACGGAGGCTCGGGTTCTTTCAGGACCGTAGCGCCGCAGGAAGAAGAAGAAGAAGAATGGCACATCTACTAGTGTACAACAAAATCAATAAACCGGGGTGTGGTCCTATAATTATTTCTATTACCTATTACTTCCCGAGTTGAGAAATTTTTTATTTTCAAATTATTTGTATATGTGTAGTACATTTATAAATAAATAAAGACTTAATAATAAATTGTTATATGAATGGTTCACATTCAGCCAACTGGGTAGGTTTATAAATAAATGTGAGGATGGTGTTATGCGGAAACAATAGACAATATTTTAAAAATACATTTGTTTTATTTATTTGGTTCTATGTTTTAAAAATATCTCGATTTGCCATTAAATAGTCGATTCTATTTGTCTGTACAGTTACTGGAGAAGGAGCAGATGATCCAACAACTGAAGACGACTAGGTCTGTGAGTCAACAGAGTGACATGTGGCACACCCCGTCCATTGTGAGTTAGTTCAGCCTTTCTGTCATATATATATATGTATCTATCATGCTATTATATATCGCACTGTATTTAAGATATAGAAAGTGAGGTCAAGTTGTATATAATGTTAAAGGTTTCATAAAGTCTTAGCTTTTGTTCGTAACGTTTTTTTTTTTACGTACAATTCTTCTTTAATGATGTTATTAAACTTTCTGTTGAAGAAACTCAAAGAGAGGTTCGGAGAAGACAAGGGCCACCAACTGGTGGAGTTGCTGGTCTCCGTTCAGGAAGACTTTGACACTCTGTCAGAACGTCTGTCGAAGGGGTGGATCAAGGTGTCCGACTGGACAGATGAGACCAAGTCCCTGGCTCTTCTGATAGACCAGCTGAACGTACAGACAGTGTGTCTGAGAAAAGAGACAGGTGGAGGGGAGATGAATGAACTGACTACCACTATAGGCGTTCTGGAGGAGGGGCTTCACCAGGCCAAGGGACATGTCAACATCCTCGTGGAGCAGATCGAGACCTTGGTAAGTTGCCACTCTCTCTCAATTCATCTAGATGGGGAAGTGACCGAGATACAGGACTAAATAAGTGTATACTTGTCCTTCCCAAAGCTACGTACTGTATGTCGATACATACTCATGGTCTTGCTAAGGGGTCGTCAATCCGCAGCCCTTACGGCCCGCCTGTGCGGTCCGCGGCTAGAGTGAGCGTTTTTCTTATGGTATAATTTACCAAAACTTATCTTCCCAAATCTCGTCCCTCTGATCTTTACCTTCCTTCCCCTACAGGACAACCTACCACAACTCCTTCCAGGCTACCTCCCTCTGGAGCTTTCTTCTTCTCCCCATTCGCCATGCTCCTACCCTGAATTCTTTTAAATACTTGTTCTGTTCCTCCTGGCTCAACAAACCTCGTTCTCGCATTTCTCTCAAGTCCCTTATTATGTTTTATTTTTCATTCTTAAAACATTGTATTGATTTTTGATTTTTTAATCATATTTATTTATTTTATTTACTTATTATTTCATTTTCTCTGTGCTGTTCTATCGGCCACTTTCTATAAATACGCTGATACTTGTACAATTTTATTATATAATTTCCTATATTACTATTTAGGAATAAAGAGTATTTTTTATTAATTGAAACAGACATTTCCTAATTTGTATTTCGTGAAAAATCCACAGAACCATGTTTATGACGCTCTTAAAGATGGTAACTCTCATGGTTATCCTTGTTTCTTTTCCAATAATCTCATTATACCATTATAAAAATAAAATAAATTAAAAGTCATTCAAGAAAAAAAAACTGGATTTTTGCCTCTGTCTATGATTTTTTTCAATAACCAGATAAACTCAAAAAGTATATTATTACTTTTTAAAAAATCAATTCACCTTTATTTTATTCTTATTAATTTGATTTTTTATTAATATTTTCAGTTATGCAGCAAGGGTAGAGACAACCCTCTGGTCGTGTCGAGCGCACTTCAGTCCAAATTGAAGATGATCATTGATGTATCCAAGTTCATCAAGGTAATTCCATGAATTTTGTTAATATTATGATCTATTTTGTAGTTACAGCTCTCAAATGTACTCCTTGGTATTATGCACAATAAAGACCCCCCACATTATTTTGCTCGTACTGGTGGGGTATTCACTCAGAAAATATTGACTAAACCTTGATGTCACTTGAAAAGAACAATAGCAAAAAAACTAAAAAAAAAAGTTTTCATTAATTTTTGAGTACTTTTGAAAAAAATCATAAAAATGGTGGGTTAAGAAAAAATATGATTTTCCAAAAGGGTACTTTCTTCATTCCTGATCAGATTTTTGAGTTTCCGAGGACATATTCTGAAAGATCTGGACAAGAGCTGACAACCATTGCAAAATTTGATATCTCTAACTGTTTTTGGGTTTATTTTTCATGTATCATGGCCCGTTGTTAATGTGGAACATCTTGTACAGGGATAGAATATGTCGATACGAAGTTTAGTATGCGAATTCAGGCTTCCCAGAGTAAGAATCTATTGCCTATTGACTTTCACAAATCTGTCAAAGAGATGCGGAGGGGGGGGGGGGGGGGGAACTGAAAAATCCTGTTAACTACTGATGAAATGTATGTAATGACATGAAATTTTAATTTTATATTTAAATTGAGAAACATAACTAAGACCTCTATTGATTTCCAGCTAAATCAGTCAAAGAGAATTACCTTTCAAAAATATTAATAATTAAATCCGCAAAAACATTACAATATGAAATTTTATATGTGAATTCATAAGTCGATAAGTGAAACACGCAAAAATAATATTTATTAAATAATATTTTCTATAATTTTTGTACAATTGAGTATGTTTAATTTTCAGTGTTTATTATTACTCTGTCAATATTCTAATTCTCTATAATAGTCAATCAAATCCTATTTTCAGCAAGTATTATGTATTCTGTTATTTTTTTTTTTTAATTTTTGGCTTTATGAACGATGCATATTAGCCATGACTCTTATAATGGTGTTGTTACCTAGTTATTTACGACATCCATGGCCCCGAGAGGGAGTTCTATCTATATAATAAAACACTCCCGGGCGGGATTCGAACCCGCAAACCAAGGTGAGAGGCCATGCGACCAAAGCCTTACGCTCTAGCCCGCACGGCCACCATGGCTCCCTGTAATCTGTTATTAAGTTTATACTTGTTTAAAAGTTGCATGCGCTTAGTTATTATGCTTTTGTTTTAATTTTTCTATTCTAACTTACGCAAGCACCAACATCTTGCTATGGGGATGTATTATCGTTCCTATAGGCAATAAATACATTTGAAATGTTTGCATAGCTTAGGAAGTAAAAAAGAAAATTCTAAAATTATTGTTATTATTTGTTATTATATTTATTAATGTTTTATTTCAGAATAACGGAAACGATGAAGACCTCGTAATAACCTCTTTACAGAACGAGAACAAATCTCTGAAGCAGAAGGTAATTTGTGACTTTAACTTAATAAAATTTTGGCATCTCACACAATTTAGAAATTGTTCAAATTTCACTTCGTACCCCAAAAGAGCTTTTACATTTAAAATTAAAAAGTAATAACATGTTTCTAATACAATGTACAGTAGAACATCGGCTGTGGAGCTCGGGTCCATGAAAGACGCTAAGTTAAAGGAAGAGAGAAAGAGGACAGGCTTATACTGACTTCTGATATCGCACGTCATCATTCAGGAAAAAGTGATATAACGCAAAGTTACTAGCGGGCAAGGTCGAGTAACCTGCTAGTTAGTTATTATGACTCATGACCGGTTTCTAACTGTGAGGTCATATCGCCTACTACCAGAGCGCTCTTTTCGTCACTCTGGTGGACATGAGCCCGACTCTACTGTGGGATTTTGCCTACCCTAAATTTTTATTCATCTAGGGCAGGGGTCTTTAACGAGTACCTGACATCGTACAGGCTCGGGACCATCGCTTAACGTCCCATCCGAAGGACGGCGTGCCTAAGTTTATTTTACCTCCCAGATAAAATAAACTACGGGCCTCGACCTTGTTTCGAATCTACGACTTTGAGCTCAGAAGGCAAGCATGCATACCACTAAGCTACCGGCGCCCTCAAGTAACCTGCTAATCGTAATAAATAAAATCATGAATTAATTCATTAAAACAGTATCATATTCTCTCCGTTGTTTTATGTCGAATATGGATACAGTAGCGGGTGGGACGTTTTTTCATACTTTTCCCTTCTGTCTCTCTAATACGGAACTGTCGACCTTTTTTATGAGACAAATTAAGCAAATAAAAAAATGTAAAATCGGATTGAGGGGGGGGGACATAAAATTAGTACTCTATTTGTAGTTTATCGGATTTTTATGATATTTCACATGTGGCATCCTTATAAGCCCTGTCCAAGCATAGGTCATACGGAACAATAAGATATCATTTAGTTAATTACTATATTCATATAAGGTACTGACCCGACAACGGCGGGTAACCTGCTAGTCACTATTGCAATTAAATGAAAATGCAAGTATTCAAGATATATAGGAGTAGTCATGGTAGCATTCTGCACCAGAATCAGGTCATCTATTACAAGTGGTGCACGGTTCATCCTAAAAAATTTTCATAAGCTTTTTTTTTTAATTGTAGCTTTTTTGTGTGTTAGTTACAAACATTTGTCCAGTTTGGCTCTCTGGTAGAGTGCTCAGAAAGATGACAGTTTGAAATTCTATTCCAGGCTAGGGGGGGCACCTAAAAATGTTTTAATTTTTTTTTATTTACATAGGACATCATGCCACTTTTTGTATTTTTTTGTTTTTATGTGATAATGAATGCAGTATAAAAACCTGCCTCTCTCTTATGCGTTTTGATTTGTTTTCTTTTTTGATGAATCTTAGAAGAGGGTTAAATCGACTATGATTAGAAGTCATAACGATAGTTACGTTTGATTTCAGATATCTCATATAGAACAACTTTTGCGGAGAGTTAGTAGTATTCCTGGCGGTGACGTATGTGCTATTTCAATTAAATTTTGAATTTTTTTAATCATTAATCTTTCTTTTATTATTTTGTGTAACACAATTTTGTTGCTGTTGTTGTTTTAGATGGAAGAGAACAAATCCTTTATGGAGGAGGAATATGAAAGTTGCGAGAACATGACAGAAGTAAGTAGCCATCCTTCGTTATTAACAGTAGTTAGGGTGGAGTTGAATGTAACGGTCAAGTTATCGTCACCCTAATTAGTAAACCTCGTAACTCCAAAGTAACACCTTTTTCAGGAGTCACCTAAATGTTTGTATTGTTTTTGTTTTATTCGATATTATGGAGTTACGAGGTTTTATTTCTGAGCTTACTTGATCTTAAGAACAATAGTGGAGTTACGAGGCTTTCTCGTATGATAGACTCCAAGGTGGTGTAATATATGGCACAAATATCCAATATTACAGTGAAAATGGAGTTACGAGGTTTGCTAATTAGGGTATACTCTTTTTTGAACAAAATATAAATTTTAATTGTCTTCACTTATAGGTTAGGTTTTATGACTCATGCCCGGGCTTTAACTACGAGGTCATATCGCCTACTACCAGAGCGCTCTTTCGTCACTCTGGTGGACATGATCCGACTCTACTGTGGGAGTCCTAAATTTTGTCTATCCTAAATTTTTATTCACTTAGGGCAGGGGTCTTTAACGAGTACCTGACATCGCACAGGCTCTACAGAAACTAAGGGAGAAAAAAGATTTTTGTACTTGGATTTAGTTACATAGGTGACGTTGGCAATGCTGAAGTCGGTATGAAGGATCATTGGCTATTGTACGAAGGATGTTGGGTTGAAGGGATTGGATGCGTTGCAGATTGGAACCCCAGAGTTGAAGTTTTTAGTTCCACATAGGTTTCAACACTGCGCTGTATTTAAGTCGTTTTATTTTGAAAGTTAATTTATATCTTTTCTCTAGTAGACTTAGTAACAGTTTGTAGCGTCTGTATATTTCTTGTCTTTTGAGCCTCATATGGGGGTTCCATGTTAGTCGCTCGTCAAGTAGAATATCTACTCCTAACGTGCATAGTTTTTTGAAGGGGTGGGATTATTGTTAATGTATACTGGAGTGCAGGTTTATTTGCGATAGAGTGTAAAGACTATGTGAACTGACTTCTTGTCATTCACCTTCACTCTCCACGTTTTGTACCAGGACGGAAGGGATATCTGTTCTTAAAGGTGTCTGGATGATAGGACTGGGTCAAGATAAGGAGAAAGGATAGCTGTGTCATCTACATAGATGTGGAGTTGTGTTGATGATTAACGTTTTACCTATATCTCTATATACCTCTGTATAATTATTTCATTTTTTAGGATGCGAGTATTGATAAGATTAATTTACTTAAAAAAACTTTGGATGCGACGAGATCTGACTTAAACCGTATTCAGAATCTGTACGAAAATTTGGTATGTATCTTTTTTATTGGTTTGTTTAAAAAAAAAGTTATAGAAATAAATTGTTTTGTTATAGTAAAGTATATTTAATTCATTTTTCAATTATACAAATTTTATCTTAGCGGATTTCCATAAGAAATCAGATTATGCCCTCAGGCGGTTGGTAAGACCTACGGAAACTATCACCATGTATATAATCTAAGGGGCAAATAACACTAAGTAACACACAACATCACCATGTTTTCAAACGTACTCCCCTCAACACGATTTGGGGTGTCGTTTCGACTATTACTAAAACTATATAAATATATGTTTATGGGTAGGTAATTCTACAAAACGCACACTTCAGCCATTTCAAAAAAAAATATATATATATTTTTAATTTCATGTATTTTCTTCGACAAAATAGATTTTCTGAGTCCTTTAAAGTGTGAATATGTGCTGGGTTAAACTTTATAATTATCCGGGTTATTTAAAAAAAATTGTTCGTTGTTTTCGAGGTATTCATGACACATTTGTGGAAAAAAAAGTAAAAAAAAGTTGTTACTATAAACAACGGATGATAAAGAAGATGACAACATTTCTGGTTTCCCCTCTTAATTCATTCCGCGTCTTCAGTAAGATGGTTTGATGGGATGAAGTTATTTAGTGCTTTTGAAGGAAATTTAGTGAGCTTTGAAATGGTGTCCTTCCTTTTTGAATGTCTGTTTTTCTCTAGCCATTGTTGAGAGCCGTCGCGTGTTCGCAATGCTAGCCCCTACTACCGTGCCAATATTCATCCATCTAACTCAAATAGCGACTGAGAAAACAGCTGTTGCAAGATGTGTACCACATTTTGGATAATTGCCCTTAGGAAGTGGGGTGGGATTTTTCAAAAATTCGTAATTTCCCATTATATTGTCAATTTCGGTCTGAATAGATTACTGAGCTATTGAATCTTACCCCTAAAATAACACCTGTTAATTAGTAAATTCTGAGTTTTGCATTTCTCGTCTTTGTTTGACTTGTCTTGGACATTCGCTAACTTCACGCAGCTTTTGCGTGCCCATACTTTTTAATTCCTATACTTATATATTCAAGTTAGTTTCACTCTTTTGTATGAACTACTTTCAGAGAATCGAGAAAAAAGAAATGGAAGAAAATAATCAAAGAGTTATGCAAGAATTGCAGACCAAGGTGAGCATTTTTTGTTTCTTGAATAATAATAAAAATAAAATTAAAATAGATAGTATAATTTGGGCAATTGTATACTTCGGGATATTATAAGGCGAATGTTACTTGGTTCGATGAGAGATTGGCCTGAGCTAGCCCATCCAGCCACTGACACAGTATCGTGGTCTGATGTTACGTCCCCTTGAGTAGTGAGTAACTTCAGACATGGGGCCATAAGATATTCCCCCATCAAATTGTTCTACTCCTTTGAACTTTCAGCAGAGGTGCTCCTAATGTTTAAAATATTTCTAAAAATTAATGATTTAAGTATTTATCCATCTAATAACTTAACAATGCAGTTGAATCTGCTTTTTACTATTTTCATTTGCCAATGAAACATATTTAAAATCACTTATGGGTTGGGTAGGGGGATTTTGAATTTATAATAACACATATACATTTATATATTTATATCTTTATAACCTGACAAATAAGCGTTTCAAGAAATTTTTATTCACATCGATTTGGGGTCTTTAACGAGTACTTGAGATCGCAGAGGCTCGGGACGATTGCTCAACCTCCCATGCGAAGGACGACATGCTCAATGTTTTTTCATCTCCCAGATAAAAAACGTAAGGGCTTCGGCCGGGTTTCGAACTTGAATCTTGAGCAACGTTCTTGCATATAGTGGTTATAATGTTTTAAAAAATATTTGAATAATGAATATTTGTATTATCTTTTTTCTGTATTTTTTTTTTTTCTGGAGGTGAGTAACCTTCAGGCGGCCTCGCAGAATGAGGAGACATCAAATGACACGGTGAGTAGCAAAGGTTGGATATTTTACTGGCCTCAGAGCAGACAGAGCCGGCATGTGCATGACGTATAGTGGGGTGTAGTCTGAAAGGTGAAGAGGTAGGTCGTCCTTAAGGTAGGTCAGTCAGTTCCTCAAACATCAGTCACTTTCTCATTTTAACGAAACAGAACTGTCGGTTTGGTTTGGAGCGATCAATGTCTTGTGAGTGAGTAGTACACAATTCATAAGCCTACCTCTAGGGGACAATCTTTTCACCTCACGAGGTATACTTCAAAAATTGTATCTGTGGCTTCGGAGAAGAATGGCAGGTCATTGTAGGATACTATGGTAACGTTTTACACTGCGCGATATAATAAGATAAAATATTTCAATCAATTGTAGCCTTAACCGGACAATAAATAAGGGGTTGACCGACATTAAACTAAATATATTTATCAAAATCATTTTGATAGCTTATCTTTTCGTACATTAAGTACTCCAGGTCAAAATGAAACTTTTTGATTTGGTGATGAACATATATTTGAGAACAAGGAACATTTTGTGGCAGCTATTGGCCGGATCACATGCCCTAAACTGTCAAATCTTTCGAAAGTTCATGGGTTATCCTTTTTTTGGTCTCCAGTCTCCCCCTCCCCAACTTAGTTACTTACCGGACAGGTAACATTACTTACTTCTAAGTTATTGATCGAGAAAAACCGGGCTAACCCACTTGTTACTATTATGTAAGTTGTATCATACTAGATATTTCCATTTGCAACTAAAACTAGGTTCGCGTTAGTGAGAGTTTTTTCAAAATTTTAAATATTACTATCAGACTTGGGTGATCTTCGCCCCCATAAGATAATAATTGATGATTATAACGTTTTATTTCGTTCTTTTATTTAACTTAAACTTGATCATGATTTTTGAGTGAATTTTTATATTTATTTTTTTATCCCATTTAGTTTTGTTTTCTTTTTCTTTAATAAAATAATAATTTTGCAATAGTTTTGGATTAATAAGGTATACGAATGGATTAATCTGTAATCACAATCATTCTGAACTGAAGTCGTTATACTTCGAAGTGTGGACTTGACGTTTACATTATCTAACGTTTAATTATTACGACTCATGCTCGGGCTTTAACTACAAGGTCCTCGCGCTCTTTCGTCACTCTGATAGACTTGAGCCTAACTCTACTGTGGGAGTCCTGAATTATGCCTACCCTAAAGTTTTATTCACCTAGGGTAGGGGTCTTTAACGTGTGCCTGAGATTGTACAAGCTTTCCCGGCTTTCGAACCCGCGATCTTGAAGAAGCACGCATACCACTGAGCTACCGGGGGAGAATATTAATCGTATGGTTTTATATAATTAAACAGTAATACTAATAATAAATACTATAAGATGAACTGGAGCTGGAGTGGTTCTTCTGGGAAGCTGCAGGTAGAATTATTTTTGTATCCTCATTGCGTCCTTCTTTTCCTGTTCTTATACAACATTCCTCTGTACTCTATGTGTGAGGAGGCCATACTATTACCGTTATTATGTAGTGATATTTATTAAAAAATGTATTTAATCTTCTCTTCTTGTTCTCAATGTATCTTATTGTTTTCAATGTTTTGCTATTGTGTCATATTTCTTACCTGTAGACTAGTAAACTTATTATTTTTTTAACTTTTTCATTTTCAAAGCTATACAAAGTGTATGTACAATAATATATGTTATCGGTCAACTGGGTTGAGTTTTTACTGAAATTTTATGTTCCTTGAGACCAAAAAAAAATATATATAAAATGTATATTAAATTCTCTATGAATAAATCCATACGAAATTGCATTGAATAGTACCAACTATTGATTTTCTGACAAATCGGTCGTTTGGTAGAGAGATCAAACAATTAGTTGATAAATTTGCGCTCGGGATATACATTTCCGGGAATTCATTTTTTTTTTTTTTTTTTAAAATGAAAAAAATTATTTATTTTTTTGTTTATTTCGTGATGAAGATGGTTTGAAACAAACACAGATTGGCCTTCTCCAGGTCTTACCTTTCGCCATTAAGGCATTATCAAAACTATTGTGATAACAAAGAAAAAATATAACCATTATAGTTTATATGGTAGTCAATATCGAATGGCGAAAAATTAGTTGATGAATTCGTTCTGGGGAATTAGATTTCGGGAAATTCACTATATAGTTTTTTCATGTGTTACATTTCTGCTTTTCACTTTAAAAAATTCATATTTTCTATATTTTAATTGTTCCTCCTATTGCTTTTTGTTTATAAAAAATGTTCTGTAAATAAGAGTTTATTATATTCCTTATTTTTTATATTTTCATATAATTCTTTTTGTATTCATGTGTACAATTAGTTATCAAACTTTTCCCCCCAACGTTATTTTTACATACTTTTTGTTACTAATTTACATTGAAAGACAAATAATGCATCTATAATTATGCTAAAAAAAGAAGATAAAATAAGTTATAAAAACACTTTATTTTTATTGTATATAAAAGCATTTTTCAAAATATTGTGATAAATTAACTATATTTGTAATTTATGTTTTGCATGCAAGAGTTGTATTCAGTTGAAATTTCTTTTTATGTATTTACTTTGCATAAAACTAACTACTAGAATGTTACCTTTTATTTATTTTTCACTTTATTTATTTATGTTTTTCAAACCTCACTTTTAAGAGGAAACTTGAAATTTGATCTGAGATCCTCTTAATATATAAATATTTATTTATTTTCGCCATAATTGTATATAATTTATATTTATTAATTGTTGTATTAAATAAATACGGAATAATATAATTTTGTGTTTGTTAGTTTTTAACATGTCGTTCGTTCCCTTTTCCAACTTCCTCTCCTATAATGTAACTGAGGTGCAATGGAAAAGGCGGAAGAAAAACTGAATCTTTATATTTCTTCAAAATTCTTCGAAAATTAAAATGCCAGAAAATGAAATTTCTCGAAAACTATTGTAGCTGATGATCGCTACTTCTCGTTGTTGGTATTGGACAACTCACTTCTCACATGACAAAACAAAGTCTATATGTGCCTAAGAGTACCAGATTCTTATGGTAAGTATTCACTACTTTTTCCCCCCTCTTTTGACAATTCATATTGAGTAGATACAAGGGCTCTAGATTGGGCTTCTATTGAACGTAGACGAACTTTTTATAGGTTACAATTGGAAAAAAAAAACACCCTGTATAATCTATTTCTAGCGGAGAATGTCAATTTGGAGAAAGAAGTCCAAAAATATAGTTTAAAAAACTTTCTCACCCCTTTACCTCTTTTTCATTGGCCCATTTTTGCGCAAAAATAGGAAAAAAAGGAGCTACAGTAGGGTACATTGGGAAATTATGAAAAACAATTTGAATTTTATCCTCAGTTCAAACTAATAAGTGGTGCCGAGATGGCTTTCTTGGCTATCTGGAACTCTTGTCACGACAAATTTGCTGCAAATATTTTAACAAACTAATCATGTATGCGAGTTGGAGAGATGGCGGCGGTTTACTTGAAGACAATAAAAAACGTTATTACATGGTCACGTCTTAGTTACTATTCATTCAAACTACAAGAAAAAATCACAAAATCGATATGAAATGAATACATTTATATTTCAAACATCTTCGAGTTGCGAAAGAATTTCATTCTTCGTCCGGTTATCGCAAGTAATCAACTTCAGGTTAAGTTACTTCCTAGCAACACCACGTAACCTGCCAGTTCACAATAATTTCGAATAGTTTTACAGTTTTCCATAAATTAAATAGTTTATATGGTCCATACACAGTATTTGTCTGACATTTTACACACGTATACACAATTCGAATTAAACCCCAAATCGTGCTCAGCGGAGAATGTTTGATTGTAGTTCCCATAGGTCTTTTCAACCGAGTGGGCCCATAAGGTGATTGCCATAAAAAATAAATAAAATAAAACAACATTTAAACAAGCGAAAAAAACAGGAGTAAGGAAAAACCGCAATACACGTAGGAAAGGCACCTTGGAGGATATTGTATCTTCTACTTCAAGAAAACAATTTTTCATTCTCAATGGAGATCATCATATAAAGCAGGGGTCGGCAACTTTTATGCACTTGCCGTCAGCTCATAAAATCAAAAAAAAAAAGGAAGTAAGCCCTAAAATATGCATAAATAAGAAAACGTTTATATAGTATTTCCAATTTATAGTAAGTTATTGTGACCCATGTTCGAGCTTTAACTACAAGGTCATAACGCCTACTACCAGAGCGCTCTTTTGTAGCCCAACTCTACTGTGGGAGTCCTAAATTTTGCCTACTCAGATTTATTCATCTAGGGCAGGGGGGTCTTTAACGAGTCCTACCGCTTAACGTCCCATCCGAAGGACGGCTTGTTCAAGGTTTTTATACCTCCCTGATGAACAAAAACAGAAGGGCCTCGCCCGGGTTTCGAACCCGGGATCTTGAGCTCAGTAAGCAAGCACGCTACAGGCACCCCTCTCTGATTTTTCTTCTTGACTCAGCCAAACTATTCAAATGTTTTTTTTAAATTATAAATCTGATGTAATTTTAAAAAATAATAAAAATTTACAGCTCCCTCCCGAGCCGCGTTTTGCAGACTTCACATCTAAAGGAAGACAATTTCGAATTCATTGACAATAAAATGTCATTATCAACTTTTCGGTCAACTTGGAGGTTGTCTATCAGCAACTTCGATATTTTGAATTTTATTGCATAAACATTTTGTATCAACATAATGTTAAACTTCATGAAAATAACTAAGGTTTAATATGCTTTTTTTTATGTGTAAAATTTTTAATTTCATGAAAAAAAAATAGTTTTGCTCAGATTCTTACTGTAATGATTTATTTTCAGATGATGAAAAACCTGATTCATCGACATCGTGAACAAGTAAGTTTTAATATATTACTTAATACCACCGTCGACTTTCAATTGAGAATTTATTAGAAACTGTAATGAATATGGAAAGCTCAGTATCGTACATATTATGCATCAAAGTCTAGCGCTAAGTATACAATTGTATCAGGAACAGTATTGTAGCTTTTAGAGAAAATCAACAAATTTTGCACATTAAAACAAAACATTTTTAAGTTATTATTTTTTAAATTGTTGCTAAATAACTAATAGACTTAATATACAGCAGTACCATCTAGCGGAGTTCTTTCCAACCTTTTGCTGCGAAAACGTTGCACTAAAAGACCTTTAAATGAGACCAGTTTAGCAGTTTAAGAGAAATAGAGAGCAACATATGAAACAGAAATAATATATTGACGTGTTATATTTATGTTATCTGATTAGGAGATCTTTATTAATTTAAAAACTATTTATATATTTCTTCACAGTTGCTACAGTTTGAAAAAGGTATTGAAAGTCTTCAAGAACAGTTAATCAGCAAAGATAAAGAAATAGAAATGAGTCATGTGAGTAAAAATCAAAATGGTTTTATTATATTTATTGTTACTCACCTATTTGGGGAGGGGGGGGGGGGGGATAATATGGTAAAATAAAAAAGGAATTTGAAAGAGCTCTTTGGAATGCTTGTGATCAACTCTTTCTAATGATAACTATACCATTTACCAATCGGGTGGGGTCGTAGATCCTGCGGAGTATTCTCCTCTCGAAGATGTCAAGGCCTATCTTCCGCCTCGGTGTGGGTCCACGTCTCCGACCCTTATGTCAGCACTGGCCTCACAAGCGTCTTGTACAGCAGCACTTTCGTGTCCCTGGGGAGCAGCCAGGATTTAAATTGTGACTGGAGGCCATAGTGACACCGGCTGGCCGCCAGTATCCGCCGGCTCACCTCTGCGCCCACATCATTGGCCCGGTCTATATATGAGCCCAGGTAGACAAAGCCCTTAACCGTCTCGAATGAATACTCGGCTAAAATAATCTCTTCATATTTATAAAAGTTGCTGAAGAAATATAATATAAAACTTTATGAAAGTCATGTAACACATAATTTAAAAGTTTATTTGGAAGGTTTTTAGGAACAGTAAAGGTTCTGGTGAATAAATAAATGATGGTTTTTAGAAGAGTGATATCAAGTACAAAGGATTTGAAAACAATGAAAAATATCAATGGATGTTTTGGATGAAACCTTCTATTTGAAAGATCACTTGAAGTTGGTGAAATGTAGAATAAATAGTATGAAGGCGATGGAAACAGTTGGTAACCAGCTTGCAGTGCAAGTGGAACCAGAGGTAGTCAGGTGTAGCCAAACTGAACTCGAACTTCAGACCTACAGCCTTATTTATCATAATCCCTCGAGAAATGTTAACATTTATTAACGAGTGAACAATATAAAGCGAGTAATGTTTTAACTTCATTATACTATTATTATTCTTAAAAATAATAGGTTTTTTATTATTTCAGCGCGAAAAAAGAGCACTAATGGATAGATTGAATTTCGCTTTCAAAGAAAATGGAGTCCTTAAAGAAAAGGTAACTAGATATTCTATGTACAACATGCTTTTTTTTGTAAATAATAATGTCTATTTTGTATAGTTTGCGTTATTTCTGATATCACACATATTACTATTTGTAACTATTATTATTAAGTAAAAGTATTATAAGTAAATATGGAGTTTGGAGAAAGGTTCCTTTTTTTTACTTTAATTGTGTTACTAAATATTTCAGTTGGAGTCAGCCAACGCAATGCTATTAGTTGCCCAACAAGATCGTAAAGAACTTCAGGTATTTGTACAATTATGTTATATCATTAAATATTAGAGTTCAGATTCGTTAAACACCATAACATAATTTATATCGTACAGATTAATGATATATGATATGGTTTACAAATTTGTCTAAAAAGATAGCACTTGTCCACTGGCGGACTGGCCAGGGGTAGGAGTTTAATCCCACCTCGCCCCCCCCCCCCCCCTCAAACTAAATAAATTAGCGGCGCTCCCTCAAAAAAAAAATTGAACTAAGTTGTGAACAGGGATTAGGTAGGTTCTCTAAGAAATGTATCCTCTCTGATAAGTAGAGCACTTAACAAATAGTGAAGTTGATGAGGCAGAAGAGAGGTGATAACGTGGACCACTCCGGCTGTATTTAATAGTTGTCTTGAAAATACTTCTCCGCTACAATCTTCATTCCAATGCTTTTTGAAATGTATAGTACACAGACATAGACATAGAATATATAAATATGTGGGTACAATAACATGAACACAACAAATAAATTGTAAGGGTTTTTCAAAATTGAAAATGATTAAAATTAGATTGAGAAGCTCTTTAAGTAAAGAATTATTAGAACCACTAATTATTTTAATGTAGAATCAGAATTAATTCCGAAAGCAGAAATAAATATTGATAAATCCCCTTCAAGCTAATAGAATTTAAATAATGTAATGTAATTTTAATTTTTTTATTTTTATCCAGGAACATTTCATAATAACATTATTTTTGTTCGTTCTAGTTTGTCCCGTTTCTTAATATTAAAAAAATTGCTTTAAATAAATATCTGTGTTGGATATTGAAACAAACTGCGATTTGGTGAATTTTCATATATTTTTTATATTCTTAGACCTGCTGTACACTCCCCCTCCCATTGGCAGAAAGATATATTTGACACAATCGTCCACCCCATTCCATCGCTGTCTGTGTCTATTACATTACACAAGTTTCGAATAGCTGCTTGTCTCAGTAGAAGGTCATTGGTTCGTTCTTAGCAACTTCTCTTGGAAGCGTATCTAAAACTCTTATTTTATTTCTTCTCAAAATTAAATTTCCTAAGAAAAAAATGGCATTGACAAATTACGAGAAATTTTTCTCAGTTCTTCGTTCAATAGTTCATAAATAGTTACTATATTCGTAGAAGTGAAGAATTGCATTCGGTTCCCATTTCTATGTCAATTCGATTTATGAACTGATTCAATTCGAATCCTGAGAAAGCGCCATAAGATTAAATTAACTATTTTGTTTTTTTACTTGCAGGTTGAATGTGAGCGAATAAGGTGTCTTTTTGAAGAGGTGAACCAAGTGAAGGATCTGAAAGAAGACGAATTGAGACATCTGGAGGCTGAGTACGCCGACAGCCGAACTGAGGTTTCTGTTATATTTACCCGTAAAGTCTTGCTTTCCAAACTGTGCTGTTATGCTGGAAATGTTTCAATACATTTTTATTTCGAACGGAAGAAACATAGTAATAACATTTTGATAAACCCATTCATAAAACTATATACTAACTACTTATATACAAATAATTTCATTATTAGACTTGATTGCCGCGAGACTTTCAATGTATTTTCAATAGGCTTACTTAATTTTTCAAATTATTTTTTTGTTTTTATAGAATTAATGTCTGGTTGACATTTGAATGTTATTAGACAAACATTGTTATATTTTGCGAATGTTGAACTAAATTTATATATGTGGTTCCTTACATATTTTTTCAATCGATGTCAAACATACTCGTAGATAGACACAGAAAACATTGAAGTTGTTCAACACTTACATATATTGTTTAATTCCATAAAATTGTACATAATATGTATATTTTTGTGTAATTAAACAATGTTATATACATATATATGATTGATTTTAATCAAAAATATAATTAATAATAATATAATTAATAATATTTATTATAAATATGAAAGTGCCAAAATGTTGAGTTCGTAGCTGGCCCCGTTTTCAGTCATTCACGCTCATCTGACACTGAAATGGGAACTGATTTGCAGTTTATGAAATCCATCTTTATAGTATACAAATATCAATCTTTGTCAATCTGTTAGTTAATATCTGTTAGTTAATATCTGTTAGTTAATATCTGTTAGTTAATATCTGTTAGTTAATATCTGTTAGTTAATATCTGTTAGTTAATATCTGTTAGTTAATATCTGTTAGTTAATATCTGTTAGTTAATAAATCAAAACTGCCTAATGGTATATTTATGTAATTTTCTGTGTTTTTCGCAACGAAGGCTAAACTTAGAATATAGGTTCCATTACATCCCATAGGTAGAGCTAGTCTATTAACTGTTGCACTTTTAAAAACTACTTTTTCCCCCCATTAATTTTTTTGGTAGAAATATACATTTCATTTTAAGTATACACATAATTTTATTAAAGTTCTTCATTTTTCAATGCTTGCGATCAGAATATGGTTTAACTTAACAAACAATGATTGCCATATAGATGTATGTTTATAGTACATGGCATAGGTTGTTGAGGCATGTCTGGTATAAACATATATGTTATATATGTCACAGTCAAAGTGTGAATTCCAGTGAATGTATACATTAACTAGTCAATGTATACATTAACTAGCCGTTTTAGTGAAAGTATCAATTGATTATAAAAATGAACACTATTGCTAGAGAATGTATACATTTACTAGACAATGTATACATTTTCTAGTGTTCCTTAATGAAAGTATAAATAAATGAGAAAAAAAGGTTTTTGTAAAAAAAAAAAAAACTAAAAATAAACTTCAAAATTTATTTTACAATATAAATATCTAGGAAAGATGCAACAATAACATAAAATATAAACATTTGTAAACAATATTAAAATGGATCTTTTGAATAAAAGCTGATTTTAATTATAAGCTAGAACCTGTACTACTTCAAATATAGGAACGACGGGAGGGGCAGATATATAATTCATACTTTGACTGCAACATATATAAGATTATTAGTTGACAATTTCCCAACAGACATTACAGTTCCCCGTCTTGTTATTTAGCCTACCACCTAATTAACTGACCTGAAAGACAATTGTCAGTTAATAATTCTATATATTTATACCACACATACGTCAACGACCTATGTCATGTACATATAAACATATATATACGTGACACTCTTTGTTTGTTAAGTTAAACCATATTCTGGTTAGCTCACAGTGTAGAGTATGTTAGATATGTGTGAAACTTTGTAAATGGTGACCCTTTCGTTGCTCCGTTGCCTCGATATACTTCATATATCATATGAATATATATATAAATAATATATAAGGTATATTATGGTGGGGGCTAATGACAAAGGAAAACAAAAATAAATTTTAATAAAATGAACAGAGGGTTAGTCTATATGACCCATTGAAGGAGTTTAACGGATAAGCCGGTGTCCAGTGCACATTATATTACAAAGGATTTTAATTATCGTCTATTGGTTTATCTTGGATAGGATTAATAAGGACAATAAAATTGCAATAAAGTTTAACCGATTTTTGTGAGAAGCACACACCTAGATGAAGAACCTGGGTGCCTCGACGCAAGGAGGATCTCTAGGATTCCATGGTTTAGCCATGTTAATGTGATCCTCTTTTTGAACGAAATTATTAAATATCTAAATATCATTATGCACTTATATTTATTATTTCAGTTGGAGAAAATGAGACTATCAGGTGCTGCTAACAACGCTAATGTTGTCAAACAGCTGCAAGAGCTGAGGGTAATTATTAGTTTTATTTTTTTACTATTTTTCAAAAATATCGGGTGTCTGAATACTATTGGTCCCATATATATATTTAATTATTTCTTATTGTTTTGCTGTAATACACATTATAAACAAAGTTATCATTAAACTGTTGTGTTTCCATTTATTGCAGATTCTTAAAGAGGAAAAGAAGAATATGCAAGAAGAAATGTGGATACTTCATGGGAACATCAAAGACAAATTAGAGGAGGTATCTAAAATAAATAAATATTAGTTGATTTACTTTCACATTGTGTAAAATACTACTTTTCTGTTGGAAATTCATATTTTCCAGACTGCCCACTGGAAAGCGACTGCAACCAAACAAAAGGAAAACTTAACTAAACTTCTTGAAGAAAATCAATCACTAAAAAGCCACAAGGTAACACTTTTTTTGACAATTTTTAGTTTTACTGTAATTATTATATAAAAACAAAAATGTAATAACTGAATCTTTATACAATAGCCCAGTTGTTAGTTAATGAGCTCTTTATCTCGAAAACTATGAAGCCAAAATATCTGAAATTCGGCAATAGAGCAATAACTGTAGATTTCAGATATTTTGATTTTTCAAAAATTAGGACAACTTTTTAGTACAAAATTACGTACATTTTTACCAGGGCCCCTCTCCTCTCAGAATCTCAGGAAAAATTGTTGAGAGTTGCACAATGAGAGGAATTAAAAAAAAAAATAGAGATGAATTTATTTAGTGAGCCTCTTGTGTGGGCATCAAAGGAAAGAGTATTTATGTAATGAAAGAGTTAAGCTCTTCATTTTGAATTTATTAAAAACTTAGGAAGTTTAGGCCAAATTACAAATTATAGTATAACCCTATTGTTGTCAACATTTTTGATACCAACGCGCAACTAGCTTTAGTTACCACTGGAAATATATTTGATTATTTTTATTTATTTACTTATTTACTTATATAAATATAGGATGGTAACTAATTTTTACTTCCCAGCTACACGAAGTATAGGGGAAGTTATGTAATCGGTCAAAAATTCTATGCTGAGTTTTCGTCGAAATTTCATATTTTGCTAATTCTAAAAATATATAATAAAAAAAGTCCTCGGTGAATCATTGGCATTGTACTCCCTCAGCACGAATTAATCAATTAAATTTTCGCTCCTCCTCTACCTTTTGACCGTTTGCTCTAATATTCTACAGTTGACTTACATAGGGGCTCCTCAATCCTCATACTAAATTTTGTGTCGATATATTCATTACATCGGCAGTTATTAGGGTTCTTACATTGAGCCCCCACCCCTGAACCCCCCTTTCCTTCAGTCAATTCCCCTGAAAATTAATAAGTGTCGTCCTTATGGGGTTTTCAATTATTATTAGTTTTGAGTTAAGCCTCTTCTCTAATCCCCCCTCCTCTTTGCCCGATTTGGCTTGATATCGATATTGTCCTTATGGAGATTTGGTTACACATTTAAAATTTCGTGTCGATATATTCAGTCTTTCGGCAGTTATTAGAATTTTTATTTTAAGCCTCTCCTCTCATTCCCTCTTCCCTTTTGTCGATTTGGCTGAAAAACAATAGGTGTCGTCATTAAAGTGTTCTGGTTTCACATATAAAATATTGTGTCGATATGTTTCTTCTATCGGGAGTTATCGTGTTTACAGACACACACACACACACAGACAAACAGAATTTTTTTTTTTTCATATTTGGAAACCTACATGGAATTCCGTTGAAAACACCGCATCGAATTTTTGACCGATTACATAACTTCCCCTATACTTCCATAAAGCTGCGTAAGTAAAATCTGTCTGTCTGTGATCACGATAACTCCCGATAGAATGAATATATCGATACGAAATATTAGAGTTTAGGTTAGGTTTTATGACTCATGCCCAGACTTTAACTACGAGGTCATATCGCCTACTAGCATAGCGCTCTTTCATCACTCTGGTGGACATGAGCCCGACTCCACTGTGGGAGTTCTAAATTTTGCCTACCCTAAATTTTTATTCACCTAGTGTAGGGGCCTTTAACGAGTACCTGACTTCGTACAGGCTCGGGACCATCGCTTAACGTCCCATCCGAAGTAGGGCGTGCTCAAGTTTATTTTACCTCCCAAATAAAATAAACTAAGGGCCTCGGTCGAGTTTCGAACCCACGATCTTGAGCTTAGAAGACAAGCACGCATACCACTGAGCTACCGGCGCCCTCTCGAAATATTATATGAGTGAGTGTATTGATTTAATGAATCTAACGATATGAAATACAGTAACTCACCCTTGTTATAACATTGTGTCCAAGGATAAAGACTGTTTCTTCACTTAATTACTGTTATTGATCTTAATTTGTGTATATTGCCACTGTATTTATTATTATTTCACTGTATTTATTATTATTGTTTTTATTTATTATTTATCTATTTTATTTATTTTTTTCTGTAATTTTTTTTATTTTTTATTTTTTTAATTATTATTATTATTATTATTATTATTTTTTTCTCATACTCACTGTTATCAAATTTACTTATAGTTATATTATAACTGATTGTAAATATACCAAATAAAAAAAAAAATAAAAAATAAAAAAAAAAAAATTACTGTTGTAACTGTATTGTTATATAGCACTATATATGGAATGTGTATTTCTCTGTTGCTAGGAATGTGAGGGAAAGGAAGTGAACCAACTTAAAAGTATAATAGAGGGTGTGGAGAAACAGATGCACGACATTCAGGAGAACCACTGCAATGTGACCGGGGAACTGGTGAAGGAGCGACAGATCTCCTGCCAGCTCGGATATGACAAGGCTAGTCCTAACATTCAAAACACAATACATTTATTTGTTAGAAACCCTTTTTAGATCATTTTATGTATTTTAACTTGCCCAGCTATATGAAGTATAGGGGAAGTTATGTAATCAGTCTAAAATTCGATGCGGAGTTTTCAACGGAATTTTTTATTATTTAGATTACAAATATGAAAAAAACAAAACAATTTGTGTCTCTGAACACGATAATTGCCAATAGAATGAATGTATCGAACATAAATATATTATATGTGAAATCAAAGCCCCATAAGGTCAACACGTATTAATTTTCAGCGGAATTGGCAAAAGGGAAGGGGGAATCAGAGGGGGGCTCAACTCGAAAAACCCCAATAACTGCCGATGTAATAAATGTATCGACATGAAATTTCATATTTAAACTCAAAACCTAATGACGACATAACCTGTCGAATTTCAGCTATATCGGCTGAAGGGAAGGGAGGAAGGATTCAGTTAAGAAAGCTCAATGCAAAAACCCTAATAACTGTCGATGTAATGAATTTATCGACACAAAATTTAGTATAAGGATTTAGGAGCCTCTATGTAAGTCAACTATTGAATATTAGCGCAAACGGTCGACTGGTTTTGGAGGGGGAGCGAAAAGTTAATTGATTAATTTGTTCTGGGGAAGTACATTGCCGGTGATTCACCGATGACTTTTGTTCTATTGAAAATGTTAAGTTCATGCGCGTAGAGCGCTACTGGTGGAGAGCTGAGTCAGTTTGATGTTGTTAGGAAGGGCAGGGCGGGCACTAACTTTCCAAAGATTCTTTCCCAAATGTCTACAATGAGTAGAACCAGAGTTAATCAGATGTTTTCGAAGTTTTTTGAACAAACCCTTATATTTAATTATAAACTGTCTAATTTCACAGATGCGGCTTGAAAGCATGCTGCGGCAGCTTGAAGTTATCATAAAGGATAAGGATAGACAGCTGTGGGATTTGCAAAACGGCAAGGTGAACACAGCACAAACACAGGTAACATTTTCATAATCAGCCAACTATTATTTTTATATTTTTCCCTTTTTTATACTTTTAATTTAATTTTAACTTTTTGTCAAAAGGCAAAAATTGAAGAACAAAGAGAAGTTATTGAAATAATGACACTTCGAATTGCTGAACTTTATAAACTGGTTGAGGATAAAGAAGAAACTATAAAGATCTTAGCCGGCCAACTCAGAGCTGTAAGTTTTCTGATTTGTTCTGGTCCAGTTTAGTTGGGCGCAGTGTCCGAATTTGTCCTATCTCAGAATTGGATGTTGCACTTATTCCGAAGTCCGAAATATTCCACTTTTCAGACTTTGCACCTCTCAAAATGACCATGATTGTTACAATGAAAAAAGTTTAGTTGGTTTTTTGAATAGGTAGAAACTACCGACCATTTTGCTTAATGTGTATTATTCCTTAAGATGTGCTCAAGGCTTGATTTCCGCAAATAGTCAATAAAATAAAATTTGCAAGACAGAATTTCTGAATTTATCCTTTCACAAGATGTCCCTCCCCCTCCATCTCTGTTGAACTGCATCCTGCGCCACGCTTTAAATGTTTTGAAGTTTTATTTGAATTTAGATTGTGTCAATTTGCTTACACATACAGCTAGAGATATATAAATATAACTCAAAATTTCAGCTTAATTGTCTTTGGCGAAAGAAATCTATTATTCATATTATTCGTTATAACGATTTTTCAAGTGGAAATCGGATTTAGAAACAACAGCCATTGTTAGATGTTAAAACAATGATGTTTATTGAAAACAATGGTTTTATCTCTTTTTGACTCTTTCCATAAGACGAGGTTTGGTCATTTTTCCTCGTCCAAAAAATTGGAATACAATTTGTTTCGAGCTGTGAATGTTGGACTTTTTTCCAATCCTAAGTTTGGTCATTTTGAAAGAAGCAAAGCCCTAAAAATGGTATGTTTTGGGATTTGGAGAAAGTAAAATTATTATCTCAACGGCCGAATTCCATCATTGCGCCGAACATATCCAAGAAAACTGAAATTTAATAACATTTTGATTTACTGTTTTTTTTTTTTGTTATAATTAGTCTTCAGAAATGATGGCAAAGGAGTCGGACGCTGGAGATCTAAGTCTTTGCTCGAGTTCTGACGATGACAAACTTCAGGCGAATTTGATGTCGCTCAAGGATCGAGTTGGAGCTCTTAAAGGAAAACTTAGACATACCATGGTTCAAAATTGGTTGGTTGAACTCTTTTTAATAATTATTGTAATAGTGATGTGTACATTTGTAACATGAAACGAAGGACGCCATTGCTAGTGAAATTTGTTATACCAAAGATTATATTTTATGTTATTTATTCCCTGAATGTATAATTCATTTTGAAATAAGGAGTTACTAAGAAAATAAAAGGGAAGTTAATTTGACAATTGGGTTTAAAAACAATACTTTCTTGACATTACTGAGAAGAAGGGGAGGGAATGAAAAATCATAGAAATATTCCTTTTCTGCTTCACTCTAAATGACTTCGGATGTCGGATTGCTTTGATTCTCCTCAATTATTGGTGTTTCGGGCCGCATCTATAAACTATTTTCCATTCATAGCTGTACTTCACTCTTCTGAAACTCACCGGACCTGAGTCAGACTTGACTTAGCTCCGTTAATCCTCTTCTTCTATATAAAATATCCATTTTTGTGATTCACTCTGACATGAGAGTTGGCTGAAATAAGGCTTCCCAAAATTGGCGCGATAAGGGACTTTTTCTCTAGATTTTTAATCAGTTTGTTTTTATGACGCATGCCCGGGCTTTAACTATGACGTCATATCGCCTGGTGAACATGAGCCCATGGGAGTTTTTGCCTACCCGTGTTTAATTACTTAGGGGTCTTTAACGAGTACCTGACATAGTACCATGGACCACCTCGGAGTGTACTACGCCATTTAGTATGCTGCTTCGGTTTGTATTTTCTTGTATTATTCAGAATCTTATCAAAATACTCAATTGTCATCCTGAAGTATGTAGATATATAAACTATCTACAACCTCCTACAATGTAGACAACAATCTTAAAAAATTAAGAAAACTTTCGCATAAGAACTGAGTTTACAGATTTCATGATAATCTCACGGAATCTGTAAACTCCCATCAATGGTAATCCAAATTATTTTAACACGAGAGTCTGTGTATAAGAGTATTTTTCACGCTTTATCAATTGTAGCTGCAGATATAATCTTTTTCAAACTTTAATCACTGTTTCGAACATGTTAATGATATAATACCTGTACTTATTTGCGACTACGTTGCCTGTCATCCTCAGCAGCAGCATCCAGACGCAAAACCTCCTGATTTGAATTTAATAACTTATCAGACTAATTGCGCAGTCTGTCATACAATCTATCTTACCTTAGAGGTAGAACGCAGGCTCCGCAGCATTCAATACGGTGCGATAAAGTCGCGTGAGGAGATAATCCTCTGTGTGAACGTTAACAATCTAATGGTTCGTCCCTTATGGCGCCTGTTTGCGGGAGCCGATAAAGATGACAAATCTTGTGAACAAAAAATTGGAAAAGGCAAAAAATAAAGAAATTAAACCTGAGATCTGGTTGGAAACATAATCTAGAAATCACATTATTTTAGAGATAATTTATCCACAAAATCCAAGATAAATATTTTTTTAGCTGAAATATTGATTTTTTGTCAGGAAACTGCTGCGGATGGTGAGTCGACTCCAGCAACTCAACTATCTGCTCCTCAGAAGGGACCCCACCCCCCTCGATGAGAATCAGATCCACCGCGTTTGGGCCAACCATCAAAGTTGTAATGTATACCATCCTAGTTGTAGAACTTGATCTTCGTAGGGTCCCGTAGGTCGAACGAAGACTGTCTACGATACCATGTTAACGAGTGTTTTTTTTTTTGTTTTTTTTAACCTTCTTTTGCGATTCAGCCAATATTCTTATAGTGGATATGATTTGAAACTATGTTCGCCTACGGAACCCTACAGTGTGTGACCTTTTTATTGGTCTCTACTTCAACTCTTCTGGGCTTTGTAGAAACGAGTTTTGCCAGTAGATAGTGCTAAGTGTAATGAATAATAACAAATAAACATCATTCTATTAAATTATGAATCTTTGCAAGGTTCCCTCTGTTATAAAATACAATACAAAAAAAAAAAAAAATCAAAATTACATACAGTAGACTCTCCCTTATCCGGCGTTGCCGGGACCAACGTGACGCCGGATAACGGAAATAATCAATTAATGAGAAAAAATATATCAATTAAAGCACAAAAAACTGTTTTTAGGTGAGCTAAGGAACAAAACACGTATGTATTTCACAGGTAGGATCCCCATTCATGCTTTGATTCAATGAACCGGCCTTTTCTTTTAAAATGACACCACTTCTAGGGCAGTCTAGGTTGCGTTGCTGCACGAACCACATCCATACTGCCTCGTCAAGTTCCTCGAATTTTGGTTTCTTTAAAGTTGGATGGCATTGAGGTGTTGTTTTTCCAAAGGTATACTAGAACCAAATTTCCTCAATTTTTCTTTACTTTTCCTCCAATCTCTAACTCTACTCTCACCAACCCCTAATTCCTTGGCTATTTTAGCAGCTGTTTCTCCCTTTTCCATCCTTTCAATTGCCGTCAATTTTTTTTTTTGAATGGAAAGAACACTTTTCTTTCTTTTTGACGTGGAAGCCATTGTTTTATCACTTTATAACTTGATGATTTAAAAAAAAAAAAAAAAAGACTGTTCACTATATTAGCGTTCCCTTCATTATAATACAATGTATATATATATGTATGTACAATAAAAATACATAAAAGATTCGTGAGTTACGGAATTATTATGTGCTCTTAAATACACGTGGCTCATATAACTGATAATCTAATAATTGAATGTTAATTTTAGTTTAACAAATTTGATATTATTTTGCTAGCGCCGGTTAACAGAACGCCGGATAAGGGAGAGTATATAAATAATAATAATGCTAAAATATGTCAAATCAATAAAGGAAAGAAAATAAATTTGTGAGACCAATTCTTGGTATAATATTTAATTAATAAAGAAGTGTGTAGAATGAAATAAAAATAATTAGAATAAGTGAAGTAAAAATATATAAAGTAACAGAAGCTGAACAGAAAAGGAGAAATAGAAAACGGTTGGATTAAATTGAAAGTAAAATAAAAAATATAATAAAATGAATGAAAAGAAATAATTCAGTCCTTTAATACAATTGAAGGAGCTTTTTTTCACATTTTAACAACAAAAAAATATACATTTTATTCAAGTGTTTCAAGGATTGAATGGAAAGGTTAGGTAGCCAGTGACTGTAGTAGCCCGGGCAGCTCAACAGAATACGGTACAGATATAGATATGGATACGGTCCTGAATGGAAAGGTTAGGTAGCCAGTGACTGTAGTAGCCCGGGCAGCTCAACAGAATACGGTACAGATATAGATATGGATACGGTCCTGAATGGAAAGGTTAGGTAGCCAGTGACTGTAGTAGCCCGGGCAGCTCAACAGAATACGGTACAGATATAGATATGGATACGGTCCTGAATGGAAAGGTTAGGTAGCCAGTGACTGTAGTAGCCCGGGCAGCTCAACAGAATACGGTACAGATATAGATATGGATACGGTCCTGAATGGAAAGGTTAGGTAGCCAGTGACTGTAGTAGCCCGGGCAGCTCAACAGAATACGGTACAGATATAGATATGGATACGGTCCTGAATGGAAAGGTTAGGTAGCCAGTGACTGTAGTAGCCCGGGCAGCTCAACAGAATACGGTACAGATATAGATATGGATACGGTCCTGAATGGAAAGGTTAGGTAGCCAGTGACTGTAGTAGCCCGGGCAGCTCAACAGAATACGGTACAGATATAGATATGGATACGGTCCTGAATGGAAAGGTTAGGTAGCCAGTGACTGTAGTAGCCCGGGCAGCTCAACAGAATACGGTACAGATATAGATATGGATACGGTCCTGAATGGAAAGGTTAGGTAGCCAGTGACTGTAGTAGCCCGGGCAGCTCAACAGAATACGGTACAGATATAGATATGGATACGGTCCTGAATGGAAAGGTTAGGTAGCCAGTGACTGTAGTAGCCCGGGCAGCTCAACAGAATACGGTACAGATATAGATATGGATACGGTCCTGAATGGAAAGGTTAGGTAGCCAGTGACTGTAGTAGCCCGGGCAGCTCAACAGAATACGGTACAGATATAGATATGGATACGGTCCTGAATGGAAAGGTTAGGTAGCCAGTGACTGTAGTAGCCCGGGCAGCTCAACAGAATACGGTACAGATATAGATATGGATACGGTCCTGAATGGAAAGGTTAGGTAGCCAGTGACTGTAGTAGCCCGGGCAGCTCAACAGAATACGGTACAGATATAGATATGGATACGGTCCTGAATGGAAAGGTTAGGTAGCCAGTGACTGTAGTAGCCCGGGCAGCTCAACAGAATACGGTACAGATATAGATATGGATACGGTCCTGAATGCATTAAACAATATGATATTATAATTGGATAATGTGATTTTTTCCGATTAACCAAATATTTTTTTTTTATTACCTAATGTCAAATGTTATCTACGTGTCATCTAGTTTAGAAATTGGCATCGTATATAAGCAGTTCCTATGTCTTAATAATAAAATAACACATGTGTTATTAAAAAAATTGTCAAAAGAGAGTTTTAACATTTTGTTAAAACTCTTCTGACAAATTTTTTCGATAAAAAAAAAAACGATTATTAAGCAAAATGACAAACAATTTAGATTGCATTTTTTATTTTTGGAATATATTAATAATGTGCAGATTTTTGACATTTAGCTGATTTCAGATGAAAACTGAAGAAAGCGCTGGCTACGACAGTTCTCTCTCTTCTGATTGGAGATAATACATTGAACTGAAAATTGTTTTTTTTCTGTAAATTTTTGAGTTTGTGCAAAAGTGAGTTTTTTCGTCATCAATCGTAAAATGTTAATTTGTAGTTTTTCCATTAAAAAAATCTCGGGGATTTGTCAGCAATTATATATATATATATATTCTTGTCATGTATTTCTTATTTATTTATTCATTTTATGTATTGATATTAATTTCAGGGAGATCCAAAGCTCATGTCTGTCTGTTGTTTGGAGTTGAGGCAAAATTTATTTTTCACAATATCTCCTCTACTAGCCCATTCGAATGGAAATAAATAAAATCCGTAATTAACGGTCTGCCTAATGTAACTTTCCAACATATTTTTTCGATATATTGTATATTTTTTAAATAATAAACAACACGGATATATTTTGAATATCCCAAACTATTTTTAATGTTTTATAAATGGAGGATGTGCCACTGTGTAGCTAATAAAGGAACACAAAGTTGGTGTTCCAAATTCAATAAGTTGTCATTTTTTCTAGTTTCTCATCCAAACTTGACTTGAAGATTAATGATGATTTTTTATAGGTTTAATGATAAAATAAACTAGTAATAAACATAAATAAATTTGTGGCTGCACTTAAAAAAAAAAAAAAAGGTTTTTCTATTATATTTGTAATCGGGAGTTCTTAAACTTTTAATTTTATTTTGAACTGTTTTGATCGTCATACCGTTTTACAAATAAATTATTTCATGTGTGATTACTTTTATTATTTTTTTTCAATAACATTTGTGTACATTATTAATTGTTAAGTAATTTCTATGTATCGAAATATTAGTAATATCGCTACGGAACCAAATTCTGCTGTTGAAAGTATCAGTACATTTTCAGTTTCAATTGGATTGGACGTATTTTAAGAAAATCGAATATGGCGAAAGTTAAGAATATTAGTCTAGAACAATATTCTGCTGCGCACAACCTCTAAAACCACCAGACCTCCATATGACCGCCTTCTTTTCTCATTGCCATTAAAGACTGATATCTTCTACGTTTGTCCCAATTAATGTTTTATAGTTGAGTGCAAAACTAAACTAGGTCAAAAATACAGTTGACCTCCTCAACCCTGATTATTTATTGAGGACAATTTTTTTTTCTTTTTGGATCAACAGATGTGGATATTAGCGACTATTTACAAGTAGACCATTCCTAACATTCAGGGGCAGTCAGAAGTAAGGTAAATTTTACGTTTAGTTAGTTATTGTGACTCATGCCCGGACTTTAACTACAAGGTCACATCGCCTATCACCAGAGCACTCAATAGTCACTGGCTGGTATGAGCCCGACTCTACTCTGGGAGATATAAATTTTGCAAACTTGTTTATTCATCTTGGGTAGGGGGTCTTTAACGAATACCTGACAGCGTACAGGCTCGGAACCATCGCTTAAGGTCCCATCCGAAAGATGGCATGCTTAAGTTTTTTTTTACCTCCCAAATAAAATAAACTAAGGGACTCGGCCGGGTTTCGAACCCACGGCCTTGAGCTCAGTAAGCAATGACTTTTTCATTTTCAGACTATTCAATTATTTTTGTTCCGTAGGTGCGGGGGTACACAATAATCAGCAGAGCAGTGCATCACATTTTCTTAATCTTACCAGTTTCAAAAAATTAATTCGATATAAAATCTCGCCCTTCGAAGGAGGTATCATCTGCGTTTTAAGGAAAGTGCATAACCGATTTTTTTAAAAAAATATTCATTAAATTTATATTTCCATTTACAGGTTGAAAATGTAGTTATCTATATATTTAAAATAAATACATAGAATAATTAATAACTCTTGTTTTCTCTTTTCAATCCTCTCTCTTTTTCATTTTTGCATGGTCGACAGAAAAAGGTAGCATACAAAAAAAAATAAAAATGTATATTTATAAATATTGTATACATATTATTTACAAATTATTTTTAGTCTAAACAAATGATTACATTTTGCATCATCAATAAAATATACTTATATCTAATAAACAATATATTTTTGGTGCATTACATATAAAAGACTTTACAACGGATAAGTCTATTAATTTCATAAAACAAAAAATAATTCAGATTTATGAATATCTGTTTCTTAAGCTTCTTTGGAATGATACTTGACATTTTCTGCAGAGATCTTGTGAAACACTTAATAAAAAATAAAGAAGAACGTATGTTTTAAAAAAAATATTGTTCATGTCACAAATTACATACAAAAGATAAAACATTTCTGAATATATTTACTATGCAATAGAATATATTGAATTAAAACAATTCTTACTCTGTAGTTAACATTCACTTCCTTAGACCAATACACCTCGGTTACCTCGATAAGAGACTTGTGAGATAAGAGATAAGTGTACAGTTTCAAACACCTACACAATATGGGCATCGCTAGAAGACATCTGTGCTTCATCAGAGGAAATGTGGCGAGGAAAATGAGACTCCGGTTCATATTCCAAGCCAGTGTGGGGCGCTAGAAAGCAGAAGATTTCACTGCTTCGGGTCTGCCATAACGAAACCGAAGCAGATAATGAACCTGCAGAAGAATTCTGGACTTTATTAAAGATACAGGGCTACTGTAGGGACCAACACACACAGGGCACACAATAGGCTTGCCTACTCTGGCCGTTGTGACACAAGCAACACTCGAAAAAAAAAAAAATAATAATACAGTTTCAACAAGCGAACCAACAACATTTAAACTCTTTGTATAATTCAGAGAGGGAAGAGAGACCAATAGGAATTTGATGAACTTTTTTTTGTATAGAAAAGAAAAGGGAAAACGTTGGTACACTTTCCCAGAGAAGAGACAAGAGTTTTTGTCAATCCATTTGGGAGAGAAGACTAACTTCTTCTGATAAATACAGAAATAATGTTCTTGAGACCCCCCTCTTTCGTCGCCACACAACTCCACCATATTTGTCTTATTTATGTTGGTAGATATAACTAAGGTTTCCTGGCTACAGTTATAATCAGTGTATATTTGTGGACAGCCTCCATCTCTTTGGTAAGTTCCAGCAGTCCCCTCTCCAGAAGCAACTGTTTGCAGTCTTCCAAAAATTCTGGAGTCTTCTCCTTGGGGATTCTCTTCTTAAAAGGATTTATAGATTCAAAATAATCTGTGAACAAAAACACATTTTTTTAATAATATTTGAGGTTCATTAATTAACAAATATACATGATTAAATGAATTAACACAGTTAAAATGTTATTAGTTATCTAAACACTTGGAAATGCAAGTTGAAGAGTTCGCACAAATTCTTAATTAATTGATTCCATTTTTAGACTTAGGCAACATAACTTTTGTGTCTAATGCAGAATGTGCTGGCACATCTATCGATGTTTGTGACATGCCAGGACCTGTACTATGTGGCCATATCGTGCTCTTTCGTAGATCTGGTGGCTACATCTTGGCTAAAAGTCCCTTCTACAAATCTCCACAGTGGGCTCAACGTTCTTTACCACTCAAATAACTACCCTCTCAAAATATGTTTTTTTACTTTCTTATACAAATAGTATAAGGCAGTATTGTAATCATGGAAGGTGGTACGTCACGTTTCAAGGTCCCCCCCCCCCCCCCCCCCCAACTCAGATCTGAACAAACTTTGGCTGAAATCAGAGAAACTTTGAGACCACTTTACTTTACTTGGGGGCTTAAGTACATTTTCCACGCTTATATTTAACTTATGACCTAATCAAAAATCTATAGATAAAAGTTGTAAAGGAAACTACATTATATAAAATCCGATTTTTCGCAGATCGGCCGTTTTGCGAGATCCACGCCGAAAACCGTCCTAAATTGTCATTTTGAAACCCATACTTTTAGACGCCTGCTCGATTTATTCGAATACGGTTAATCCTATCGAAAAATTGGTTCTTATCAAAAAAGTTCTTTATTATATTTCCAACTAACGAAATGCCCTCAGATTTGAGATAGTACCAATACAAACAAAATTATATGACTTCGAAGAATGTACAATAAACTTCTGTAAATCGGACGTAATTAGTTTTAAGCAAAATAATAAATCGCAAAGTTATTGCCGGGCAACGCCATGTAACCTGATAGTAAAGGAACAAAAAAGTAAATGACCTCTCTTTTGAGATAATTGGATAATAATTTCACAAGCTAACTCAGGACTTTCCCCTTTTTAGATATAATTCTAATCGGTATTATCTTATCTTTTCTCTTAATAGCTGTTACATAAAAAGGTCTCACATCAGGAAATACAACAAAAAGATAGATGATAATCCATAATTAAATGAAAATAAAACTATTGATTACCAATGAATGACTTGAGAGATGAGTGCACGAAGCTTCTTTCCTTCGTCACACATTTGACTATCTCGAATCCATTGTCTTTGATAATTTTAATATACTCCTCTTTAGGATCCACGCCTCTGTGAGAAAACACCTCCCACGGCTTCCACACCTGCAATTTGTCAAACAATATAAAACAGGTATTTTGAAATATTGATATTTTAGGGGTACAAGAACTCAAAGCAAATAGAAAGTTAATTTTTTGTAAACTCCACAATGACCTCACGATAAACACAGTACATGACACAATTCGGGACTTTTAGAGACGTTGCATCCGTCAAATTGCATTCAAACCCAAATGCATACATCCACTCACTTTCTTCACCACACTTGCCACCCAATCCTCCCAGGAGATTGAAGAGGAGGTGGAATCGTGACTTACTATAATCCCAAATTGCATCCACCCACTTCTTGAAACACAATCATAATATCTCCATAATATTCATTGATAATAATCATAATATTCATTGTTTTTCGGTGTTTCGCCCTGAGGAGCTACCGCTGGGTAGCCTTCCTCTCTCACGCCAATCAGAACATCCACTATCTGTCAGGTCCTCTTGGTAGCTGGTTGCTGCGTCATGGCAACAATTGCGATCAACATTATTAAGACAAAAAAAAAAAGTGTTTTATCCTACGTCCAAATGGCGCTTGCAGTTTATGGAGTCCAATTCAATAATGGCGTATATTAAGAAAAAAATACTTTTCAAGAGAATCTTAAACATATTGAAGGACCAAAATATTATCCCAGAACATCAGTTTGGCTTCTGAAATATCGTTCTAACATACATCAGTGCCATCGCGTCTTAGCGTTATTGCATCTACTTTGGAGCAGGAAAAGTACTGCACGGCGGCCTTTCTCGATGTCGAACAAGCTTTTGACCGAGTTTGGCATCCGGGCCTGCTGTGGAAACTCAAATCTACCCTTCCTTTCACATTATTTCTTCCTTAAACCCTATCTAAACAGTAGTTCTGCCGCTATATATAGGCAGTTTTCTTGGTCCTGTCCTTTTCACAATGAACTTCCCGCTCTTTCATGAACCCAACTTCAGACAATACTGCACTACTCTCCTGACCCAGTCATTACATCTCCAAGATCACTAGACATTCCTCCAACCTTGGCATACGAGGTGTATTCAAAAAATAACGGGAATTTTTTGTAGAATATACCCGGGTTCCTCAACTTAGTTCCAACAAAATCTTCAGGTAGATCTTAATGTTCTCTTTGTCACCGAATTATCTAAATCCAGGTATAAAAGATGAGCCCTCCATTCTACCGTCCTTATCAATGTCCTAGAGACCTTGTGCCAATGGAGCGTACCGCGTCTCTCCAGACATCATTTTGTTTTATTGATAGACAACAGTTGATAGATTTACCTTTGCGTAAAACTTCCATTTTGGATTTTTCGATATTGTGTTGAACAAAGTAAGGAATGGATGTGAAATAGTAAACATTGTGACGATGTAACCTCCTCCCTTCAGTAGACTGTACATATTCTCAGCTGCTTGACTGCAAAAGACATAAACAACTATATTTTCCTCACTATTTAAGAAATGGTAGATTGAAATGTATTTTTCTATTATTCACTTTTGTATACAAATCTAACCATATTGGATATAAAACATGACATGATATACGCAATATTTCAGTCTTTGGCTCCATAGTGCCAATCTGAACGTTATCTTCGTCAAAAATAAGGTCAAAATAAAACTGTTTGTCATTTTTTTAATTACAAAACCAAGTGTGCTAACGCCCCCATGTTAAATGATTTCGTATGTCGGTCAATTTTGGATGATGTAACAATAAAATATAACGTTCGTAACAATACTTTGTATCTAATGGAAAAATTAACAACGTTTTTGAAACTAAAAAAAAATGTACTTACCTTTGATCTTTGACCCAGTGCATACAGTAGAATGAGAATATTTTTTCAAAAGTCTCTTCCTCCCAGTTTATCCAAATATTTGGATTTCCAATATCCAATTGTTTGAAAGAAAACTGATCATTGCCGTATTTAGCTTGAGCGTAGTTCACCATCGCTTCTGAAATGTCGCCACCAACCTTAAAAAAGTATAGAAAAGAAGGTTTAAATTATGTGTTGTAAGGGACCGCAAGAATAATTCACACAACACCCCTTTTACTAGTATACATCACATATTACAGGACGGGTTCCCCGAGGAACCAAAAATTACGTAGATATATTTATGAAAATATCTCTTCAGGCAAGTCCAGAACAAGGAGGAAGGGAAATGCCGGGGCTGAACACAGAATCGGTTCACCTTTACGCCACGAATTTGCGATAGCAACAGTTATCATTCACCACTCAGAATTATCCACAGTGCCACACTCTTTAACCACAGCATCGCTCAATCACTTGTCCACACTCACTCACTCCTCGCCTTCCTCTTCCAGCCCACTTTCCGCCTCCATTTTTACGCATGCAAAAATTACAATAACTCTATATTCTACACATAGAAGCTAACTACAATACCGTACAGTGTCTTGGCTTATAACACGAGAACTCAATTCGGACATGATGTATGGAGAAAATATTAAAGAGAGGCAGTTGCATACAGGGTGTCGTTACTCTGTGGTGTTCTACACCCCGATCGCAACAAAAACCTGTAGACCTCGGTCCGATTCTCAATTTTGGAAATATTTCAATTTTAGGAAATTTTCAATGCACTTCGACCATCCGCCAAAACATCATTTATAAAATACATGATATTTTGGAACTGCGAAATCAAAAAAAAAATGTGAGATTTCAAAATTTTCTGTAGATTTTCACTCTGTATCTTCGTGCTCTACTGAATACTACAAAACGTTCTACATTTATCAAGCCTCAAATATGCTCTTAAATGATGTGGGTAGTCATAAGAACTCCGTGTAGGTTCAGAAACCTGAATCAATGTGAAATGGGTTGGCTCTTGTAGATATTTATTTCATGTAAAATTAGAAGTAAGCACATGGATTTATAACTAGATAAATGAAAACATTTTCGTAAAGTTTAACGGTTTGTAGTATTCAGTGGAGAAGGGATAACTAGAGTGAAAAATTTACGGAAAATTCTGAATTCTCACATTTTTTGTTTTCACAGCCCAAAATGTCAACTTCTCTCTTGATAGTTGGCAACTTTATGACGTACCTTCATAGTAAAATTTATGTTCTTTCCAATGGTATAATTAGATTTGGTCTAGCAATGATATTTCAGGGTTTATAAACGAAGTTTTGGCTAAACGTCAAGATGAGTTGAAAACTCACTAAAATTGAAGTACCTCCAAAACGGTTGAGAAACGGACGAAGGTCTAGAAGGTTTTTGTGGCAATTGGGGTGTATAATCCCTGGGTGACTTTCGAACACACAGAAAAGGGAAGATAAATCGAACCACGAGTGCAAAGATTTCCGATTCCTGCCATAAAGTACAGGTTATTTGGGGGCATTTTTATTATCTAGATCTAAGATCTACAATTAGTCTGTCTATATACACTCAATCATCTCGAAGTTTGAAAAATGAATTGTCCGAATTCACACTCGAAAAATCAACTCAGGAAGCATTCTCTTTTTTGTTAGTTTTCTCCGTTTAATCTCAAAAAGGGGTTAAATGTAGTTTTAAAAAAAGGCGTTAAACTGAAGAGAGTCAGAGCTTTGAAATTCTCTACGTAAAACTCAAGCATTTTATGCAAGATAACTGTTGCATAATAATTCAGTATGCGGCAGTTACTAACTTGACAACTTTTGTAACTATATAATGGGCCACGCAATATAAAATTTTTATTGTTAAAAACAAAAAAAACTTACAATTTTGGAGTCCATTGGTAGACTGGAGTAGAGGAGAGAAGTGGTGAGATCGCCAGGTCCACAGCCCAGATCCAGGATGGTCTCCTGGTCGGTCCAGGGAAGGAGATCCTTCACCTCGTCCAACACGTCCTGGGCATCCCGTCTCTCCAGCTCGTTCACCGCCGCGTACAGCTCCGGGTAGTTCATACCTGAAACAACAGGAGTAAGCACATCATATTTTCACAACCTTAACTGGGCGTGGTAAATAAGATATGTTTTTTTTTTATTGTACATAGCTATATTATTATAAATTAGTTTTTTTATGAATAATACCCGGGCATCTACTAAGGGGGAGCGCTCTGATAGTAAGAGAAATGGCGGGCATGAGCCCGACTCCACTGTGGGATTCCTAACTGTGGCCTACCCAGGTATAATTAGGATAGTGGTATTTAATGAATGTCTGAAATAGCATGTACACTCTGGAGGACGGCGTTCTCAAAGCATAGACAAGCAAGTAAACTCTGTGCTACCGGCGTTTCAAAATATTGCTATCATTTTAAATAACCTACCTATATAAAAAAATATAAACTATGATCAAATTTGCGATTCACAAATATCTTAGACATTGAAAAATGAATTCCATTGAAAATCTGGACAATATTGAGTTTCCTCTGGAATGTTACAGACCTTGAGCACGTCGTCCCACACGCTTCCAGGGAAGGGGGGATGGATATTGAATGATTAATCCCTGTTCACTCCATCCCATCCAGTATTTATTTTCTATTTAGACTATACTATTTTTTTCAATTACTATAGAACTAGTAGGCTGAACCAATTTAGACATTTTAGGCACCAATTGATTGAAATAAGTAAGAATACGATTTATGTCAAATTAAAATAAACATTTTTAATGCCCTTAACAGATAATTCACTCAGGAAAATTACGAGAGGAAAACCGAGACGTAACCTTCACAAAACAAGATGGGTTGATTAGTTAATTATCGATACATTCGGTTCCAATTAGATAGTATGTTCTATTTTTGGAGGATTTTCACTTAATAATTACACTACTCAAACAAATTAAGTAGTCACTGCTTCATATTTAAATTGCTTAATTATAATGGAGAGGACTTTTATGAAGAAATGTGTATAATTTACTTTAACTGTCTCACGATGCCTGCTGAGCGAGCTCGTTACGCTCATCCTGTGTAAAAGTGAAATTTTCATCGTTAGCATCCGTCGTCACAGCCCAAGGGACGGCGTAATCTCGCAGCATGTTGTTTACATACCGCAGAGTGACAGTGTCTCGTTCCTGATCACAAGTTCTGTTCTACCTTCCAGCCAAATACTGCCCCATTCCCACTCCGATATCTCAAAATACAGGCTCGTCAGCTATACAATCAATTGTTCAATATCAGGATAGGCAGGTCCGCTGCACATCAGTTTGTCCGAAATAGACTCCAGGAAGCAAACTGTTCTCCAGAGTTCCTCCAGAACATAAAATTGTCAGAAAAAGATTCACTACGATCAGAAAAGAGTTATTCACCGCTCAATAGTACATAGCGTATACAGCGATGATTTTCAGCGAAAATTTCACCAAACGCCTTCAGATTTGAGGTAGAATTAATAAAAATAAAGTTATATCTCCCCACAAAACGTACAATAAATAGTTTAAAGTAATCTTTAAATACTATCTTATAGCAACGAATTTTATAATATCTTTTTGAGGTTGACGAAGAATATCCCAGATTTAGTTACCAGGTCACTTCGTGTTTGTAATGATTTGAAAGATTAGTTTGGATATTGACTACCATTTAAAACGTTATCGGTTATATGTAAAAAAAATTGTTTAATTTACCTGTTTATCATAAAAGTTATGATAATGTTTTGATAGGCTAAACGTTGACAGAATTAAATAAATATCTACATTTTTTGGAGACCTAAGGCCAACCTTTATTCATTGTTTAAACCACCTTCATCAAGATAATATCTTTTTATTATTGGTAATATTTTTTAGTAAAAAGGATAAAAAATGAAGAAAAATGTAAAATATATATAATGTGGTCATAACAGGACTTTGTTATACCAACCACCTTTATACAGATCACTCTCCCTCCACCTCCCCCTCTCAAAACTATTTCCTACTCACATTACTGGGTATAATAAAGAAGTACGCTGTACAATGAAACAAGGAAAACCGCTGACGTACATAAAATCTTCATTATCCATGAGAATTAAATTTTTTTTCTGTAAATTTCCTAAAATTGTTTTCTCCTTATGTATTTATTTTCTCTCAAAAATGTATCTGTATTTATTAATATACAGGGTGTAACAAGTCGAGAGGGCGATACTTAAGGATCTTATAGTAAATTTAATTCTGAACAAAAAAGTTCCTATAAACATAGGTCCGCAAATACTTTGTTTAAAAGTTATAATAAAAAAACTGCAGGACAAAGAAAGAAATACCTGCAATTGGTATAAGAGATTAGGATCTGAATAGGGTTCAAAGTTCAATACCATTCATGTAGCCTCATCTGTCCATAAGATGTTGTTACCAAAGTGATGATTGGATGCTAAACGACGAAGATACCAGTTACAGAATTGCATCCTTGCTTCACCATCACCCTGTACTAAATACTGTACTGAATTAAACTGATAGGGGTACATACGTTCGCTCCTTAGGGTTCTGTACACTTCCATATGCGAAACCTGCATTTGAAGCCCGGTTCGACTTGGGCTTGTCGTCGGATTTACTTCAAAAGCTCTGATGATATTTTCACTTCGATTTACATTGACTCGTAGATTAATTATTCTGGTAGGCAGCTCTGTAACACGGCCAGTTTCTCTTATTCGTTGATAAGTAGCCTGGAAAACCCTTCGATGGGAGATCCGTCGAAGAGGGAAACGTCTTCGGTATTCAACAGCTGCATCACTGTTCCCGTTACAAAAACCGTACACAAATAGAATATCTGCATATTCCGCATTCTTGAACATTCGCGGCATTTTATGCAAAACTGATTCACAATAAATGAGATTAGTTGCATTGAAATAGAACCCAACATTCATAAACACGAATGGTATTGAACTTTGAACCCTATTGAGACCCTAAACCCTTATACCACTTGCAGGTATTTCTTTCTTTGCCCTGCAGTTTTTTTATTATAACTTTTAAACAAAGCATTTGCGGACCTATGTTTATAGGAACTTTTTTGTTCAGAATTAAATTTACTATAAGAACCCCAAGTATCGCCCTCTCGACTTGTTACACCCTGTATAGTGTAGGATGCTAATTAAGGAGTTGCGGGCAAAATATTAAATAAAATATCCAGCGTTTTGACTCTGAAAGTGTAATTTACATAGGTACTTTATTTTGGAGATAATCTTTTCATTTTGAATTAAACAATATTTTTAACGTGGAATCGTGGGGCACACCAAAGTGACAAGTGGGTGGGGAGAGGGGGGGGGGGGGGTAGTAGAAAAAACACTGTTATTGCAATAACTCACTTCAATTATATTATATATGTGTATATACCAACCTATTTACTGTGTGTGATATCCTTAGTAGTGGCTTCCCTAAACACTGATAAATGTCTTTCAGAGCATTGGATAAAATGCACTTTTATATAGGAGCCAAAGATATCTCTGAGATCAAGGTGAGGGAGGTCGTTGGCAAAAACAGATATGTCATCTTCACCGATATATCTGTATAGAAGTGCCACAGCCATCATCCATATCAGCTCTTGATAAATAAAAATAAAAGTAAATTAAAATAATAATCATCTGATGACATTTATAATCGGAAAGAGGTCAATTCCTTTTCACTGGCCTTATAACAATTGTTTTATCTTATGATAGGCTACCAGAAATATAGATTTTAGGTGGTTCTTGTGGCACCGATTGCTTATGTTTTCTGAAAAAAACAAAAAAAACATTAATACTGGTATGTCGATAGAGAAGCTTCAACCAAAGACGATGATAACCATAAGTAAAAATAAAAAATATACATTCTGGTTGGTTCTAATTTACCGAAAATGAAATCTAGAATACATGCGGTCCTTGTGACACCGATCTATCATATTTTTTAAGAAAAAAAACTGTCAGTAGATTGGCTTCAACCAGAGACACAGATTGCATACATTTTCTGAAAAAAACATTAATACCGCATTGTTGGTAGTTAGGCTTCAGCCACATACGATGATAGACAACCATAACTAAAGATGAAAAATATATTCTTGTAGGTCCAAACTAGGACAGCCGAAGAAGAAATATAGAAGATAAGGTAGTCCATGAGAACCAATTCCTTTTATTTTCTGAAAAACACATTAAAAACAGCAATGTCAGTAGATTGGCTTCAGTCGGATACGGTGATGGTCAACCATTAGTGAATATAAAAATATATTCTGTTTGGTTTTAACTAAAATAGCCGAAGGAGAAATATAGAATATTGGTAGTCATTGTTGCACCGATTCCTTATATCTTTTTAAACTAAAATTATGACATGAAACAACTTCCAAATCATATTTTTAAAATAGCAACCCTTTTTTTATAACTAATTTCAAACCTATTGTTCATAATAGGAGTTGAGCAAATTTTTGGCGAATGTAGAAACTGATAATTTATAGATTTAATTACAATTAATTGTTTACAATACAATCTTTTTGTAATTGTGAATTGTCATTTTAAGGTGATTTTAGTTAAACATTTAAACATAGTCAGTTAACCACTTATGTCAATGAAGTCACAGATCAGCAGGACAGTTAGATAGTAAACATTGTGTGAAAGTAGAATACATTTTATTTTTATAAATATTGAATGTATTTTGTTATTAATCATCACATTTCCTGAAAAAAAAAATAAATAAAATACCATATTTAATTTAGTAAATGTAAATAATATTATCAATAACAAATAAAATGACTGAGGAAATGACAAAAGAGAAGGATAACGAGATAATAAACATTGTGAACGTTTTCTATAATCATAGAACTATAAATAATCCCCTCCTATCGTCAACAACAAATTTCAACATCCACGTATCCAAGAAATGTCAACATCCACGTATACCTAAATAAAAGGTGTATTTTTTGTTTTTAAATATTTAGTTATTACGACTCATGCCCTGGCTTTAACTATGATCATATCGCCTACTACCAGAGTGCTCTTTCATCACTCTGGTAGACATGAGCCCGACTCTACTCTGGAAGCCCTAAATTTGGCCTATCTAAGTTTATTCACCTAAGTACCAACGAGTAACTGACTTCGCACAAACTCGGGACCATCGTTTAAATTCCCATCCAAAGGATGGCGTGCTCAAGGTCTTCTCACCTCCCAGGTGAAAAAACGAAGGGCCTCGCCCGGTTTTCAAACCCGCGATCTTGAGCTCAGTAAGCAAGCACGCTATCCGTGAGCTGCCGGCGCCCTCTATGTCTAATAATATGCTCAACTTAAATTAACAAAAGATAATGTTATCAAGTTCTAACAAGATAAACAGATTTACATGTGATAGTTGTGAAATAATGATTGTACATTTAACAAAATTTTGAGCAGCATTCTTGTAATAATAGCTTTAAATTTAAAAATATATTTGAATAATGAAATGTTATTAGCGCAAAATATAATGCATAGAATTTTCTTTTCTTGTGGAGGTGAGTAACTAAAAGTAAAAAATGAGTAAAAAAGTTTTTACACAGAGTTGCCTCAATTTAAATATACCTCCATTTTTTAAATACTAAGGTAGAATAGTTTTAAATGTTCTTTCATTTTTATATAGAAGAGGCTGAGAACAAGGCAAAAGAAGGGTCGCTTCAAAAAAGTTTTCCTGTGAAGCGAGGCTTTATTCTACAGAAAATTTTAGATTAGGTCGTCTACAAATGTTTTATTAGGAGAAGCAGCTTCAGTGAGTTCACGGTTTTCATGGGTATTGTAATATTGTAACAGGGCAAGGTCGGGTACACATGCTAGTAATCAATAAACATGAAACATTATACTGATAGTGAATGGAAGAGAAGATGGGATGTGGCCTCTGTCAAAGCTAATGACCAACAGGCCAGATCTGAGAGTCCACTCGACTGGCTTACAATGAAATCAGGCCCGTCCGGAGACATCCCAATCCACCTCTCCCAATTGTATTGTACAACAACAATATACTCAATGCACATCTATACGCCATATAATAATTATATCACTATTTTGTATCGATTTTTACTTCCTCCGATATACGAAGTGTACGGGAAGTTACGTAATCGTTTAAAAATTCGATGCTGTGTTTTCAACGGAATAATTCCTGTTTTCCGGCCTCTAGTTTCTAAATATAAATAAAAAAATGTCTTTGTGTCTGTGAACACGATAACTCCCGATAGAATGAATGTATCGACACGAAATTGGATGTGTGCATACAGAATCTTTTAACGACGATAGCTATTGTTTTTCAGCCAAATCGACTAAAGTGGAGAGGCTTAAATCCAAAACTCTAATAGTCGTTCGTTGTAATGAATGTATAGACATTAAATTTCATATTTAAAGTCAAAACCCAGGACTTACGGCATCGAGATATGGGGATCAGCCAAAAAATCAAACATACAACGCCTTCAGTCAATACAATCCATTATACTATGCCACATTGCCAATGCGCCATTTTACGTTTCCAACCTCACATTACATAATGACCTCAACATCCCATTTGTACCTTCTGTTATCAGGACACGATATCAAAATTTTCACGACTAACTCCATCATCACGCCAATCCAATTATACAAGAATTATCTACAAACACCCTCCCCACCAATCCACCACGACGCCTCAAGCGGATGTGGCAGAGGGACCTGCTCCAGGACTAGCCTGGACTCCTCTTCGGTCACGTACCCCATCAGTACAGCCACGCACCTGACACTGCACTATTTATCGCAATTGCTAATGGAAAATGTTATGCCGTTGTAAATATATAAATAAATAAATAAAAAAAGTCAAAACCCAATGAGAACATAACCTGTCAAGTCTATTGATATCGACTAAAGGGAAGGCGGAAATCAGTATTGGTTAATATAAGTCGTGGCTGAAGATGTTAGGAATATCGAAACTACTCCTATACATTTTGTGAAATAGATAATATTTTCAAAAAATATACGTTTTTCTTTATATTTTAAAAGAGATGATAACAATAAATGGGAGAAGTGAAGCTGTGATAAATATATTATATATGAAATCAGAATCTCCTTACAGAACCTTAAAGTAAAAAAACATTCTTATATTTTACCTTGAATTGTATTATCTCAATAAAATTTTTAAATATTTCATCAATAATATATTTTATCTCATAAAGTTGATTAATTTGACTCATGCCCGGGCTTTAACAACCAGGTCATGTCATCTACTACCAGAGCACTTTTTCGTCTCTCAGGTAGTCATGAGATCAACTCTGCTGTGGACATCCTAAATATTCCCTATCCTACATTTTTATTCACCTTGGATAGGGGTCTTTAACGAGTACCTGAGATCGTACAGGCTCGGCACCATCGTTTAATGTCCCATCCCAAGGTTTTTTTTTACCTCCTAAATAAGAACCTAAGGGCCTCGCCCGGGTTTCGAAACCGCGATCTTTGCCACCGGCGCCCTCCCATATGCAATAGTCTTACACCATTTTTATTAGACCAAATAGGGGGGAGGGGGGGGGGGGGGGAGGGGGTGGAATTTCCCAATACTGGTCGAAGATATTTTTGAGTTCGACAGTACCCAAGTTTATTTGGAATAGTTGATAAAACATGATTGTGAAAAACAAATAAAAATAAACATTATCTCAGAGTTGGAACATTATGATATGAGAGATAGGACATCATAGAGTTACATCACAGAGCTGAGAGGTTTGAGCAGAAATACAAATAAAACCATGTTAATCGTTGCAATGAACATTTTTGGACAAATCTAATGTCGGATATTGCCATTTGCGTCCCCTCGCAGTTGGGGCCGCTCTGGTGTTGCTCCTCAGGGAAACACAAATATAACCTCCCCAGCTGAAAGTGGTATAGGGGCAGTTATGTAATCGCTCACAAATTCTATATGTGATGTGGAAAGCGAAGAGGGACCTCTTGTCGCGAATTTCGATTTTGAGTTTTTGATATTTTATAATTCAACACTAAAAAATAGACATTTTGCAAAAAAAAAAATGGAGTGGATATCTCAAAAATTACGGATTTTATGGAATTTTAAAAATTTTATTAGTAAAAGTGGCTTTTGTGGGAAAACGCGTTTGAAAAGTTTGAAATGCTACAAAATTATGAATTTTCATACTTAAGGAACGAACTAGCTACACTTATTTTCTACTTTACTTTTCTTAAACAACTTTCACAGGTAAAGGAGATAGTAGAGTATTATAATTCATAAAAAACAGAAAATGCCATTTTTTGACGCTAACACATTATTTTGATTATACTGAACATTTCACTCTCCAAAGAGGTCCCTCATCGCTTTCCACATCACATATTGAGTTTTTGTCACCAGCATTTCATTTCTTCCGACCAAAAATGATAAAAAAAAAAGTCATGTGTGTGTCCATAATAACTTTGATTAGGATGAATAATATCTATGGTCACAGGGAATAAGTTGTTAAGTCGTAAAATGGCCAAAATGAGTTAAATGTACTGTGATCATCTCCCAAGCCATATCTGCGCACTGTGAAGAAGTTGGGAGCTCAGGACTCTAATACTTTCGGAATTATAAAGATGTGGGTATCTTCGTATCTCGTAAAATTGTGTCTGTTCTCGGTTAAATCAACTTAATCTACTTCTGTGAGAAATCATTCACGAGATAAACTGCATTTAACCATTTATTCAACTATTCCAAGTGAAGAGGGCGTTTTTGGTTAAATCAACTTTAGAGAGGCATCATTCACGAGTATTTCAAGAAGTATGGTTAATAATTAGGTAAGTGATGGGGAATGATTAGGTAACAAAGGGAAAATCCAAGAAAGGATTAACAATATTCTTTGCATTCTCTCCTATAGATTTAGAAGATATATGATTAATAATGATGCAAACATAATTTATTTATTCCAAAAATTGGATTTAGACGATTAATGCAAAAGTAAAAAAGTGCTGCCTTCAAAAGTTACGAATTTAGGCTTACCAATTTATTCCTTGAGACCAGAGAGATATTAACAGACAATTTGTAATGTGAATCGAGGATTGAGCAAAACCCCATAAGGACGACACCTAGGGATGATATTGAGATGCATGATGTAGGCAGTGGTACTGTCATACCGGTAAAAGCCTAGAACTAACAATGCAGTAAACACGATGATATTTTATTGTTTTAAAGGGAGGACGAAACCTTAGTTCATCAATTCGCATTTTAAGAGAATTTCCGACGTCTTTTTTTTTTTTTTCTCAGCCAAAACATAGCTTAAAGTGAAAAAAATTGGAAGTGGGAGGTTATAGCCCTTACTGTATTGGCCACAAAATTATGAGAAAAAATATTTTTGTAACCTACATTTCAAACAAATATGAAATCTGTGGAAAACTTTCGCCTGCCCCTCTATCAATTTATTTATTTTTTTCTTCATAATTAAGCTGTTAATTTTATGATATTTGTTGTTTGTTTATCTATATTTATAATTGTCTAGTTTTTCCACAATGTAGCACTAATTTATTTATTTATTTCTTTGTACGTCATACTGATACTATATTTCATTGTTTCCTATTCTTTACTCTGTATGTATTTATTCTTAGGGGACCTCGGTCTCAGAATAATAAAATTTCTTTTCATTTCATTTCTATCGGGTGAAATTTATTTGAAAATATAAAACGAATTTCCAATCTTATTTTTATGAGATAAGGCTCCATTATTATTACTATTTTCAGATTTTTAGCAACAATACAAACGATTATAGAGGGGGGACATTTAGTTCTTCTGTCGGACGTCCTGACTGATTGAAAAACATATTCTCATTATGACATCTCTTGACCCCTTCTATCGTATTTGATATCTTATTCAACTATAAAAAAAAACAAAAACAATTTTGGTTAATTAATTTCGTTAATTACAAAGATAAAAAGACATTCCGAGTTTCCAGTGACTATGATTTTTCATGTGGGAGCTAGAGGCTGCCCACAGACAAACAGACGACCAAGTGACTAGTCTTGACCTACGAAACCCTAAAGATGGTGTTCAATTACAACAACTGTTAATTAAAAAACACATCTGTTGAAATTCCTAGGTAAAAAATCAGTTAGTGGTATAGTTGACATTTGTTTACGTTTCGTTTGAAAAACACTTCAGCTATTATTATTTAATGACATTGACTACTGAGATGAGCCCGCGCCCCCCACTGTGGGCCCTACGCCACGTCTAGCTCGCTCGCTCCCCCCCCCCCCCCCCCCACTATGGGCCCCACGCCACGTCTAGCTCGCTCGCTCCCCCCCACTATGGGCCCCACGCCACGTCTAGCTCGCTCGCTCCCCCCCCCCCCCCCCAATATGGGCCCCACGCCACGTCTAGCTCGCTCGTTCCCCCCCCCCCCCCCCCCCCCCCCACTATGGGCCCCACGCCACGTCTAGCTCGCTCGTTCCCCCCCCCCCCCCCCCCCCACTATGGGCCCCACGCCACGTCTAGCTCGCTCGTTCCCCCCCCCCCCCCCCCCCACTATGGGCCCCACGCCACGTCTAGCTCGCTCGTTCCCCCCCCCCCCCCCCCCACTATGGGCCCCACGCCACGTCTAGCTCGCTCGCTCCCCCCCCCCCCCCCCCACTATGGGCCCCACGCCACGTCTAGCTCGCTCGCTCCCCCCCACTATGGGCCCCACGCCACGTCTAGCTCGCTCGCTCCCCCCCCCCCCCCCACTATGGGCCCCACGCCACGTCTAGCTCGCTCGTTCCCCCCCCCCCCCCACTATGGGCCCCACGCCACGTCTAGCTCGCTCGCTCCCCCCCCCCCCCCCCCACTATGGGCCCCACGCCACGTCTAGCTCGCTCGTTCCCCCCCCCCCCCCCACTATGGGCCCCACGCCACGTCTAGCTCGCTCGCTCCCCCTCACTATGGGCCCTACGCCACGTCTAGCTCGCTCGCTCCCCCCCCCCCCCACTATGGCCCCACGCCACGTCTAGCTCGCTCGCTCCCCCCCCCCCCCACTATGGGCCCTACGCCACGTCTAGCTCGCTCGCTCCCCCCACTATGGGCCCTACGCCACGTCTAGCTCGCTCGCTCCCCCCACTATGGGCCCTACGCCACGTCTAGCTCGCTCGCTCCACTCACCATTCATCGTGAGGTCTGCACGTACGCCACAGCCCGCTCGGGATACATCACCTATGAACATCTCACGGACATCCCCCGGGCACATGAAGACTTCCCCGTGAGGACCCCCTCCGATCTTGTCTATCATCACGGACCACCAAGGATCGACACAGCCGAATCGACCAGAACATTCTGTTTACAGTGATCAAGTGACAATTCATTCCAACTAATTTATTGTGTTCCAATTAGAATTCTTATTTTCACTATTTCCGCATTTATTTCTCACACATTTTACTAGCCTGATAATCTGGGTTCTTCAGGTCATCGGGCCTTTGCTTCGCAATACTAAGTGTCCGACCCTGACCCAAACAGATGGCACTTTTGCTTTGATCGAAATAACATGGAAGATTTTCCCCACAAGTGATATTCTCATGAAGTGCAGTACTATATGATCGGCAGACGAGGGGGAAGGTTTACAGGGAGAATGATAACTAAATGGATTACGAATTTATTGAGCTGGGGAAGTTTGTACCTTGCTGGTGATTCACTCTCACTTTATATATATCGATGGTGTTGAGCGAAAAGGGCCAATCTGATTTTTTTCATTCGGACCTATCTGATTTCACCCTGTCAAGGTCATCAGTAGATTTGGGCCTATCTGCAAGGGCGGTGTATGATAAACGTAATTAATATTTCTCACTAATATTTATAAACAAAATCTATAAACTTGCAAATAAAATTAATTAGAATTGCAGTTTTCAGTTTTAGAAACATTCTGCAAGTTGCAGATTGGCCCTTTTCGCTCAACACCATCGATATATTTTTTTTATTTCTTGCTATGTATGTTTTTCGTTTAAAATGGCTATAGTTCACAATCGAAACCGACAGTACAGTAACAGTCCTGTCCTGTATATATGGGACTAACTGATGTAAATTTATGTGAAACCGTTGCTTTTGGAGGGGGGGGGGGCAATATTTACAGTTTTTGGGAAGGGGGAGGCAATATTTACAGTTTCGGGGGGGGGGGGGATTGGGGGCTGGGACCACTTCACAAATCAAACCTCTGGATAACAGCCCCCTCGAGACTTCCCAATATCTCCCTCCGGTTTATTTTACAACAATTGAAATCTATCGGTTGTGTATCCAACCCCAAATATGGCTTTTGTGGTCCTGTTCTATGGTCTAATCTGGAACTGACCCTCGGAGAGGTACCTATCTGAATAACAGGTCTTCTATAACGACTACACCTTTCAACAATCCCGGATTTTCATATATATATATACAGGGTTTTTTAGGGCTCAATCGGCCAGACATAGATTTAAAATAATAACTCCATATGAAGATAAGTTCGTAAATGTGTTCTACAGGAATTACGGCCGAATCACTAAAACAATAACTTCATATGAAGATATGTTTATATATCTCATCACATCATATATTTGCTTTGTTTAAAATCATTTCCTGGTTCTAAAAGCACTGGAAATTAGCTTTGCCACTTTGCAAAAACTTTCTCTCGGAATTTACAAAGGAGGTTATCTCAAAAAAATCATACAGTATTAACCTCGCAAAAAAAATTGTGAAAAATACTATGATTGCCATTTTAATTTCATAATAATGAAACAGAGGGCGCCGGTAGCTCGGTGGTATGCGTGCTTGACTTCTGAGCTCAAGAACGTGGGTTCGTAACCCAAGCATGCCGTCCTTCGGATGGGACGTTAAGCGATGGTCCCGAGCCTGTACGATGTCAGGTACTCGTTAAAGACCCCCTACCCTAGGTGAATAAAAATTTAGGGTAGGCAAAATTTAGGACTCCCACAGTAGAGTCGGGCTCATGTCCACCAGAGTGACGAAAGAGCGCTCTGGTAGTAGGCTATATGACCTCGTAGTTAAAGCCCGGGCATGAGTCATAAAACCTAATTTTTTACTAATGCACTACAATGGTTTGAAATTACAATTTAAACTCCAATATAATGAACAGTCAACTAACATCAACGTTTCCAAGTTAACTTTTTTGTCTTCTAGTAACCAAATAGTTTTTTTAGTATCCAAAATGAGTGTGATTCACAGCGAAATCCATTCAAAAAATTATTGTATGTTATAAAATGATTTTCTTAATTACAAAACATTTAATTTACTATTCGTTCTAAGAAAAGGTTTTTAATCCGACGCAAGTTCAGAAAAAATGATGTATCTTATATGTGAAAACACTGATTGACAGTAGACTGACTGATAAACAGTGTTTACACTTCTACGAAGGGGAGAGACAAGACAAAACAATGTAATAAATGTATGGACATGAAACATTATGTAGGTATATAAATCCAAAACTCTGTAAGGATGATCTCAATTTTCAGTCAAATTGGCCGAAGGGAAGGGGATACTCAGAAGAGGGGGCTCAAATCAAATTGTAACTCAAGCCCGGACGTTAACTATGACGTCATATCGCCTGCTACTAGAGCGATCTTTCACCCAGTCCTAAATTTTGCCTAACTAGGTTTATTCACCTAGACTAGGTGTCTTTAACGAGTCTGACATTTCACAGGCTGGGGCCATTACTTAACGTCCCAACCGAAGGACAGCGTGCTCAAGTTTAATAACTGTCAATATATCAACACAAAATTTAAAATAAGGATTTAGAAGTTCCTAATTATGACACCTATTGGTTTCCAATCAAATTGGTGAAAATGTTTAGAGAGAGAGAGCGAAAACTTTTTGCTTAATTGGCGCTGGGGAAGTACATTGTCAATGATTGACCGACAACTTGCCTACTTGATCTTGTGGTAGGAGGCAATGTAAGGCTTGGATAGAGCTGCAGAGAAGCTTCCAACCTGGATCTTGTAGTCTATTAGGTGAGAGAGACTGCTGGGTGTGTTGCTGTGTGGTTATCTCGGGGCATTGTTCTCATAGTTGGCAATGTTAGTTGAGACATTCCCCGCCTCCTCCAACTTGGTTCTGCCTCCGGCTATGGTATGTTGCCATGCCACTTCCTACACCCTCCCTTACCTAAATTAAACATCATATCGTCTTGTATATTCCTCCGATTTTGAGGGAACTTATACAGACCTAGTCTGTAATAATAATATTATTTATTTCCGTTAAACCATAACATGATAATTGAATCATCATCATACAATTTTGTACATTATACATATACGCAAATGAGATGAATAATAGTAATTATAAAAATAAAATAAATAAATAATAGGGATTAAATTAATATAAAATTCCTGATATTAAGTAGAATAGATACTATTTTATATTTATATTTCTTTGAGATATCTTCTTTTATGACGATATTTCAAAATGTGAGAGATATAGAAAAATATGAACTTGTTTGGAAGGAAAGGTCACCGATGTTAGTGACTAAGCAACCAGATGCGCTGCACGTACACTAACTTCATACACCAAACACGGAGCATATTTTTCGAGCGGCCACAGAAGCTTTTAAGCCGAGTTCTGATAAAGTAAAATCGACCTAATTTCAATTACAATGCAAACCATTTTAATAACTTTGAAGGTCTAGATGTGACTGGATTAAAATATTATACTGTTTTCACAGATAATAAGCAATGCTGTTTACATTAGCAAAAGTCGCATTGAAATTAGAACCATAACAAAGACGCTACAGTCAAAATAAACATCCTTTTATAAAAAAAACGACAGAACTTTTGAAAGGACCATATATATTCGCTATGATGACATGAGCCCGACTCTACTAGGGGCATCCTAACTTTTGCTTACCCAGGTTTGATTAAGGTAAGGGTCTTTAATGAGTATCTGACATCACACAGGCGCCGGCCGTTTAACGTCCCCCCCCCCCCCCCCCCCCCCTCCCCCCGGTAAAATATTATGGGCATCGGCTGGGTTGATGAAACCCACAATGTTGAGGACAGTAGGCAGGCAAGCACACTATTGGCGCCCTTTCATATTTCTTGTTCTATCATGAACATTTCCGGTCAGATAGCCTCTTTAATGGATCGTCTCATTCGGAACTGTACCGGAAAAAGGAAAAGACTGAAGACAAGGGGACGAGGGCAGGCGGAACTTATGGAGACGAGGAGGGATGAGGTGTGGGGAGAGGGGATGAAATGAAACAAGACTGTCTGGAGGACATGGACCGGAAACAGATAACAAAGTGGAGGGGGACAAGCAATGGCCGAACTTAGATAGTCCTGGCAGCGCATTGGGAGCCTGAAGTGCAGCATACGGGTATAGCTTGTACCGACAGTTATGGCAATCGTACTACAGCTAGCGAACGTCCCAACATTTATCCCGAGCTGTCTCAGCGCGCCAAGGAAATTAAGGTGCGCTGGGAGTGACCCGTCGCTCCTAGCCTACCACAGCAAAAGAGAAATCATTATTTATGTTTTTGTTTTATTTTGAATGATAAATAAAATAGTTAGGCCCTCATTTCCCTGACGATTCGGGGATGGGTGTCGTGGTCTCCGCCGGAGGTCGGCCACCCCCCAAAAAAAAATGTTATGGCAATCTGTGCTTGGATTCAGGACAACCCCATTACTTAGGTGCACCCCAAGGCCTACCGTACACATAGACCTAGTCTTGGATGAAACCGTCGCCTCGTACTTCTGCTGGCTCACCACTGGAAGCAGACACGGACGTGGCGTTGCGTCAAGCCCTGGAGAAGGAAATGCAAGGACAGGCGAGACCGGAGCGCCTGAGGGGCATTGTCCAGGAATGGATCGAGGAAAAATGGCGCGATCGAAAGATGGCCGAACCACCTTCGCCTATTTCCAGAGCGTCCGGACGCGTCTTTACTCTCCATGATACAACCAGACCACTGGATGTCGCAGGTGCTATCAGGTCACGGCGACTTCAGCGCCAAGCTCTTCTTCTTTAAGAGGAAGAACAGCCCTGTCTGCTCGTGTGGCGGCATCGAGACTGCGGAACACAGTTCTCGAATGCCCGCTATACGACGGGCCCAGGGCGGCGCTGATTCGCCGGACAGGATCGTAGCTGGGACTGATGAGGGAGGCTGGCTACCTGGCTTTTGGTCGGTTCGTCTCTTCCTGATTGAAAGTTAAGGAAGCCTTCTAACCCGGTGCCTCGCCGACCGCCGACAGGCTTTCAGCCCAAGTTCCTACGGAACCAGCAGAGAGAATTAAAAATCTGCAATGGAAAAGAGGAAATTTTATAACGTTAGACAATTTTTTAAAATTTGAAAAAAATAATTTGCATGAATAAGTGTTGGATTTATCATCTCCTTTGTCGTTTTTTTATTATTTTTTCCCTGAAGATTTGATTGGGGATATAGTTTTTCAATCAAATTTATTTCGAGTTCAAACGAATAAGCTCCAAAGGCAACCAATAACTGAGCATGACTTGTTGCATTACGCATTACTTGTCAGAACGCCCAGAGTTGCATTTATGCAACGGACAGAAATACTTAAATAACTTTTTAATTATAAACCGTTAATTTTTTTAATTATTTTTTCCGTATTCAGCAGGTCAAAATCTATTTAAAAAAAATTATTTCCTTTAAAAAGAAAAAATTGATCTTTTAAGGGTTAAACGTAGAATTTTAAAATTATTTTAGTGTTGTTATATTGAAAGATTGTTTTAGATCTATTCATCACTTGCCGACCTTCTAGAAGATTCGAGGTCTTTCCAAATCTGACCAATCACGTATCAATTAACATCCAATGTAATGACTTGAACTATTGAGCTGTGTTGAGTAGAGAATGTTTTCTGAGTAGGACACTAAGAGCCCAAGAGACAGCCGTCTTGAGAAATTAATCAACTGAGCTATGTTAGCTGTTTGAGACCCAGAGTGAGTTATCTCTGAGAGTAAGGTGGGGAGGTAACATGGCAAATGAACAACTTTGCAGAAAGCTTGGGGTGATTTGTCAACTCTCAGACAACTTTCTCACTTCCACCCTATACTATGTAGATGTGTCCTTGGTGAGAAAGTACGAGTAGCCCTTCACTCTCTCGTCTTATCAATAAATGACCAACACACTTTCTCACGTTCCGTCTTTCCTTTCAACTTCTTTTTAAACCTTAACTTCACTCTCCCTCCCTTTTTACATTTTTCAGAGTGTTATAGGTCTAAGACTTTAAGGTTTCGATCGTGTGTCTGTCTGTCTACAGTCCCAGTCCCACAAAAGTTGTTTTATAATTTATTTCTATTCTTTATCTGCCATTTACACACTACATGCTTAATTCCTCCCCACTTCCCATGCAAATTGCTGCCTACGACTCTGCTACTAGTAAAAAACAAACTTATTTCTTATAAAAGTTATTATTTACGCAACCAGTTCTCATTTACTCACATTTCACTCAAAGAGTAATAGAGAGAAAAACATGAGAACAAAAATTTTTGTACGTCGATGACAATCTTTTTGTTTTTTCCCCATTTAGTTTCAAGGAAAGTAACTTATGGAATTTAGTAAGAAAATATTAAATAACAGAAGAGATCTCGTTAAAGAAAGCATTAATATTACTACTCGTACACTAGTTGTGATGTAAATAATTTACACGCATTAAGACTATTTAAATATTATAGAATCAATTATTATTATATGTATAAAAACAGCTGTTAGGAGTGAAGTAACTTAAATAATGAATAAATATACAAAGATGGACTAGTCGCATTTTGTTTTAAAACGAAATGTGAACAGCCAATGAATGGAGAACAAACGACGATCAGCTGTTTTAAATAGTAAATTTCATGTTGATATTTTGATTTTATTTATAATCTAGGTTTAGGTAAATAAACCCAATATTTGTTCTCTTATTCTATGCTATTCATTTCCTTGTGAACCCAGTAAGATAATTTATACCTTTGGATTAGATTGAACATTTTTCTGAAAATTTAGGAAAACATTATTATTATATTTAGAAGAAATCCAAATGAAATCATTTTTAATTCCAATTTTTTTAAATATGTGCACTTTCTTCAAAATTGCACTTCTTGAACTTTCGATATTTTATTAGGGCCTTTTTCGGAAATTACTGTTGAAATCAAAATTTAGTAGAAGACCAGCTATAATTTCTACAGGAAATGTGGTAATATTTATTAATTTTGTTTTAATTATTAATAATTTTGTTTATTTAATTACTATTCATATATTTCATATTATCACATAGTATGAATTAGGGCTCGAAGGGTTCCCCCCCCCCCCCCCCCCCCCGGAAAAACTGAGATTTTTTTTTTTTTTCCGCTTGTCAATATCTCCGGAAATGTTGAAACTGGTAAGACGAGTGAGGGTGAAGTTGCCAATTGCCTCCTGACGAAGTGGGGCTCGCCTCATCTCCGGTCCACCTCCTGTCTACAGCCCTACAGTCTACAGTCAACAACCCTACAGCCCTACAGTCACCTCCTCATTTCCCCCGAGTCCCTTCCTGTTTTCGGTCATCCAATAATGAGACCTAGCTCCTCTTCGTCTTGAAGGCTCCTCTGAGACATTACCGTCTTCTCTCATTTACCTCCATTAGTATTTATGGCTTCATTATACACGGTCGGATATTTTAATCAAGACTTCAGTCTCTCTGAATGACTTCATAGAAAGTTTCAATAATTGTATAATATTTAATTTGAATTACGTAAACTATTTATTTAACTTAACCTACATTATAAAAACTAAGATTGAAAAATGAAAAAATAAAATTATTTCCAAGAAAAATCCTACGAACTAATTTTTAAAACTATTTAGTCTCTTTTCTTTTTTATTGTAGCCACTCTAAAAAATTGTTATATTGGGCATATATATATATATATAGTGATAATTATTTTAAATTACCACATTTCCTGTAGAAATTTGATCTCTTTTCTTTATTTAAATTTTGATTTCTACAGTAGTTTTTCAAAAATGGCCCTAAAAAATATTATCAATAATTTATGACGTGCAATTTTTGGGAAAGTACACGTATACAACAAAAAAATTCCATTTAACAAACTTTACACTTGGATTTATAAAGAGATGCCAGTTTTTTAATAATTTTAAATAATATTAATTCTAATCCAAAGGTTTTTTAAATGATATTATTGGACCAACAGGGAAGATGAATAGAATAGAATTTTAAAAGGACAAATAATGGGGTTGTTTTCTTTATTTACAGATTTTAATTAAAAAAACTAAACATTGAACAAACAAAACAAAAGAAAAACAATAGAACAAAATCATAAAACTTAAAAACTACCTATTATTTTTGTTTGGGCATATTGAAAAAAATAAATGATGAAATGTACCTTCTTGACGTCTCTAGAACACAATTTAGACCTCGACAACTCTTCACATTTCAATTTCACCTTTAGTCAACTTTCTGGTAATTGTTCAACCTCACTAAAAACAAACATCTCAACTTTAAGTGCACTGTTCCAGAGCTAGCTCCCGACTCGTCTCTATTTTTTTCACAGCTGTTTTTTAGATTTCATTTTTTTTATGTCCCTTTTGTTTTTTTTTAAAACCTTGATATATATTAATTATAATAAAAAAATTACCTTTTTTTATTGTGTCTTTTAATATTCATAAAAAAAATGTTCCGTAATCAAGGTGATTGTTGTTTACATGTTTACATATAAAGTACCTTTGCGTATCTACGTACTTCCACTGTGTTCACCCTAATCCTCTCTTCTTTTTTTTTTAAGGGGCAGTTCAACCCTGAAGGGTCATGGGTGCCCCATGCTACATTTGATTGAGTCTCCCTCTAATCCACAGCCGGCGGCCCGACCCGACACGAGGGACAGAGCAAGGCACCCCCGGGCTACTCTCATGTCCGTAATATGCTATAGCATTAACATGGCTAGTGGTGGGAAAGCTTGGGAACGAGGGTGTGCACGTGACTGAAACCGTCCACACCCTCCAAGCCATGGACTCTTCAGTCTAGAGAGCCCGGTGGTGTCTCCCCCGGCCCCCCCAGCGAGCCAGCGCACATCCGCCATGGTACCAGAGGGCCCCAAGGCATTACATGTTTCGAACAACGCTACGCGAATATTAGGCAAATAAAATTAATAATAATAGATAAGGAAGCCAAGAATTTGCAATAACAAAAAAAAAAAATGTAGGAAATAAATTTGATTCAGTTTATATATTTTAGGAAGGTTCACAACAACTCTAATACGGAAATTTTGATTAGGAACTGAATTAATTTGGACAGATTCTCCGGATGATCCCCCAAAAGAAGGGGCGGGGAGGAGGGCAGATTGGCCGCTGTTCGGTCCCGCTGATAGGAGGGACACTCCACCAATATATGAAGGACAGTGAGAGGCAGGTGGCAAGTGGCACAGAGGGGTGGAGGCTGGCCTGCCATGGGTCAGCCAAGTGTGCCCCAGCCGAAGGCGGCAGATCACTACCTCCTCGCGGCGTCTCTCCCTGTAGCTGCACATCCAAGTGTGCCCCAGCCGAAGGCGGCAGATCACTACCTCCTCGCGGCGTCTCTCCCTGTAGCTGCACATCCAAGCCCTCGTAGTCGGCTTGACCATTCTTAGTTTATTATTGGTTTTCTGTTGCCACCAAGTCTCCCACTCATCCAGAACAGTCTTTTTGATTGTTGTCTCTTCTTGGACTGTTAACACTTGAAATGTTATTTCTTTTCACTCGCATAGACTGTTAACATTTAGACTGTCTCTTGACTATATCGAAGAGCTGATCGTCGTCATTTGTTCTCCATTCATTGATTGTTCACCATACGTTTTTAACAAAAATTCGACTAGTCCATTTTTGTATGTTTATTCTACTTAGATCCTTATGACGTAAGTAGATGTTGAGCATTTATAACCCTAATCCCATTATTTTTAGTGATAAATGGAAGGCTTTAACTACAAACCTGCTAACTTAACATTTTATTCAAATTGATTTTTTGTTTCCACCATTTGAAATATTTCAAAATTAATATTTTAATAAACAGCTGCATCCAAATAATATCTCAAAAAGGAGAAATTCCTTGTATTCATTACGGCTAACTCCATGTCTCGTGTACCTAACAACATTTAAAAAAATATTAATTAAACAATAATGAGATAGAATATCATTGAGGGCGCCGCGGCGCGCCGGTAGCTCAGAAGAACGCTCCGGTAGTAGGCGATATGACCTCGTAGTTAAAGCCCGGGCATGAGTCATAAAACCTAACCTAGAATACCATTACTGAATAATTTCATATTGTAAAGTCAAAAATGTATAACTAATTGAACATAGAAATAATGTATTTCTTGTCTTCTGTAAAACTAGTCTCAATTCAGTTACTCTCGTCATAGTCTAAGTCATCGACATCTGAAAATAATGGAATAAAATGGATTTTATAAAACTAAGGGTCGTTTTATAAACCCCAAAATGAAGGCTAAATCTGATTTTACAAAGTAAATAATATCAAGATACAGTAAATTCTTTTAAAAAAATATCTAAACGCCAAAATATTTCTTGTAGAATATTCTTTTCCATACAGTTTCAATTGGAAGTGAAGAAATATGAATTTTTAACAACACATTTTTTTACCTCAGTTCACATAATGTTAAATACTAACAACGAAAATAAGTGTGGGAACGGTGTTCTAAAACAAGTCCCACCCAGACTCAAACAGCACACTTTAGCTTAGATTTTAGTTTTATTTATCATTATTATTATTTATTAAAATTTTTTATTTATTATTTTTTGATAATTGATTTTGTAATATATATATATATATATATTGTAACGCTCGTGTATTACGCTACTTGATATTCTTTTTTTAAATTTATATTAATAATAGTTATATGCAATAACGATTATTAGAGGACCTGGTTATGTATGATTTATAAATAAAAATAAAGACTAAAATAATTTGTTACATTTTTTTTTTTATTTTAAATTTCATCAAGACACGTTTTTATGGGTTAGTCTCACATAAATTTTACAGACATAGAGATTTTTTTTTGTCTACATAACATTCAACTAAACCTGCGGGACAGCTTTCTTTTCTTCTATTGTGCTGGTGGGTAAAATGATGTTTCCATCGTGGTACGTTGAATATGGGGTGTCGCAACTGCGGCCACGTCCTCTCCTCTCTTCTGGATTCCAAGTATTTCAGCTACTCTTCCTTCTTATCACAGCCTTTAAGAAATCACTTACATTTTCTACCATTCACCACACTCACTTTCACTGAACCATCTCTCTCTGCACAGTTCTCTCATACATCTACTACCTACTCTCCACGAGGGGACAGCCCACTTCTCTCTCGTTTTTGATTCCGCTCTGTCATTGGCCACAATTTTTACAGCCTTTAACACTAAACATATGGGTTTTTTTTTTAACATTTTCATATTCCCGTATACAATCCTAATTGCTTACATTTTTTGTTAACTAATTATTAGCCTATCATTTAATTTTATGACATAATTGAAATAAATGAATTGATATATTTTGATACTATATCGACCCTGGTACAAATCGATTTGATAACCCACAGTAACCTTCCTTAGGTCTAATAAAATGATTGTATTTAAGTATCTCATTTTCCATTTCTTAAATATTACATGTAATGGACAATATAGAACATTACATTGCCCTCTGCTAAAAATATCAAAATATATCATTCATTTGCTTACATAAGTGTTTAGTACCAAACTATTTCATAATCTTATGGTTATATGTACCACTTGGCGACTCAAAATAACATGGTGACCCAGTTTCTATAATTAATTAATTACACACAATTTTTTTTTATCTATTATGGAATACATTCTTCAAGGTAACTCTCTTTAATAATATTACACAACAATTAGGTAACAAATCCAATTCAATTATTTTGTTTACGTCTTACCATAATGTTATATTAGATTTACTTTCTTATATTACTTTATTTTCTTGAAATATATTACTTTAACCTTCTCATTTCTTCTATCTACCACTACTCTATTCTCCATACGCAAATTCTACATTCATAATTCCAACACTAATCATTAATTTGCCATACAATTTACCCACACTCCTTAATATAATCTAAAATTATTAAATAATCTCCCTGGTATCTCTTAACCATCCTGATCTCCTTGGATCTTCGCCTACTACCATAAAATACTCATAATCCAATTCCTTCCCACCTATAGGCTAAGCCTAAAAAAATTTTTAATATTCATTCTTTAATCCTTCCTTCTATTTAAAAGTACAATTCCCTCTCTCCTATCAATTATCTATTTTTTTTTTATTTACTTTCTTCATTACCATATTTATTTATTATTTAATATTCCATTTACCAATATCAATGCTACTTTTCTCAATTCGTCTATTGATTTCCATCATTTCTACAACAACTAGACATAACCCGGATAATTATTTATATTTTCAATTCCTTTTATTATGGTTATATTGTTCCTTTATTTTCTTTACTATTTTTATTTACACCATTTCGACTTACTTTCCCTTTTGATTTACTGCACTAATTTTTATATAATGCTTTTAAGATATTCTTAAAAAAAATATTCTTATAACATTTTCCCGTTTCACTTACAAATTTTTTTTTTTTTTTATTATATTATATTATACGGAATTACTTACAAGGTTATGATTAAAATTTTATGACGTTTGTAATCTATGTATCCATGTGGATGTTCTAATTTCATCACTTATTATTCTGAAACTACTAGCGATTATCGCTCTCAAAAACCATTTGTGGGTTAATATAGCTCGTTTCCGTAAGGACGCCAAACTCCTTAAATCAACATGGCCCACGTTGTTGACAATTACGGTTTAATAACACTAACAAACCCTTTAAACTAATATTTTTTTTTTTTTTATTTATTATTATTTTTATTTTTTATCACCAATACCATAAAAAAAAAAAACGCATGCATAAATATCAATAAATAGTTCATCTCGATACTAACCCTTATAATAAAATTTCCCATAAAAATAACCACCATAAATATAATATTTCAATAAATAAATATGTTTTTATTTAAAAACATTTAAAAATAATAAATTTTCTGTTCAGAGTGCAGAGTAAACTAAACATTATTTACATCTAATTTAATTATATAAATTTTTTTTTTTTTATTCTATGACAGAACATCACCCACTCTCATATTCTTAATCAGTCTCAGACCCAAAATTGGTCATTATTACCACTTTTATAATACAACCACTCTAATACAAAAAAATAGCATACATCATATAAAAAAATAACAAGACATACCATTAAATAAAATACACACACCCAATATTGACATTTGTTGGACTGTTTACACATATCAGTTGTTTATCATAAAAGACTCTAACAGCTGTCTTATCCTTTATCTATTCATCAGTTCGTCTCCTCAATCTAGACTTGGTTGACATATCATGTTAACTACGCTCCATATTTTTATTTCTAACTTTAGTTTAATTTATTCTTTATTTTCAATTATTTATTAATTAGACACAGCTCAAATACCGAGTGATACCTTCTTTGTTTACATTTATATTATTCATTTTTTATTAACTCAACTTTTACACGCAAACTAACTCAGGTACATTTTTCATTAATTAATTATATCATTTTATTTTGCAATTATTCATTTCGACAAAATTCAACATATTAACTGATACTTTCTATGTTTAATTTTTTTATTAATTTTAATGTTACATTTTATAGTTCCAGATCATAATCCTAGGACAAGCAATTTTCAATATCCAAAATTTAATCGGTTAAATACCTATTATTTCTTTCTTTTATATTTATAATTTAGTTTTCGATTATCTATTTTTCTAAATTTGTTACTAATGTTTAAACTTATCTTTTTCTTTATTCGTTTATTTCTTTGACGTAGATATTTTGTTTTCGAATTTTCCAAATTATTTTTATTATGATTATTTTTGAACTCAAGTTTTTTACACTTGTTATAGTTATGTTCATTTACACATCTATGAAAATTTGTTTTTCGATATCCGATTTTTCTAGGACTTTTAATTTTATTTATCTCATGTTTTCTTAAGTTTGTGATTTTTTTATTGTATAATTTCCTTGTTTCTTTATTTTTATTATGATTCGGTCTTTTCACCACACTACCATTTGTTATTTGAATTGTAATATATTTAAATTTCTCTAGCACCTTATTGATGTTTATATTTTCCTTTATTCCTCCATTTTCCTGTCCCTCTACACTCATATTTCGATTTAATTTGCTCTCGACAGCTTCTACCGCACTTTCTATCTTATTATTTAATTGTTCACATTTATGATTTATTTCTAAACTTTGATCACTAAATTTCAGATCAACAATTTTATTAAATTGATCGACACGTTTGTTGACATCTTTTTTTACATTTTCAAATTTTATGCTTACATCCTCCTTTATTTCATCAATTTTTGAATTTAGTTCTACCTTCATTTCATTAAAATTTTTGGATTGTTGCTCAAAATTTTTTGATTGTTGCCCAAAATTTTTTATCATCATTTCCATCATTGTGTTTAAATTTACATTCGTCTCACTCTCCGGCTGAAGGCAATTATCATAAGTTACTCTATTTTGTCCGCCATTATTGTTCGGATTCGTTCTCTGAGAACCTCTATTATAGTCGGCCATTTTGGACGCTAACTTTTTATACAGTTTTAAAATTAATTTTTACAAATATTTTTACAAAATTACACATAAGGTCCTTTTATAATTTTCTTTTCGGGCGCCATATAAAAATTTAATATTTCAAGTCCTTAATGTTTCAAGTCCTTAATTTTTCAAGTCCCTGTTCGAAGCGACATTTGTTACGCTCGCTTATTACGTTACTTGATATTCTTTTTTTAAATTTATATTAATAATAGTTATATGCAATAACGATTATTAGAGGACCTGGTTATGTATGATTTATAAATAAAAATAAAGACTAAAATAATTTGTTACATTTTTTTTTTTTATTTTAAATTTCATCAAGACACGTTTTTATGGGTTAGTCTCACATAAATTTTACAGACATAGAGATTTTTTTTTGTCTACATAACATTCAACTAAACCTGCGGGACAGCTTTCTTTTCTTCTATTGTGCTGGTGGGTAAAATGATGTTTCCATCGTGGTACGTTGAATATGGGGTGTCGCAACTGCGGCCACGTCCTCTCCTCTCTTCTGGATTCCAAGTATTTCAGCTACTCTTCCTTCTTATCACAGCCTTTAAGAAATCACTTACATTTTCTACCATTCACCACACTCACTTTCACTGAACCATCTCTCTCTGCACAGTTCTCTCATACATCTACTACCTACTCTCCACGAGGGGACAGCCCACTTCTCTCTCGTTTTTGATTCCGCTCTGTCATTGGCCACAATTTTTACAGCCTTTAACACTAAACATATGGGTTTTTTTTTTAACATTTTCATATTCCCGTATACAATCCTAATTGCTTACATTTTTTGTTAACTAATTATTAGCCTATCATTTAATTTTATGACATAATTGAAATAAATGAATTGATATATTTTGATACTATATCGACCCTGGTACAAATCGATTTGATAACCCACAGTAACCTTCCTTAGGTCTAATAAAATGATTGTATTTAAGTATCTCATTTTCCATTTCTTAAATATTACATGTAATGGACAATATAGAACATTACAATATATATATATATATATATATATATATATATATATATATATATATATATATATATATATATATATATCGCTCTATCGTGAGTCAAGGGAGCTCGGGAAGTTTACATACAACGTAAGTAAATTGTCCTAGTCACAAAAAAACTAAAGGTTACACTTACTGTAGATGTTGATTAGCAACTGTAGATTCTAATTGACTGACCCAAAGATGGAAGAAAACAGCCAACACTATTCAAACGCCAACGTTTCGATATATTTTATATCATCATCAGGGCCTACAAACATGGAGGGGGGGGGGGGGGAATCTAGATTAGAATCACAATTAAACAAAATTAGTGTGTTGATAAACATTACTGAACGTTGTCTATTTTAACGTTCAGTAATGTTTATCAACACACTAATTTTGTTTTATTGTGATTCTAATCTAGATTCCCCCCCCCCCCCCCCCCCCCCCCCCCCCCCCCCCCCCCCCATGTTTGTAGGCCCTGATGATGATATAAAATATATCGAAACGTTGGCGTTTGAATAGTGTTGCCTGTTTTCTTCCATCTTTGACTGACCCTCAATATTCCTACAGTTACACTTATTGTTATAATGCCACGTAGGCATCCAATGCTACTACTCCTCAAAACCACACTACTACACAACAGGGATGTTTAGAATTCTCACTTTATTTCTCATTATTATGAGACTATGACGGTAGTAGGCGATATGACCTTCTGGTTAAAGCCCGGGCATGAGTTATAATAACTAACTGGAGAGTCAGAGCTTCAGGTGGTAATCTCAGGATTGTATAGACACGCCAACCTAGCAAACTTAAATGTTACTCTACGCCGAAACCTATACATTACAAGTATATATTTTTTGTGCAATTAAACAATTTTAATGTTGAACAAGTTCTTCGTTTTTATTAGTTTTTCAAAATATCGACACAGTTTGCAAAAATATATTCGGACATAAGCATTTTTTCACTTATTACAGAATTTGATAGTTTGGTGGGTCGATACAATGTTTACCTAATATACAGAACGATATAGGTAAAATAGCTTTGAAGAATGGCGGTCAGTGCTGTCAGAAGAGGGTGAGACCATGAAAGGACCAAACTGTTAAACATAACTTACTTAATTAAATGGCGCATGGAAGCGACACATTCACCAAATTGTTAAAGTCAACAAAGTTCTATTTACAGCCCTTCTTATTTCCCCAGTTATACGACGTGTATAGGGAAGGTTATGTAATCGGTCAGAACTTCTATGTTGGATTTTCCTACTCCTTGATTTCAAAAATATATTTTTAAAAAAAATCCTGTCTGTCTGTGGCTGTGAACACGATAGATAACTCGCGTTAGAATGAATATATCGACACAAAATGTTATATGTGTTTCCTGAACTACACTACCAGGATAGGGGGGGGGGGATATTGGGGGGCGTGAAACTACTTACTTTACTTTCCCTGGCGCTACTGTCCTTGTAGAACCCTGCCTCCGCAACGATCTTCCGCCATTCTTCTCTATCCTCGGCCTCCCGTCTCCATCTTCTCACACCCATCGTTCTGAGGTCGTCCTCCAGCCACCATAAGCGGGGTCTACTTCTTCTTCTTTGTCCTCCCGGGTGTCCCTCCAGTATCCTCCTCGGCAATCTGTCTGGCTCCATCCTCTGTTAATGCCCCAGCCATCGCATCCGCCCCTGCTTCACTAAGGACACCAGGTCCGGGCTCTGGTGCAGGTCCAACAGCTCCCTATTGGTCCGTATCCTCCATCTATCCCCCTCTGGAGTAGCACCGTATATGTTCCTCAATACCTTCCTCTCCCACGTATTGAGTAAGACTTCGTCCCTCCTAGTCAGGACCCAGGTTTCACTCGCATATGTAACGACAGGTCTCAGGACTATTTTATAAATTGTTATTTTGGCGTCTCGGGACACAGTCCTCGATTCGAGCACCTTCTGCAGTGACCGGTAGCATCTATTCCCGGCCGTTATCCTCGCTTTGATGTCTCTTTTACTGTCGTTCCTTTCTGTGATAACGGCCGCCAGATATTTGAAACTATCCATCCGATCAAACGTGCAACCTCCAAGTACTAGTTCCTTGTCTCTTACTTCCTTCCTCGTGGTTCTTATATACTTGGTTTTGCCCTCGTTGACAAGAGACCCAGCTTCCTGGACTCTTCGTCACATTCCTGGAACGGGGGGCATGAAACAATAACTCCAATAACTACCGATGTAATAAGTGTATCAACACACAACATTTAGTATGCTGATTCAGTAGTCACTATATAAGTCAACTAATGATTTTTAACCCAAAACATCGATTGATTTCAGAGGGAGAGTGAATACTTAGTTGATTATGTGCTGGGGAAGTACATTCCTGGTGATTTACCGACTACTTTTTTCTTCCATTTTATTTAGAACCAATTTCTCATACAGCAAGCCCATCCTCAGTATTTGTGTTCTCGTCTTCAATTAATTACTCAACGTCAAGTTTTTGTCATCTCTTCATAACGATCCTTTTGAGTCAACCTCAGGTAAGTTTGATTTTTTGTATACTATGAGATTACTTTGGCAGTTATTAGAGTTCTTGTGTTAAGCCTCTTCCCTAATCCTTTCCTTTTACCGATTTGGCTGAAAATCAATAGGTGTCGTCCTTATGGGGTTCTGGGTGGCTACCCATAAAATGTCTTGTCCACATATATATCAATCTATCGACAGTTATCGTGTTCACAGACAATTTTTTTCCCATTTTTGGTATCAGAGGATCGGAAAACAAGAAATTCCGGCGAAAACTCAACATGGAATTTCTGCCCAGTTACATAACTTTCTGCATACTTCGTATAGCTGGGGAGTAAAAAAATAAGTTTTAAATAAAGTGGAAGAGAAAAAGAGTTGCAACAAAAGAAGACCACTTTATTAGAAACGTTGAAGATGAGAAACTCGATTAAATTGAACAATAGCTGTAATATTAATATAGGAGGCTGAGAGGATCAAGAAAGGAATTTAAAATCTAAGAAATGAATTTTATTTTTGTTATACAAAGTTGAATGAAAATCAACGTAAAATTCTTTGTTAAAATATATTGAAATGTACTCGAGGGACACCTCAATCCTCCAAATCCATGAAGACCTAAATGTTGAGCTCCTACTGGATTACATAATAAATTTCAGTAAAATCTTTTTACTTAAGTGGGACACAAATCAAAACTTTTGGTTCAGAAAATAGGGAAAACTCGGGGAGGGAAACACAAAAATATTCGTTCACGATTTTAAATTATAATCTCTGTTTTTGAATGATTATTAATTTATTTTCTATTCATTTCAGTTAATTTGTATTTTTTTTTTCTTTTTTCTTTAAGAATTTTTTAAAATTTACTCCTAACAGTAGCATTGTTTTTAATTTAATTGATTATTTTTGATTTGTATTTAGTGTATAAGGGTAATGGTTAAGGAACCTTATTGTATAATTGTACCTGCCACTGTTATAATAAACTCTTCAACACACCAGGCGGTGAAGTATATAGGAGTGCTCCTAGACACCAAACTGACTTGGGGTCAACACATTAACTCCAAATTGACACATGCCTACACCAGACTCTCCTCACACTACGCAACACTACACTCCGACATGAATGTGCCACACTACTCTACACCGCACTCATACGGCCACTCATCACATAGGCCTGTCCGGTTTGGCTCGGCACAAGCCAGACCAACATTAAGAAACTGGTCTGGTTCGAAAACAAAGCTCTCCGCCTTGCCGTAAACGCCCCTTGGATGGTAAGGAATTCTCAGATACGCAGGGAGCTGGTTGTTCCCGATGTTACAGACTTCAAATTGGAGTTAGCGACATGATTCATGGCTGGGCTGCAGAGTGTTTCTGGAGCCGCTACCTTTGGCATTGGGGAACCTCTGCTACACCGTCGTCTGAAGCCCCAGCTTCTACAAGACATCATATTTTAACAATATGCAATATGTATATATATACTTTTTTTAATTGTGTATAACGCCCCTTGCGCTGAACCGAATAGTTTTTTTTTTTTTAATAAACTCTTCTTCTTTAGTTTGTAATCAAACTTTCGGTTGCTTACCCAAGAGAAATTTTATATTTTTTGTTCGAATTTAAGGAGGGAAGAATTATGATATATTTTGAAAGTTTATCCATAAATTATTATTTTATTAACATTTAATCATTATAAATGAACTGGCTGTGGGTTTGTAAGGCCCGAGGTTGGGTGGTCGATTCGGTTTTTATATCTGCCATTCTTGTTTCTGTAAATAAATGTACAATGTTTCCAGCCAAGAGTTTTATATCTTTTGTACATGTTAAATATGTACATAAAATTCATTTTTCCTAAGTCCGGAAACAGTTTTTTTAAAATGTTCGAGTGATTTATGCAAAAAAAGGCCTCAACTTAAATTGAAATTTTGTAAGGACCATTTTTTCGATTGGAATAAAACTTTTCGCATAAATCACTCAAACATCTAAAATAAAATTGTTTCTGGCCTTCGGAAAAATGGATTTTGTATACTTAACATGCACAAAACATATAAAACTCTTGACTGAAAATGGTGTACATTTATTTACAGAAATAAGCATTGGTGTAGGAAATTCTTGTACCAACTAGCCTTAATAATGAACTGGTGAAGAAATACTAGAGCATGCCGTCCTTCTTCGCAGATCGAGCATGAATGATGACAGATACTAGTTAAAGACCCCTACCCAAAGTGAATAAAAATTTAGGACTCCCAGAGTAGAATCTGGCTCATATCCACTCATGCGACGAAAGAGCGCTCTGGTAGTAGGCGGTAAAGCCCGGGCATGAGTCACAATAACTAACTAGTATAACACGGTCATAAATAGGTAAATTACTTATTTTATTTATACTATTTTATTTATTTATGTTATTTATTTAGTTTGTTAAAGGTTCCTTTATATATGTCATTATTGTTCAGCTGATCAATATATAATTTTGGAAAAGTTAATGTTAATATTGTAAAAGTAATGGTCACTGACTCAATTGTATTGTATATATAGTGGTGATCCCTTTACACAATAAAAAACTATTATTATTATATTATTAAATAGATAGATAACTATAAAACAAGGAGGAGAATAATGAAAGAAAACAAGACAATTACAAATGGTCAACACATTATATTTATTCATCTTTTCACAGTTTCTTACATTCATTTAAAATTACACTCAGAATCACTTAAAGAGTCCTATTTATCTGAAATAAATTATAAATAATAAACAAAATGGTAAAATAAACAAAAAGTGTGTACCCTTTAGTAACAAGTTTATATATAAAAAAAAACAATTATATCCTTATTCTAGAATGAAAATTTGAAACAGAAACACAAATACTAACTTTTTTTTTTTTTGAAAATATTTTATAAGCTCAATTTTTTTTTTTTTTTAATTATCATTTATATACTTAGTTATATTTATATATATATATATACAATATAAAAATTTCAACATCTATTACATATTTTATAACTATTTTTCTTATATAAAACATTAAAATTGTTGTTCTTTACAGCCTAACGAACAAAAAATAAACGATAACATCAACTAAATAATTATAAATAGGTATGTAACAATATTTATTTATATAAATATACAAAAAAATAAATAACGTAAAAGATAATAAATATGGTAAATAATAAATTTATTAGCTTTGGCGAAGAAGAAAATAACCATTTATTAATGAAGTAATTTCATATTTGAAACATCCAGTAAAAGACCAATAGGGACTAAATTGGTGCTCTATTATTTACAGTAAAATACAATTTAAATTTAAATGAAATAACATATTTTATTAATATGTAATAATAAACTATAAATAATAATAAATTACTTATGAATAATAAAATAAATGAAAAATACGTAGGTATTTTATTAATATGTAATAATAGACTATAAATAATAAAAATAAATGAATAAGACATATTTTATTAATATGTAATAATAAACTATAAATAATAAAAATAAATGAAAAAGACACATTTTATTAATATATAATAATAATAAACTATAAATAATAAAAATAAATGAATAAGACATATTTTATTAATATATAATAATAATAAACTATAAATAATAAAAATAAATGAAAAAGACATATTTTATTAATATATAATAATAATAAACTATAAATAATAAAAATAAATGAAAAAGACATATTTTATTAATATATAATAATAATAAACTATAAATAATAAAAATAAATGAAAGATTGGATAATACAAAACATTTATGTTCCTTCCCAGGTATAACTTCTATTCTGTACAAACTTTTTCAACATTTTAATTTTTTCACACATACCAACTGAATATTTTACAGGTTTTGAATGGTGGAACTGGGATAGTTAATTAATGAACTCCGAGTAATATAATTAATACACTCTGTTTATTATTTTATTACTTAAGTTAATTTTGAAAGAACATAATAACATACTGTAAGTCTATTTTGCAAAGAAGATGCAACATATTCTTGTGCTAAGTGTTCAACTGCAACTACATAAAATGTTGTATAAATGCATACAAATTTGGATTTATACAATTTTTTTAATACAAACCCAATAGTGTTTTTTTTTAAATATTGAAATTACCTTTTTACTTCCCCAGCTTAACTAAGTATAGGAGAAGTTATGTAATCGGTCAAAATTCGATGCGCAGTTTTTAACGGAATTTCATGTTTTTCGACCTCTAGATTCCAAATAAGAAAAAAAAAAAATGTCTGTCTGTCTGTGTCTGGGAACAAGATAACTCCCGATAGAAAGTATGTATCGACACGAAATTTTAAATGTGAATTCAGAACCCTCTAACGACGACGCCTATTGTTCTTCAGCCAAATCGACCGAAGGAGAGGCAGGTTTAGGGGGGAGGCTTAACAAAAAAGCTCTAATAACTGCCGATGTATTGAATGTATCGTCACAAATTTTCATGTGTGAATTTAAAACTTTATAAGGACGGCACTTATCAATTTTCAGCGGAATTGACAGAAGGAAAGGGGGAGATCAGAGAGGGGTACAACTTATAAACCCCAATAACTGCCGATGTAATGAATATATCGACACAAAATTTCATATCTAAAGTCAAAACCCAAATAACTGCCGATGTAATGAAGTTATCAACACAAAATTTAGTATGAGGATTTTGGAGCCCCTATGTAAGTCAATTGAAAATTGAATATTAGCGCAAACGGTTCACCAGTTTTGGAGAGGGAGTGAAAAAATAATTGATTAATTCGTTCTGGGGAAGTACATAAACGGTGATTGGTGATTCACCGACGTCTTTTTTTTTACTCACTTTTAATGTACAACAGATCCTGTTCGATTTCCTTCAACCACAATACTTAAAGAATATAAATCATTCGTTCAAATAAATAGAGTTCAATTTTTTACAAGTACTTTTCATGAGTGCAGAACGCACTTTACAAAAAAAATTATTATCATTTTTACTTATTTTATATATATATATTCCATTTGAGATCAAACATACGACTAGTATTTACACACATCAACAGTCATATAGATGAAATTATTATTTAGGTACCAGAGAAAACATACAAACACACATTGTTTTAGGGTGGGCTTGGAGGATGCCTTTGTCGAGTTTGTAAGCTAATAGCGTATAGTCTGTAAGGTGAACATTGGTTCCAGTTAGTCGATGGTTGGAGTGCGTGGCTTCTTGTCTGTCTTATCTATCCTATACTTAATTAGTTATTATGACTTACGCACGGAACTACGAAGTCATATCGCCTACTACCAGAGAGTTCTCTGAAGACATGAGCCCGATTCTACTCTGGGAGATATAAATTTGGCCTACCTATGTTTATTCACCTAGGATAGGGGTCTTTAATGAGTACCTGACATCGCACAGGCTCGAGACCATCGCTTAACGTCCCATCCGAAGGACGGCGTGCTGAAGTTTTTTCCACCTCTCAGATAAAAAATGTATCTATCCTATGTCAGCCGTTTTTCCATAGCAACTAACCCAACCGGACCATATTTCAGTGATAAATGCTCTAAGGGTGGCCTGGTACAGATGCAAGTTTGTCCTCACACATTGTACATAGCGTTATTAATAAGTAAATGTCATGCTCTTTACAATTTAGCTTTTATCTTATGTGATATAGTGAGAGAGAGGACTAGTAACAGATCCATTGGCATCGATTTTAGTTATACGATATATCGCCAACAAACATTTTTGGAGACCCAACCTAATTATAAGTAATCTTCCCCAATGCTATAACAAAATGAGAAATTTTCCTGCGAGGGTAAGATCGAACATAGAAATAGGAAGGTACTCTAAATTAACTTAACCTGCCCAATTTTATTACAGAATCAGAAATCACCATCAGGAGCTCTACTTGCTAATAGTAGGCACTACAAACTTGACTGAGAAGCTTGAATAGATCCCCGGACAAGTAGGCCTCCAGGGCAACGAACTGGCAGACTCCGTTGCCAAAGAGCTGCAACAGATGTCGGTGAGCATGCTCAAATACAGCTACCTCACGAGATGCAAGACGCTGTTTAAGGAAGATTGTTATGCAGAACTGGCAACAACGTTGAAGAATCAAAATCAAAAGGAAGAGAGCACTATGCTGTGCAAAATACGGTAGAGCTAAAGCCATGGTTCCAGGACATGCGCTTGCATCGTCGGGAGATAGTTCAGTTGAGTAGGCTTCGGACGAACCACGGGCGTGTCAACAGAAACTGACATCATCAAGGTGACTAATAGTTCTTAGTGCGACCGGTGTAGCAGTACAGAGGATATGGACCACGTGCTACTGAAGTGTCTGAAATAGGAAGAGACAAGACGAAAGTATCCGGACCTCAACCGGACGGACACCCTAGCTGAAGAACCCCGTTAAATTAAAATATAAGCAAATAATAGACTTTCTTAAAGACACTGAATTAGTTATTTAATTTATTCAGAATCTGTGAATCTTTTACCTTTTACAAATCTTATTTTTTCTATACTTCATTACTTTACTTATAATCTTTATTAGCTTTCTATATTGCTGACTTGTTTTTTGTTTTGACATGACAATACAGTTTGTGATTGAGCTGTTGTCAATAAAAAATTTGAATATACTGACACCTAATTATTTGCAAAATCTATTCCTGTCTCAGTATGCTACAATCACAGTACCTGACATCGTACAGACTCGAGACAATCACAGTACCTGACATCGTACAGACTCGAGACAATCACAGTACCTGACATCGTACAGACTCGAGACAATCACAGTACCTGACATCGTACAGACTCGAGACAATCACAGTACCTGACATCGTACAGATTCGAGACAATCACTTAACATCCCATCTAAAGGATGGCGTGCTCAAGGTTATTTTTTTACCTCCCAGATAAAAACCAAAGGGCCACAGACGGGTTAAAAGATGTCATTTTATGTTCATTGTTAGTAATATTATTTACCTTATGAAAATTTACAGAAAATTATGCTAAAGTAATTTTATTTTTGGAACTTCAACTTGGATTATCTTACCTACAAAACTTAGAGTTGCTCAAGAAGCTCCAACTTACTTTGTCCTTAATCTTTGCAATTAGTCATTGAATTATTTAACAATAAGTTGTTAATTAATCGTCTTAAATATTATTGTTTTATCGACAATTTAATAATTAGTGGTTCAGATGTAAAAATCAAATTAATGATAATATCTTGGTATATACAAAAAATGTGTATATAGTTACACATAAATTATTATATAAAAATCAGAGGGCCCCTTCGAATGATTTGCCCGGGGGATCATGGGGGTGCCAGTCCGACCCTGCTTATAAGGAGCAGAAAATCTGAATTCTTACCCACTACATTGAACTCAGCACATGTGTACAATACGTATATTTTTGGTGTACCATACATTTTCCTCCTCTTTTTTCCTGTAATATAGAATACTGAGGCTTGTTATATAAATCTTGCTAAAGTTTGTTATATAAATATAAATCTCGTTAGAGACTTCAGTAAATTTTTCAAAATTCAAATGAGAAATATTCCAAAAAAATAAGAGAAGTTCTTATATGACAAATTTCAGAAATCATCCCTGACGGGCGAGACTTTCACCCAAATGGAGGCACCATACAAGCCCATTCTAAGATACACAGTCCTTCGAAGGACCAACTCGTATTAAAAATACTTCAGGCCAATTCGGCATATTTTTTAATTTTTTTATTTTTTTTTTTTAGAGAAAAACAAAATTTTAAAGTCTATATACAACAATATTATATACAAATAGACAGAGTGAGAGAAAGAGTTGCGTGTGTATAAAGTTAGACGATGGCTTTGAGAAGTAGAACTGCGATGGAGGTGAGTAGCAAGCCAGTTCTAGCTGGGTTACTGCAGTCTCCCTTCGCCATCACTCCCAGATCCCGCATCTCCACCTCTGCAAAATACAGAAGCCACATACAATAACTACTTATACAGGGTATTACAAGAGAAAATACAGTAGAACCCCTCACAACCGACTCCTCGGTATAATTGACCATGTGACCGAACTGTCTCAACTTGAAAAGTGACTCATCACAGCTAGCTTTTGTTCTGTCAGAAGGAGGAGAACAAAAAGTTTGTTTACTGCACGGTAAGAGAATACTTTGTAAATAAATATTTCCTCAATAATAACGAGCTAACCTATAAAAATAAATTATTTCACTTTTAGAGCATATCGCCAACGAAACTTATAGGTTAGTTTTAGCAAGAATAATTAAATATTGATTTTTTATTGAATAATTATATACTGATTTTTTTTTCCGTGTGTCGTTTAAACACAGTGCAGTCAGGGCCGGCCCTACCATAGGGCGAACGGAGAGGCCGCTTCAGGCGCCAAGTCCCAGGGGGCGCCGCCTCAAAGAAAAATAAAGGAAAAAAATATTTTTTTCGCTTTTCAATATTTTGATTGCGAGCGTGTGGCTAGTACGGTATGTGAATGACCTTATCTGTTGTTTTTATTAGTTGGTAAAATAATACAAATGAATGATCTCTTTATAAAAGTAATTTTTGTGATAAATAAATTTACCTTAATTCCTACATATTTTGTTTATCATTCTACATCAAATGTTCCTATAGGTACTGTCAAGAGTACAGTGCCAACTAGCATGGCTTTTTTCAATCGACAAATTAGACAGAGACTTAAGATGTTGTCGAGATCTTCCAAGTTCCTTGCTTGCACCCACAACTGGTATATATTAGGGGCAAGCAAGGGGGGCGCCATATTGGATCTCGCTCCATCCCAAAACTTGCCTCGGGCCGGCACTGAGTGCAGTGTACAGTTAAGTGATAGGCCTACGAAAATTCATTTTATGTAATGACCACAAAAAAACGCAAATATGTTTGTGTTTCGCTCTTACAAAAACTGAATGTACTAGAGCGTTTCTGACCAAGGTGAGTCTGTAATTAAGTTAGCGTCTGAGTTAGGATTAGGAGTGACAACAATAAAAGACTGGAATAAAAATCGTAAGGATCTTGAAGCGCAGTGAGTCACTCCGCTGCAAAAGATGCATTTGAAGTCGTGCTAAAGTGTTCATAGTGCAGCATCCAACAGCAACAACAATGGACGTATTGTGAGCGAAAAGGGATGCATCCGCAAAATCAAGATTAACGAAGTTAAAACAAAACAGACAACATTAGAGACTTTTATCAGTAAAACTCGTGTACTGCATAGCAACATACTGCATAGCAACATACTGCATAGCAACATACTGCATTTTATTCTATAGTTGTTGAACAAGTAGTATTATTTGAGTTTTTGTAACAACACGACATTTTTTACTACTGTAAACGGTTTTTTTGCTCCTCTGATTATCCAACTTTTTTTGTGTTCGGACCATGGCCCGGTCCCGTATCGACGGATATAAGGGGTTGTACTACATATCACTTTTGAGTGGTACAAGGAGATTCTGAATTTATAATAATATATATTTTTTTACAGCTTGATTATTCTCCTAATTTATTACACTAACTTGGCCTTAAGGTCTCCCAAATAATATATTTTTTTCACTTCAGTCAGCGTTCCACCCTTCTGGGCATTTTCAAAACTTATTTTTTTCCGAAATACTTATGTCAATCATAACATCCAATATACAATTTATATTTTCATCTTATGATAAAAATGTTTTCTTGACTAAAATCATCCACCAGGTGACAAAATGTATTTATTAATTACATTGCATTTTACTTAATTTTGAGTTTATTTATTTTTTGTTAAATTACAGTTCATCCCATAGACCTTAAATGAAAATGGCTTGAAATTCAAGTAAAACGAAATGTAATAAATAAATAAATGTTGTCAGTTGTGGATTTTTAGTCGAGAAAACACTTTTATTATAAGACGAAAATCAAAATTGCATACTGGATATTATGATTGACATAAGTATTTCGACATGGAAAAATTTGTTTTGAAAATAAGTCCGAATGGGGAAAACGTTAACCGAAGTGTAAAAAGTAAATATATTTGGGAGACTTTAAGGCGAAGAAAGTGTTGTTTATCAACCATTTTTTATCTATTGAATTTACAAAATTTGTAAATTTGGTTCAAGGAATCTTTCACGATTTCGGACTAAAGAACTCGTTGAAGTACAATTTCGAACCCCGCCCCTTCACTATGGATTAGGAGTGTGATAATCGGGGTTATACGTTTCCGGAGTTTAGTTAAAAGCGAAATTCTTTTCGCAAAGAATACACAAACTTAAGGGCATTGAGTGTGTACAAGAAATTCCTGTATTGGCCACAGCAGATAATGTTATATGATTGGATTACAGGTCATCGGTACAATATATGACTATGGCATACAGTTTCAATAATATTACCTGGTAAATGATATGCCGGCTCAGGCGTTATTCCTGATGATGGACCATCTGAAACAATGATAATATAAAATTAATTATCTTTGTATAATATATAATTTTGGTTAACAACAAACCTACTGTTAATTGTCGTTGTTATAATCGTTCTCAGAACTATTACGTTCCAAGGTTGAAAGCTACAGAAGCGTGTTTAAAATGAAGGTAACAAATTATTTAAAACGACCCTCTCTCTGGGTCAACCTAACTTTAAACAATGGGGTCTGATAATTGAAATTTTTTATTGTGGCACTAGGATAAATGGCACCCCCCCCCCCCCCCCCCCCCCTCTATAAACACAAAATTATATTAAAACTTTAAGTCTCTAGGATTTTAAAAGTAAATTCTAAAACGATTCAACATTTTTTAGAAAAGTTTTATCTCTTTGTCCGAAGACCAAGCGAAAACTGATGAAGTTTTATTCGCTAAACTCATAGCTTATCTCAAGAATGATCCAATAAGACTATGAGATGTTCAACAAATTTTATTAGGGAAGGGGGAGAGGCACTGATGCTGGAGGGGGGGAGGCGCTGATGCTGGAGGGGGGGGGGGGGGGAGGCGCTGATGCTGGAGGGGGGGGGGGGGGAGGCGCTGATGCTGGAGGGGTGAAGTGCCAATTTCCTATTACGATAACAAATGTGTGGTACGGAATATCAAAGGGATTGAACGAGAAGAGTTCGAAAATTTACCTTTTTTTTTCTCTTTGACGGGAGGGTAAAGAATAACCTTTTTATTCTTTGTCCGCGTATCGCATGTAATCAGCTTCAGGTAAAGTAACATAACGCAAAGTTACTCTCCTGACCAACGCGGGGTAGCTCCAAATAAAAAGAAATTTTATTCTGGGACCGAAATCCTCTAAGAATAAATACATAAATAGTCAAAAAGAAAAGAAACAGTAAAATAAAATATCAGTATGTCCAAAATAAGAAAAACAATTTAATTAGTGATACTGTGGAGAAAACTCTTACTAATAATGAATATAAATAAACAATTAAAATAAAAACCTAATTAGGAGGAAAATAAATATATCTAAAGAAGTAAAGAATAGAAAAGGAGATAAATTAAAAATATAGAAGAAAGAGGAGGATGCCCAGACACGGTTTGAATTAAAATTAATTTAAGAAAAACTGGTGTAAAAATAAATAAATACAGAGATAATGAAAATTGATGTTGAAGAGCAGGGAAATAGAGAGGAAGGGGGATGAAGGGCTACTCAGAGGGAGAGGATCGTATATGAAGAAGAATTGGAACAGAGAGGATATGAAGGAGAGTGACGGATGGGGGGATGCAGGGAGTTGTAGAGTGAGGAGGCATGGACAGGCAGGACATGGTTGTGGAAGGCAGAGGAGCGATGGGAGGGGATGAAGAAGTCTGAAGGACGGGATCTGGTGTGACTTTGAACATTAGGTAGAGGTAGTAGGGTTCTTTGGATTCTAGCATTTGAAAGAGGAAGAATATAGGAGACAGTGTCTCGGTGGTCGGTGGGTTCATCTGGGAGTACCAGGGCGAGATGTCTCTAGGGATATCGAAAACAAATCTGACATGAGTGCATCATGCTAGTTGCAGATATACCTAAAAGTTAATTACAAGTGATACCCAAAGTATAAACTATACAATAAAAAAAATTTATTATTATTATAGAATTCAAGAAATACTTGAAATAAAACAAAGAGAAGTGACAGGGATGGAGAAATAATGGTCCTAATTTGTTCTTCAATTGACTGCACTATACCTAGATACATACAAAGTGGCCCAACTTCAAAGCGACTTCCTATTTTCACCGAGACGGGAAGGTCAAAATTGTATTTCTTCCAATAATATAGGATTAGAGCATAAAACTGTAAACCGCAGTAAGAATTTCAAAAATCCAGTTGATGTATCCGAAGAAATAACTTTTCAACCCTCCCATTGGTTCTTTTAGTGAAACAGTTCAGGCTCTTCTGATATAGAGAAACCCCATGGGCTATAATCCTAGATTACTTATGCTTTAATTCTATATTATCCGAAGAAATACAATTTTCGGTCCTTTTGGTGAAACAGATTATTTATGCTCCCCCTTAATTTTTTACTTAGTTTTATCAGATAAACTATGAAAAATATATTTATATATTTAAAAAATTCTAGAACGGCTGGCCACCAGGAGCCCCAAATCCAAACAATTACCACGATTATTCATCCTGTCTATATATCCAACATTGAACCAACCCCCACACCTTGGGGGCTACTCCCTCGAACGAATTTGTTTTCCGATGCTATATTTTTCTTTTCAAATTCTGAAACTAGATTTTTTGCTTAGAGAAATGACACAAAAATGACATTGATCGGATAAGTACTCCTGAAGATATTCCGTTTTGGGTTGGGTCTCTCAAGAGGGTAGGAGAAGGTTAAAAAAAAGTCGGATAAAAAATTGTGAAAAGTGGTGTGTAACTGCAACTATCTGGATGAAAACAGGGCGCCGCATTAAATTTGGGCCAACGTAAACTTTTGTCATACCCTACAGTATAGTAGTGTGTTTATATTACCGACATATTGGCATAAAGAGTCAATTCCTGCGCAGATGGAAAGAGAGAGGTCCGTGAGCGTATCTTCTGTTTCAAAGCCTTCCACCGCTCCACAGAAGAAGCAGCTGCCACTCCTCTCCTACCTTCATATCTGCGCAGATATTTTCCCTTTACCCTGATCCTCTTCTACTCACCCAGCTGTCTGGTGACGAACTTGAACTCTTCCGACATCCGGCTCCACCCGAACCTGTTCTTGGCTTGTATTTTGACCTCATAGGCCGTGGTCGGCTCCAGACGTCTGATCAGATAGTGACACTCGTGAGCCAACTCCTTGCTCTCCACATTGTCTTTGTTGTCTTCTCCAGGGATCACCACTTCTGTCCAGGCTTTCTCCGACCGCGCCTGTACAAACAAACAATACACATATTAACGAAGTTCATCTGATTTTAAATTGGTTTTACTTTAATCGACACCTACTGATTATCAGCCAAATCGGTTGGAGAGAGAGTGAAAACTTAGTTGATTCTTTTTTTTTTTGATGCAGAGGATCCGATTACATAACTTTCCTGCACTAGTTATAGCTGGAAAGTAAAAAGTAGACACTTCGATAAAACAGCTGACAGGATATAATATAAATGAGTAGTCTGACCTCTCACACACTTTATCACGTCACGCTAGCCGGCATTCGAGGTTGCCTTCATCATCATGCTGTGTATAAGAAACCCCGTCATCTAGTGAATAAGTAAACAATTCCAATGGCTAAAATTGACATTGAATTGTTCATAAAAAATACAATACAATATTTATTTTTATATACAATCGATTTTAGAGCATGTATTGAACAGTGTTATGCATTTATTTTGGTTCTTAGATTTCTTTTACTAAATTATGGGTTTTTTAAAGACAGCCTGATGATGAGGGCAACCACGAAAGCCGGCAAGCATGAAATAATAAAATCTGTGAAAGGTCAGACTACGTTTTTATTTGACAACCTGTGAAACAATCACTTCTCACTACACCAGCCATCTTCATATTAGATAGGCTGACAAAAGAATATTTGGCTAAACGGGACTTAAAGGTTACTAAAGGCAACCTAATTGATCATGTTCAGTATAAACTTTATTTAAAATAAGTTTACTTATCGAATTTGGATGTTTCCAGAGACGACCCCAAACTAAGAAGCACAAAACTGAAAATACGGTTCCGTTCATATCTCCTCTCTAAGTTTATATCTTCAAATAAGATTTAAGTAGATATCAACTTTGAAGTTCTGTTAAAGTTTTTATCATTCGAATTCAAAACTTCTCAATCTCTAGTCCTTTAGAGTGTAGCAAGAGAAGTGTACCAGGGATGCAGCCCCAAACCAGTATTATCTGCTACAATTAGCCCAGTATTCTTCCATTATTCATGATTTCACCATTTCAGTATTATTTAAGATGCTCTCAACAATAAGATATTCACTATCAAAATTGAATTAGTTGCCCCCCCCCCCCCTCTCTCTTTTTAGGGTTCCGAGATAAGGAATAGATATTCTAATATGAGCCAAAGAGCAGACATCCGACAGAAGGAAGAAAGGTAGCAAGTCTTGGGGGCAGGACAGCTTGACTCTCTGGAACAGTTGGAAATTAATAGAGCTAGAAAAATGGGAATTGTTTCAACGACCAAACTAACAAATTCTCACCTCCGATAAGACGTTGTTTAGTGTTATTAATTCATTATCGCCACATGAGAAAGCTCTGCGCAAGATGAGTGGCGCGTTTGCTCACAATGGAACATCGAAACAACAGCGTGAGGTTGTTGCAATCGAGTGTTTGGCGATGTTTCACAGCAATAAAGCCGAGTTTTTGCGTCGATTCATAACCATGGGATGGATGAAACATGGGTCCATCACTTCACACCTGAGACGAAGGAACAGTCAAAACAATGGACTGAAAGGGGAGAAGCGGCTTCAAAGAAGGCGAAGACAGTTCCATCTGCAGGCAAGGTCATGGCGTCAGTTTTTTGGGATGCGCATGGGATAATTTTCATTGATTATCTTTAAAAAGGAAAAACAATCAACGGCGAGTATTATGCGAACTTATTGCAGCGTTTGAGTAATGAAATTTAAAAAAACGCATTTGGCGAAAAAGAAAGTGTTGTTTCATCGAGACAATGCATCAGTTCACACATCCGTTATCGCGGTGGCCAAAATCAATGAGTTAAAGTTCCAATTGCTTCCTCATGCATCCTATTCGCCAGATTTAGCCTCCTCAGATTATTTTCTCTTTCCAAACTTGAAAAAATGGCTCGGTGGTAAAACATTTGCCAACAATGAGGAGATGGAATCTACGGTTGATCGCTATTTTGAAGAGCTCGACGTTTCTCACTATAAGCAGGGTATCGGAGCTATTGAACATCGCTGGGAAAAGTGTTTCGAGCTAAAAGGAGACTATGTTGAGAAATAAAGATATTTTTTAAAACTTTTCTTCGTTAGGTGGGATACTTCTGTCGGGGACTACCCTCGTATGTTTAAACCCATATATTTTTACAGTTATACTTTTCCATTAAGACAGTAGGATCTCCCAGTAGGGGTTGGAGAGTCACATCCTCAGGTAATCTCATAATTGTATCAATATGTCAACCTAGCAATCTTATATGCTACTCTTCAACTTTATGTTGATGACGGCGTAAGCTGAAACCAGTACACTATATGAAGAGTACAGAGGGAAAAATATGAAAGTCAATTTTTTTATAACTCTGGTGGATAAAAATGTTTACTTCTGCATACAGAGTTGTTGTAGGGAATACAGGTGAGGGTCCAAAGTTAGAAGCAAAACAAATTTGCTGTGAGAAGAAAAAAGATGAGTGTCGATGTGGTGAAAGCGAAAAAAGATGAGCGTCAATGTGATGAAAGCGAAAAAAGATGAGTGTCGATGTGGTGAAAGCGAAAAAAGATGAGTGTCATTGTGATACATCAACTGTGTTTCCAGTTTACTAACTGAGAAACTTTCAGTTAACTAAATGACTAATTTTAAGGTTGAGGAAGAATATCCTTGATTTGAGACCAGAATAATGTTCACTTGACGAAGGTGGTTTGAAACAGGGCCTTATAATGAGCTTCAAATGTCTCTACCAGACACAAACACTTATCACCTTCACCACACATATCCGACTTAAGTCATTGTACGGCCCTGAAAAAGGAAATAGTTTCCAAAACGTTGGCCAAATATTGAGTTTTTTATTTACACGACAGAACCTCGAATTCCTTCAATATTGAAAAGATACTGTCCACTCTATGAATCACGTTGAAAATAATGTTTATTTTGTATATTTCTACATTGTGAATATTCTAAACATGCTTCATATTTTCTAATTATACTATTGTAAAGTATACTAAGAAAAAAAATATATAAATATTCTGCGGAAGATTTGGAGAGTTGAGCTGTATTTGTTGATGAGCACCTCTCACCATTCTGGCTCAGTGCACATTATCATAAACATGTTAGTAATAACCAATAAGATTCATGTAAACAATTCCAATTACAAAAACAAAATCCCTGTTAGTCTAATAGACATGTAGGAGTAGATGTATACATTCTGTACAGTGTTGCCACTACCCTCCAGCCCAACACTGATTTCCCTAATTTCCCACTTTACTTGTTGATTGTCTCTCCTTCCACCTCCACTGTTACCAACCAACCACATTCCTCTATACGTCCCTCTTCTCTTTTTTTTTTTTTCATTTTATTTTTCACTTTATTTTTTTTTTAATGAAGAAAACTAGTCCTACGAGTTGCTATTACTACACAATTTTACGTTGTTTCTATATTCAATGTTTTTTCTTCTTCAATTAAAAAAGAAAAAAATTAATAAACTTTTAAACATGGAGGAGATTAACTCTAAAACCGTAATAGCATCTCCAAGTTAGAGGAATTGTGTATGTGTGTGGGCGGAGGGGGGGAGCTTAAAATTACTGCTAACAATTTAACTCTTCATTACATTTCCATATTTGATATATATTTTTTGCTTTTTAGAACCTAGCAATTACGAACGTTTCGGGAAGAACTCATAATATTATCATCAGTATGTGTAATTAATTTGTTCATTATGTCAATATCTTTCTCTCGTCAACCAAAATACTCTTTCTATAGAACACATTTATTGAGTCGACCTCTATGTCCAAACTCCAAGTCAAGAGAGTCTGATGACGGGAGTGGTTCCCGAAACGTTTGTAATTGTCGGGTTTTAAAAAAGGGAAACATGTAGCCATGATAAATATATTATATATATATTTATTATAAGTTACGAACTGGTGTAGTAAGCTGAAGTATACTCCATCCTCGAGTGTGCGTTGAAATAGGTGCCAGGACACAAGGGGAATTGAGGGAAACGAAAGAGGTGATCAACTAGCCAGGTTGGGGCTGACAGGGCACCGATAGGATCAGAATCCTTCTGTGGGGGACCTCTAAGAGCACTGCAAGGGTAGCAATAAACAGCTGGCTGACCAGAGAACATATCTCCTGCCCTGGAGGGCGAGCTACGTGGACAGAACAGACCAGAGCGTCGCAAGGACATTGTCCGTGGATAATACACAACAGCGATGGTCACGCTCCTCCGATGGCCGAACGACATACAAGTATTTTCCTGACGTCCAGGTCCGCCTGCGCTCCACTTGGGTACAGCCCGATTACTGGACATCTCAGGTACTATCGCGACTTCAACTCCAAATTCTTTTTCTTTAAGAGGAAAGATAGCCCGAACTGTTCGTGTGGCGGCATCGAGACTGCAGAACATGTGGTTCTCGATTGTCCGCTGTACGACAGGTCTAGGGTGAAGCTGATCCGCGCGACAGGCTCGTATCTGGGACTGACCCTGCCGGAGTTGATGACGGAGTCGAGTTTGTCACCTCCTGGCGGGGACAGAAGAAAGCCCTTTGACCCGGCGCCGGGGGAGATTGACGGGCCAGGGCTGAGTTCAACCCCCGGCGACCGCGATGTAGAAGCAGCCCCACTCCACCAATCCCGAGCTCTCTCGGCGCCACCAGGCAGCCGCAATACAAGGGGGTCTGGGAGCGCCAGCCAGTCCTGCAAGGGACTAGGGGATGTCGCTCCCAGGCACCCATAGCAACCTGCTGACACATTATATATTGTAATAAAACCAAAATTATGTTTCCTCTTCCCCGACGATATCGGGCCGGGTGATTTACCGGAGCACCCGCTAAAAAAAATATATCCAGTTCTGAAGAGAGGTCCCTAAGCAAAGACATTCAAAACTGTTTGTTATGGAACCCTCAGAGCAGAGAAGCCCGGAGCTTCTGAACATGAGTATTCTGGACCTTAGACCTATGACCGGAAGGAACGTGCAACATAAAGAGGTCTGCTGTAACAGAACCGAGGCCGGTTATGGAAGGTACGTGCAACATAAAGAGGTCTGCTGTAACAGAACCGAGGCCGGTTATGGAAGGTACGTGCAACATAAAGAGGTCTGCTGTAACAGAACCGAGGCCGGTTATGGAAGGTACGTGCAACATAAAGAGGTCTGCTGTAACAGAACCGAGGCCGGTTATGGAAGGAACGTGCAACATAAAGAGGTCTGCTGTAACAGAACCGAGGCCGGTTATGGAAGGTACGTGCAACATAAAGAGGTCTGCTGTAACAGAACCGAGGCCGGTTATGGAAGGTACGTGCAACATAAAGAGGTCTGCTGTAACAGAACCGAGGCCGGTTATGGAAGGTACGTGCAACAGAAAGAGGTCTGCAATAGGGTATTCAGTAGATCCAATCTGGCCGCGGTCACATCTTCTCATTAATAAAAATAAAGTTACCAACCGCCAACGCCGAGTAACCTGCTAGTTTCTTTTATAAGTTCAATATTAAATACGATAATCTAAAGAAACAGCCTAAGGGTGGGAGTGAAGTTGCTGACACAATTGGACAATTGGTATCAAAATGTAAATGTTCGGAGTACGATACCTTGTTATGGAACTTGGTGAGGACGGGTGTGGGCTCTGGCTCTGTGGGCCCAGGAACCACCTTCCTGTAGTAGAGTCGGTAGGTGTCTATCTGGGTGTAACTGTTGACGGTCCAAGACAGGTTGAAGCTATCCCTTGCCTGTCCCAAGGCTTGGCTTCCGATGACTGGGGCGTGTGGAGCGCCTGCAACACAAAAAGTAACATTCTATAGTTGCTTCAATTTGAAATGGCAGATGAGATCCGCACACTTCCCCTCTCCACTCTCTATACACCTTATCACTGTTGCCCCCCCCCCCCCCCCCCCCCCCCCCCCCTGTCGTCTGTGAAGTCAGTGACATGCAGGCAAGATATCCCTATTCAAAACGACCTTTCAGTCACCTGCCAACTTGAAATGGACGAACTGACAACTTATCTATGTCTATCAGAATAGGCAAACCATGACCCATGATCACTTCCAAGGCCATCGATCTACGAAAAAACCCATTATTTAGTAAAAAAGTAAACAGATCTAAGGGATAAAATAAATACACAACAATATTGAATATACGCACTAAAATGCTCAATTGTTCATAAAAAATAAATTCCATTCAAATTCAAGTAGCATAAAATAAAGTGACGGTGTTAGAATCAGCTATCTCCAATTTTTTATCGAACATCAGTTTTTAATAGAGTTAGTTAATATGACACACGCCCGAGCTTTAACTAAAGGTCATTTAACTTTAAGGCCTAATTATGCTTTTCCGACGCTTGAATGCACGAACCACATAAAAAAAGAGCTGTCAAAAATGCATTGATAACAGGAAACTAAGTAGTAACAATTACTCATAACAGAAATCTGCATCGATTGGTATAATTATTTCAAACCAAACTCACCTAGATGCAGTTGAAAAAGATGTTTAGAACTAAGTCGGCTGTTCAAAGTAAAGTATATTTCAAATGAGATAATTAGTTAATGTATACATTATAATAATTATTAGCCACTTCCGTGAGATGCCCGGGCAAGCACACATACTTCTGTGAGATGCCCGGGCAAGCACACATACTTCTGTGAGATGCCCGGGCAAGCACACATACTTCTGTGAGATGCCCGGGCAAGCACACATACTTCTGTGAGATGCCCGGGCAAGCACACAAACTTCTGTGAGATGCCCGGGCAAGCACACATACTTCTGTGAGATGCCCGGGCAAGCACACATACTTCTGTGAGATGCCCGGGCAAGCACACATACTTCTGTGAGCTGCCCGGGCAAGCACACATACTTCTGTGAGATGCCCGGGCAAGCACACATACTTCTGTGAGCTGCCCGGGCAAGCACACATACTTCTGTGAGATGCCCGGGCAAGCACACATACTTCTGTGAGATGCCCGGGCAAGCACACATACTTCTGTGAGATGCCCGGGCAAGCACACATACTTCTGTGAGATGCCCGGGCAAGCACACATACTTCTGTGAGATGCCCGGGCAAGCACACATACTTCTGTGAGATGCCCGGGCAAGCACACATACTTCCGTGAGATGCCCGGGCAAGCACACATACTTCTGTGAGATGCCCGGGCAAGCACACATACTTCTGTGAGATGCCCGGGCAAGCACACATACTTCTGTGAGATGCCCGGGCAAGCACACATACTTCTGTGAGATGCCCGGGCAAGCACACATACTTCTGTGAGATGCCCGGGCAAGCACACATACTTCTGTGAGATGCCCGGGCAAGCACACATACTTCTGTGAGATGCCCGGGCAAGCACACATACTTCTGTGAGATGCCCGGGCAAGCACACATACTTCTGTGAGATGCCCGGGCAAGCACACATACTTCTGTGAGATGCCCGGTCAAGCACATATACTTCTGTGAGATGCCCGGGCAAGCACACATACTTCTGTGAGATGCCCGGGCAAGCACACATACTTCTGTGAGATGCCCGGGCAAGCACATATACTTCTGTGAGCTGCCCGGTCAAGCACACATACTTCTGTGAGATGCCCGGGCAAGCACACATACTTCTGTGAGATGCCCGGGCAAGCACACATACTTCCAACTTTATTTACTTATATATGTAATTATTTCAAATTTTCACATTATTTTGATATTTGGTCAAAACAACCGGCTATTGAAGAATTGGGTGTACCATAGCACTACCATGTTTTCTAGCTACATAAAAACATCAATTTCATGATTTCCCAGCGAATTTGTCATGGGTCGGATTAGGAAAATGTAATAACGAGCAAAGAACATACCTTTAGCGAAATTTTATAACCACCTATCTTCGTAGCCATACTGAATGGGATGCTATCTATTTTGACGAGATAATCTTCCTGTGTTCGTGTATATATGGTTACTGTATACTTATCCTTGTTAAATGTGAATTTTAAAACTCTTTCACTAAAAATTTACTTTGTTATCTATCACAAGAACTTTTCTGTCTTCTAATTTATTTTTGAATATGATACATTTATCATTTGAATGTCAAAGGTCCACTGGCAAGTGATAATATAACCTCCCCTCATCGATCAAACGATACTCCATGAAATCGATCGTAAGAGAATGGGCTAAAGAAGTGGTTCTCAAACTTAAAATAAAAAATCCCAATAACTGCCGATGTAATGAATGTTTCAACATCAAATTTCGTATTTAAAAAAAAATTCCACTGAGGACATAACCAGTCAAATTTCAGCGATATCGGCAGAGCGGAAGGGGAAGTTCCGGGGAGGGGGCTAAATTCAAAAATCCCAATAACTGCCGATGTAATGAATGTTTCAACATCAAATTTCGTATTTAAAATTAAAATCCACTGAGGACATAACCAGTCAAATTTCAGCGATATTGGACGAGGGGAGGGGGGAGTTCCGGGGTGGGGGCTAAATTCAAAAATCCCAATAACTGCCGATGTAATGAATGTTTCAACATCAAATTTCGTATTTAAAATTAAAATCCACTGAGGACATAACCAGTCAAATTTCAGCGATATTGGACGAGGGGAGGGGGGAGTTCGGGGTGGGGGCTAAATTCAAAAATCCCAATAACTGCCGATGTAATGAATGTTTCAACATCAAATTTCGTATTTAAAATTAAAATCCACTGAGGACATAACCAGTCAAATTTCAGCGATATTGGACGAGGGGAGGGGGGAGTTCCGGGGTGGGGGCTAAATTCAAAAATCCCAATAACTGCCGATGTAATGAATGTATCAACATCAAATTTCGTATTTAAAATTAAAATCCACTGAGGACATAACCAGTCAAATTTCAGCGATATTGGACGAGGGGAGGGGGGAGTTCCGGGGTGGGGGCTAAATTCAAAAATCCCAATAACTGCCGATGTAAGGAATGTATCAACATCAAATTTCGTATTTCAAATTAAAATCCACTGAGGACATAACCAGTCAAATTTCAGCAATATTGCATGAGGGGAGGGGGGAGTTCCGGGGTGGGGGCTAAATTCAAAAATCCCAATAACTGCCGATGTAAGGAATGTATCAACATCAAATTTCGTATTTAAAATTAAAATCCACTGAGGACATAACCAGTCAAATTTCAGCGATATTGCATGAGGGGAGGGGGGAGTTCCGGGGTGGGGGCTAAATTAAAACATCCCAATGACTGCCGATGTAAGGCATGTATCAACATCAAATTTCGTATTTAAAATTAAAATCCACTGAGGACATAACCAGTCAAATTTCAGCGATATTGGACGAGGGGAGGGGGGAGTTCCGGGGTGGGGGCTAAATTCAAAAATCCCAATAACTGCCGATGTAATGAATGTATCAACATCAAATTTCGTATTTAATGATATTCAGAATTTAAAATTTAACTTAAAAATACGGAGTATCAAATCAATTCTATATTAATTTGGAGTACAAATGAAAAAAAAAAAAATGTTAAAGTTATGCCGTTTAGCCAAAATACCTTTAATGCTTTTCATTAAAAGAGCGCGACGTGGTGGCCGAGCTGAGAAGTAAAACCGGGACATCTAACCTTAAACTTGCATAGATATATAGATAGACGGCCGCGGTCGGCCCGACTCCCACCGTGCGTTGTTTGCCATTACTTGTATTTTATGTACGTGTTTATAATATTTTACTCAGGACATAAAAATCGTTAACAATTTTTTTTAACCTTCATAATAATTAAAATGGGTCACAATTATTTTACTTTATATTAAACCTTTTGCGGACCCCCGACGTTATCCCCGCACTCTCCCCCCTCAGCGGCCACAAGGACCCCCAGGGGTCCATAGGAACCACTTTGGGAACCTATCCTATGGGCTAAAGGATCGGAACAGCACCAAAAAAGTTGTAATATTAGTTTTTTAACTTTTCGATAAGTTTGTTGTATTATTCATATTACTGAGAGTTTGTATGAAAATCAGTAATAATTTAGTTATAACACCAATACAGAGGTTCAAACACAAGGTGGAAAGCAATTAGAACTAATCTCGAATTCAAAGCACTACTAAATTGTAGGGGTGAACTTGAGCTCGGCAAAGTTTTGGGGCGCAAAACATAGTCGAAGATTAATTTGATGGTAGAACTGTATATAGGAGTGGGGGGAGGGGCGAAGAAATATGCAGGATGGGGCGCACCTGACGGCAGTTAGGGGAAGAAAAACAGCCCTTCCGACGGGGTAATAGGGCCAACAGTTAGAGCCACGACACCACGTGTTCGAATCAAACTCTTGTCAAGACATCAATTCTCCTGTAGGAGGGGCACCCCCCCCTCCCGCATAACAAAAGTCGGATTGGTTAATATTGGCTGTAGACTACCCTTCATCACACGGTCCGTTAACACAAAGGTGTGTTCACAGTGAAGGAGGAAAGAAATCAGTAAACGAAATGTTCCAAACAACACAATCTCCATGTAACGAAAAAGCGTTACGGAAGTATAGTTTAAATAATTATTTGAACCAGACTGTTCCTGGATTCGAACCCGGGTCCCATGTTAGTGTTTACCCTCTGAGCTAAGATGCCTATCCTTCCTGCCAACGTCACGAAGACCTCATTAAACAACGTGGCAAATCCTCCAGAGGTATCCGTTCTGCGACTGTATTTCGATTGATTTCATGTCTTTTCTTCATATAATTCTTTAATTATCGTAATGATAAAGACACTTCCGGAAGAGTTAGAAAACATATTTATCGTAATTTTTATTAAATTTAAAAATATATCTACTTATTATAAATGTATCTATTTATTAGTATTATTATTTTTGTACTCATATATTTATTTTTTAATTTTTTATTCATTTCATTTTATTTTTTAAATAGTATGTTAATTCTAACCCATGTGTGTCAGACTCAAACAGTTAATATCTGTTTATGTATCTAATTTATAAGGTATCTATACATTCTGTACGTATCCTATTGCCATGTATTGGGTTAACGGAAATTTATTTTTTATTTTTATAAGACATTTTCGAGTAGTTGGATTTTGACCTCCGCTTCCTTCTAACAGCAAAATAACGTTATTATTATTTTTAAATTTGACTAAATAACGAGTGAAATAATAAAAACTTACATGTTTATTTTGTTACTTAACATGTTCCAATGCATGAATCCCCCCCCCCCCCCCCCCCCCCCCTCCCCTCCTTCTCACTAACAGTCACATGGTTCAATCTACCCTCCCTCTAGATGCATGTCCTGGAGTCGTCTCGAATATTGGCCGAAGAAAGAAGACACAAGAGGGTATAAGAATTGCCATAAAAAAAAAACCCAAAAAAACCTATAAGGGTTCAACTCCATAACAGTAACAACTTGTAAAGGTGTCCAGTCATATAGACACTTCTAGTGAATTGATTCTTTGATGACCTTTTTTACAAGACAAGAGGATGGGGAAAGTTATCGCATATAGTGTATTGTGTTGAGGGAAAAGCCTCACTTATCCGTACAAGACAGAAAGCCTCACTTATCCGTACAAGACAGAAAGCCTCACTTATCCGTACAAGACAGAAAACCTCACGTATCCGTAGAATACAAAAAGCCTCACGTATCCGTACAAGACAGAAAGTCTCACTTATCCGCACAAGACATAAACCTCACTTATCCGTACAATGCATAAATCCTCACTTATCCGTACAAGACAGAAAGTCTCACTTATCCGTACAATACAAAGCATAAATTAATCGAAGATATTTCGAGAACCTATCCCCCTCCCTACTACCTACTATATATATGACGTCACCACTCCAACTTAACATGTACTAGCGCTCCTAGTGTGAGTTTTTGCTTTTTATTTATATATTTATTTTTTTGAATTTATTCATTCATTTTTTCTCGCAAGAAGGAAGAAAAACAAAACAAAGAAAGCCAGATTTTTATGAAAGAGATAAAGTGAGTACATAGATCTCAGCTGTCAGCCATCCTTTCTTTCTCTCTATTTTTCACCCACTTTTTCATTTTCCATACTCTTTCTGAGATAGCCAAACGACTTACTCAAATTCCAGCAAGTCAGCCAGCCACTCTCAGCCTTTTGTCAGCCACCATTTCGGCTCCCAAACTACCACCAATAAACAAAAAAAAACTCACAATTGTATTTTTTTTTTTTTTTGGAGTGAAGTACAGGATGGAATTACTTTTTAGGGCCTGGAAGAACGAGAAGATGACATCTTTCTGTAGTTCCTCAAAATCTGGAAGGAACGAAACCTCTCTAACTGAACTATTGCAGTTGATAATATTTTTTAATTTATATAATGATAATTATATAAATGAAAATATAATTTAGTAAAAAATAAATAGGACACTATAAAAGTCAATGTTAGAGAAAAACAAAATCATTATGGGTCTATGAATGGGCGAAAAAATCCTAACAAAATTTTAATTGACCCGGAAGTTCATAAAGCGAATGTCTATTGATTCCCCTATGAGTTTTTACTTCAGAGTTTATAAGGAAGTAGTTGAGCAGTTCTAGGATGAGCAAATTAATGAAATCGCACCTCAAGAAAATCTTCAGATCAAAAAAAAAAATTCTTGCATAGTTGTGAATCATTTCGAAAACTAAAAAATCCTGATGTTCGAACTGCTGTCTATCACACTTTTTGACGATAATTCGGACCATGGTCGATTTCCGTGAAACTCGTGAATCAGCGTCTGTAGGTAGAAACAGGGGGGGACTCGAAATGTACTTCCCCAGAGCGAATTAACAATTAACTGTTTGCTCTCCTTAAAAAAATCTACCGATATGGTTGATAATCCATGTGGCGTCTTACGTGTTGTGATACGTACGTACACCGGCAGTTACTGGGGTTCTTATGTTAAGCCACCCCTTAATTCTTCCTTCTCTTTGCTCGATTTGGCTGAAAATCTGATAAACAATATGAAATTTCATGTTGATATATTCATTCTAATGAGGGGGTCGGAAGATATTAAATTTTGGTGAAAACTCAACATCGATTTTCTGACCATTTACATAACTTCTCCTATACCTTGGGAAGTAATAAAGAAACAGGTTCACTGTCGACACCGAGAAATAACAGATGCATCCACCATGACTGTCCCATGACAAGTGATGCATCACCTCATATCCCATATGTTTCTTCCTACCTTTGTTTGAATAAAAATTTTGAAATTTATTGAAAGCCTGTCCTAAAAATTAACCATACCGCGTGGCCGAGTCGGTCAGTCAGTTTATTGTCCATCTAAAAAACATTGGTTTCCACTGTCTCTCAACAGTACAAATGTTCCAGTAGAATGAATGTATCGACATGAAATATTATATGTGAATGAAGAACCCTCTAACGGCGGTACCTATTATTTTTCAGCCAAATTGACCAAAGGAAGAGGAGAATTAGGGGTTAGTTTAACATAAAAACTCGAATAACTATCGATATAATGAATCTATCGACACAAAATTTTATAGGTGTGCCCCAAAGACCTCATAAGGACCTGTCGATTTTCCATCAAATCGGCTAACGGGGAGGGAGGCATTAGGAGAGAGGCTTAACTCAAAAACTGTAATAACTGCGCTTGTAATAAATGTATCGATAGAAAATTTCATATGTGAATTCAAAATCTCACAACAACGAAACTTATTAATTTCGACAGAAAGGAAAGGGGGATAACGAAGGGGCTCAAGAGACAAACCTCAACAACTATCGATGTAATGAATGTATCGACTTGAAATTCCATATTTAAAGTCAAAACCCAATGAGGACATAACCTGTTAACTTTCAACAATATCGGCTGAAGGGAAGATGGGGTTTAGGGGAGGGGGTCAATTCAGAAACCCTAAAAACTGCCCACATAATGAATTTATCGTCACAAAATTTTGTATGAGGATTTAGGAGCCCGTATGTAAGTCAACTGTTGAATATTAGCGCAAACGGTCGACTGGTTTTGGAGGGAAGCGAAAAGTTAATAGATTAATTCGTTCTGGGGAAGTACACCGCCCTTTTGTTTTGTATGAAACTTGATTCAGAAAAACATACTAATACTCGAAAACATGTATATATTGAAGAATTTATAGAAATAATTAATATAAATTCAGGATTTTTTCTACTAGAAATCTAAGGGAAACTAGAAATGTTTGATCTTATTGGGAGAAGGGCGCCGGTAGCTCAGTGGTATGCGTGCATGTCTTCTGAGCTCAAGATCATGGGTTCGAAACCCGACCGAGGCCCTTAGTTTATTTTATCTGGGAGGTAAAATAAACTTAAGCACGCCGTCTTTCGGATGGGACGTTAAGCGATGGTCCCGAGCCTGTACGATATCAGGCACTCGTTAAAGACCCCCGCCCTAGGTGAATAAAAATTTAGGGTAGGCAAAATTTAGGACTCCCACAGTAGAGTCGGGCTCATGTCCACCAGAGTGACGAAAGAGCCCTCTGGTAGTAGGCGATATGACCTCGTAGTTAAAGCCCGGGCATGAGTCATAAAACCTAACCTAAACTAACCTTATTGGGAGGGAATTTTTATATCACGACCGGGCATCACTGGTGTTACTTCCTTTTTCACTTTTGTTTGTAAAGTTATCTCAAAATTTAACGATGATTCCTTTTTGTTTTTCACTTTTTTTTAGAAAATAAATGTTAACTGTTACTAAAATAAATAATACTAAATAAATGACCTAGTATTTAAATAAAACATTTAAAAATAATAGATAAATGGAAAGGTTAAAGATGTTTTGTGTTCAGTTTTCACCTCAGATAGTACAATACAACCGACATTTCAAGGTCATGATTTTGTCCTTATGTTGTTTTGGATTTTCATATAAATTAGGGTTGTCAGTTAAGCCTATTCTCTAATCTCCTTCTTCCATTTGTCATACTCATACATTCACCAACAATTATACAGTTATTTTTGGATCTTTGAGTAATATAGGACTTAAATATGAACAGGATCTGACCATTTTTAGGTTGGAAGGACGAACACATACTAACATAGATGAGAGTCGGCCAGCTCCAGTCTCGCTTCGCTTGGCAATTATTAACAATTTTAAACTAATAATAAGAAAAATATTACTAAATATTCATGTTATATTGCCATTGTTTTTCTTATTTTTTCGTTATTGTGAAGATGAAAACGATTGTTCTCAACTGAAAGATTCTGTTTGTGGGGACGATATACGAGTAAGTATCCATGTCTCGGAGCAGGGGATATTTGCATTTCAATAAATACTTATCCGGTCTGTGTACAGATCTGCTAAACCAACTTAGACTTATGTAAAGGGTTTGTTCCTTCTATCTCGCTAAGTCCTCAGAACCAAGCACTTGTGTGCTTAACATGATATCCAATACGTGGAACCGGGGGAAAACAATCTTCCTTTTTCTTAAGAAAACCTAGGAGCTTTATGTTTGTTTTTATATATAAAATGTAGGAAAACCAAGCAACTTTATGTTTGTTTTATATATGAAATGTTGAAACAATTAGGAGCTTTGTTTGTTTTTATATATAAAATGTAGGAACAATTAGGATCTTTATGTTTGTTTTATATATGAAATGTTGAAACAATTAGGAGCTTTATGTTTGTTTTTATATATAAAATGTAGGAACAGTTAGGATCTTTATGTTTCTTTTTATATATGAAATGTTGGAACAATTAGGAGCTTTATGTTTGTTTTTATATATAAAATGTAGGAACAGTTAGGATCTTTATGTTTGTTTTATATATGAAATGTTGGAACAATTAGGAGCTTTATGTTTGTTTTTATATATAAAATGTAGGAAAACCAAGCAACTTTATGTTTGTTTTATATATGAAATGTTGGAACAATTAGGAGCGTTATGTTTGTTTTTATATATAAAATGTAGGAACAGTTAGGATCTTTATGTTTGTTTTATATATGAAATGTTGAAACAATTAGGAGCTTTATGTTTGTTTTTATATATAAAATGTAGGAACAGTTAGGATCTTTATGTTTCTTTTTATATATGAAATGTTGGAACAATTAGGAGCTTTATGTTTGTTTTTATATATAAAATGTAGGAACAGTTAGGATCTTTATGTTTCTTTTTATATATGAAATGTTGAAACAATTAGGAGCTTTATGTTTGTTTTTATATATAAAATGTAGGAACAGTTAGGATCTTTATGTTTCTTTTTATATATGAAATGTTGAAACAATTAGGAGCTTTATGTTTGTTTTTATATATAAAATGTAGGAACAGTTAGGATCTTTATGTTTCTTTTTATATATGAAATGTTGAAACAATTAGGAGCTTTATGTTTGTTTTTATATATAAAATGTAGGAACAGTTAGGATCTTTATGTTTCTTTTTATATATGAAATGTTGAAACAATTAGGAGCTTTATGTTTGTTTTTATATATAAAATGTAGGAACAGTTAGGATCTTTATGTTTCTTTTTATATATGAAATGTTGGAACAATTAGGAGCTTTATGTTTGTTTTTATATATAAAATGTAGGAACAGTTAGGATCTTTATGTTTCTTTTTATATATGAAATGTTGAAACAATTAGGAGCTTTATGTTTGTTTTTATATATAAAATGTAGGAACAGTTAGGATCTTTATGTTTCTTTTTATATATGAAATGTTGAAACAATTAGGAGCTTTATGTTTGTTTTTATATATAAAATGTAGGAACAGTTAGGATCTTTATGTTTCTTTTTATATATGAAATGTTGGAACAATTAGGAGCTTTATGTTTGTTTTTATATATAAAATGTAGGAAAACCAAGCAACTTTATGTTTGTTTTATACATGAAATGTTGGAACAATTAGGAGCGTTATGTTTGTTTTTATATATAAAATGTAGGAACAGTTAGGATCTTTATGTTTCTTTTTATATATGAAATGTTGGAACAATTAGGAGCTTTATGTTTGTTTTTATATATAAAATGTAGGAAAACCAAGCAACTTTATGTTTGTTTTATATATGAAATGTTGAAACAATTAGGAGCTTTATGTTTGTTTTTATATATAAAATGTAGGAACAGTTAGGATCTTTATGTTTCTTTTTATATATGAAATGTTGGAACAATTAGGAGCGTTATGTTTGTTTTTATATATAAAATGTAGGAAAACCAAGCAACTTTATGTTTGTTTCTATATATGAAATGTTGAAACAATTAGGAGCTTTGTTTGTTTTTATATATAAAATGTAGGAACAGTTAGGATCTTTATGTTTGTTTTATATATGAAATGTTGAAACAATTAGGAGCTTTATGTTTGTTTTTATATATAAAATGTAGGAACAGTTAGGATCTTTATGTTTGTTTTATATATGAAATGTTGGAACAATTAGGAGCTTTATGTTTGTTTTCATATATAAAATGTAGGAAAACCAAGCAACTTTATGTTTGTTTTATATATGAAATGTTGGAACAGTTAGGATCTTTATGTTTGTTTTATATATGAAATGTTGAAACAATTAGGAGCTTTATGTTTGTTTTTATATATAAAATGTAGGAACAGTTAGGATCTTTATGTTTGTTTTATATCTGAAATGTTGGAACAATTAGGAGCTTTATGTTTGTTTTTATATATAAAATGTAGGAAAACCAAGCAACTTTATGTTTGTTTTATATATGAAATGTTGGAACAGTTAGGATCTTTATGTTTGTTTTATATATGAAATGTTGAAACAATTAGGAGCTTTATGTTTGTTTTTATATATAAAATGTAGGAACAGTTAGGATCTTTATGTTTGTTTTATATATGAAATGTTGGAACAATTAGGAGCTTTATGTTTGTTTTTATATATAAAATGTAGGAAAACCAAGCAACTTTATGTTTGTTTTATATATGAAATGTTGGAACAATTAGGAGCTTTATGTTTGTTTTTATATATAAAATGTAGGAACAGTTAGGATCTTTATGTTTGTTTTATATATGAAATGTTGAAACAATTAGGAGCTTTATGTTTGTTTTTATATATAAAATGTAGGAACAGTTAGGATCTTTATGTTTCTTTTTATATATGAAATGTTGGAACAATTAGGAGCGTTATGTTTGTTTTTATATATAAAATGTAGGAACAGTTAGGATCTTTATGTTTCTTTTTATATATGAAATGTTGGAACAATTAGGAGCTTTATGTTTGTTTTTATATATAAAATGTAGGAAAACCAAGCAACTTTATGTTTGTTTTATATATGAAATGTTGGAACAATTAGGAGCTTTATGTTTGTTTTTATATATAAAATGTAGGAACAGTTAGGATCTTTATGTTTCTTTTTATATATCAAATGTTGGAACAATTAGGAGCTTTGTTTGTTTTTATATATAAAATGTAGGAAAACCAAGCAACTTTATGTTTGTTTCTATATATGAAATGTTGAAACAATTAGGAGCTTTGTTTGTTTTTATTAATAAAATGTAGGAACAGTTAGGATCTTTATGTTTGTTTTATATATGAAATGTAGGAACAGTTAGGATCTTTATGTTTGTTTTATATATGAAATGTTGGAACAATTAGGAGCTTTATGTTTGTTTTTATATATAAAATGTAGGAAAACCAAGCAACTTTATGTTTGTTTTATATATGAAATGTTGGAACAATTAGGAGCTTTATGTTTGTTTTTATATATAAAATGTAGGAACAGTTAGGATCTTTATGTTTCTTTTTATATATGAAATGTTGGAACAATTAGGAGCGTTATGTTTGTTTTTATATATAAAATGTAGGAAAACCAAGCAACTTTATGTTTGTTTCTATATATGAAATGTTGAAACAATTAGGAGCTTTGTTTGTTTTTATATATAAAATGTAGGAACAGTTAGGATCTTTATGTTTGTTTTATATATGAAATGTTGAAACAATTAGGAGCTTAATGTTTGTTTTTATATATAAAATGTAGGAAAACCAAGCAACTTTATGTTTGTTTTATATATGAAATGTTGAAACAATTAGGAGCTTTATGTTTGTTTTTATATATAAAATGTAGGAACAGTTAGGATCTTTATGTTTCTTTTTATATATGAAATGTTGGAACAATTAGGAGCTTTATGTTTGTTTTTATATATAAAATGTAGGAAAACCAAGCAACTTTATGTTTGTTTTATATATGAAATGTTGGAACAATTAGGAGCTTTATGTTTGTTTTTATATATAAAATGTAGGAACAGTTAGGATCTTTATGTTTCTTTTTATATATCAAATGTTGGAACAATTAGGAGCTTTATGTTTGTTTTTATATATAAAATGTAGGAAAACCAAGCAACTTTATGTTTGTTTCTATATATGAAATGTTGAAACAATTAGGAGCTTTGTTTGTTTTTATATATAAAATGTAGGAACAGTTAGGATCTTTATGTTTGTTTTATATATGAAATGTTGAAACAATTAGGAGCTTTATGTTTGTTTTTATATATAAAATGTAGGAACAGTTAGGATCTTTATGTTTGTTTTATATATGAAATGTTGAAACAATTAGGAGCTTTATGTTTGTTTTTATATATAAAATGTAGGAACAGTTAGGATCTTTATGTTTCTTTTTATATATGAAATGTTGGAACAATTAGGAGCTTTATGTTTGTTTTTATATATAAAATGTAGGAACAGTTAGGATCTTTATGTTTCTTTTTATATATGAAATGTTGGAACAATTAGGAGCTTTATGTTTGTTTTTATATATAAAATGTAGGAAAACCAAGCAACTTTATGTTTGTTTCTATATATGAAATGTTGAAACAATTAGGAGCTTTGTTTGTTTTTATATATAAAATGTAGGAACAGTTAGGATCTTTATGTTTCTTTTTATATATCAAATGTTGGAACAATTAGGAGCTTTATGTTTGTTTTTATATATAAAATGTAGGAACAGTTAGGATCTTTATGTTTGTTTTATATATGAAATGTTGGAACAATTAGGAGCTTTATGTTTGTTTTTATATATAAAATGTAGGAACAGTTAGGATCTTTATGTTTCTTTTTATATATGAAATGTTGGAACAATTAGGAGCTTTATGTTTGTTTTTATATATAAAATGTAGGAACAGTTAGGATCTTTATGTTTCTTTTTATATATCAAATGTTGGAACAATTAGGAGCTTTATGTTTGTTTTTATATATAAAATGTAGGAAAACCAAGCAACTTTATGTTTGTTTCTATATATGAAATGTTGAAACAATTAGGAGCTTTGTTTGTTTTTATATATAAAATGTAGGAACAGTTAGGATCTTTAAGTTTGTTTTATATATGAAATGTTGGAACAATTAGGAGCTTTATGTTTGTTTTTATATATAAAATGTAGGAACAGTTAGGATCTTTATGTTTGTTTTTATATATGAAATGTTGGAACAATTAGGAGCTTTATGTTTGTTTTTATATATAAAATGTAGGAACAGTTAGGATCTTTATGTTTCTTTTTATATATCAAATGTTGGAACAATTAGGAGCTTTATGTTTGTTTTTATATATAAAATGTAGGAAAACCAAGCAACTTTATGTTTGTTTCTATATATGAAATGTTGAAACAATTAGGAGCTTTGTTTGTTTTTATATATAAAATGTAGGAACAGTTAGGATCTTTATGTTTGTTTTATATATGAAATGTTGAAACAATTAGGAGCTTTATGTTTGTTTTTATATATAAAATGTAGGAACAGTTAGGATCTTTATGTTTGTTTTATATATGAAATGTTGAAACAATTAGGAGCTTTATGTTTGTTTTTATATATAAAATGTAGGAACAGTTAGGATCTTTATGTTTCTTTTTATATATGAAATGTTGGAACAATTAGGAGCGTTATGTTTGTTTTTATATATAAAATGTAGGAACAGTTAGGATCTTTATGTTTCTTTTTATATATGAAATGTTGGAACAATTAGGAGCTTTATGTTTGTTTTTATATATAAAATGTAGGAAAACCAAGCAACTTTATGTTTGTTTTATATATGAAATGTTGGAACAATTAGGAGCTTTATGTTTGTTTTTATATATAAAATGTAGGAACAGTTAGGATCTTTATGTTTCTTTTTATATATCAAATGTTGGAACAATTAGGAGCTTTATGTTTGTTTTTATATATAAAATGTAGGAAAACCAAGCAACTTTATGTTTGTTTCTATATATGAAATGTTGAAACAATTAGGAGCTTTGTTTGTTTTTATATATAAAATGTAGGAACAGTTAGGATCTTTATGTTTGTTTTATATATGAAATGTTGAAACAATTAGGAGCTTTATGTTTGTTTTTATATATAAAATGTAGGAACAGTTAGGATCTTTATGTTTGTTTTATATATGAAATGTTGAAACAATTAGGAGCTTTATGTTTGTTTTTATATATAAAATGTAGGAACAGTTAGGATCTTTATGTTTCTTTTTATATATGAAATGTTGGAACAATTAGGAGCTTTATGTTTGTTTTTATATATAAAATGTAGGAACAGTTAGGATCTTTATGTTTGTTTTATATATGAAATGTTGAAACAATTAGGAGCTTTATGTTTGTTTTTATATATAAAATGTAGGAACAGTTAGGATCTTTATGTTTCTTTTTATATATGAAATGTTGGAACAATTAGGAGCTTTATGTTTGTTTTTATATATAAAATGTAGGAACAGTTAGGATCTTTATGTTTGTTTTATATATGAAATGTTGGAACAATTAGGAGCTTTATGTTTGTTTTTATATATAAAATGTAGGAACAGTTAGGATCTTTATGTTGGTTTTTATATATATATAAATGTAGGATCAATTAAAAGGTTTGTTTGTTTTTATATATAAAATGTAGGAAAACCAAGCAGCTTTATGTTTGTTTTTATATATAAAATGTAGGAACAATTAGAAGCTTTATGTTGGTTTTTATATATAAAATGTATATTTATGATATATCCATTGATATTCTAGTATAGCATACAATCCCTACCTGAGAGAACGAGGTGTTGTTTGGTCTTCCCCTGAGTGTTGTCTGCCTGACAAGTATACTTGGTGAAGTCGGACTCCTCTACTTCGTGGATGATGAGCGAGTGTCTGCTACCTCGGTTCTCCATCAGGATCTTCTCTGTATTCTCCAGTCGCATCGAGTCTGTGTACCATCGCACCTGTCAACACAAATCAACTGTTATCAGTAAAGCACCCTCTAGCTGCGTACAGTTAGACCACTTCCATTGTGGTATTAACCTTTTATCTCCCCTAGCTATACGGAATATAGAGGAAGTTAAGTATTTTGGGTCAGAAGTTCGATGTTGACTTTTCACTGAAATTTCCCGCTTTCCGACTCCCTGATTCCAAAAAAAAGGGGGGGGGGGGTATGTCTGTCTGCCTTTCTGTCTTTGAACACAATGAATATATGACCATGAAATTTTATAAGTGTTTCCAGAACCTTGTAAGGTTCCAGAACCCTAAGGAAAACATATGAAGATTTTCAGCCAATCGGCCAGAGTGAGAGTGGGATGAGGGAGGGGCCTAACACAAAAACTCTCACAACTGCCGCTGTAATGAATGTATCGAAATGAAATTTTATAATTAGTAGTAATATGATGGTCATGACTGGCGTGAGAGAGCGCAGCGAAAGTATTCCAAAATGTCACAATTTCATATTTTCTGGAAACGAAAAAAAAAAAAAAAAAAAAAATGGCACGGAGTTTCGGTGAGTGGCACTGACGTAATGACCAACGTGTACAACTTTAACGATTAACTAATGTGCGTCATGAGAATTTTCTTTTTATAAACTATGAAGTTGGAAAGATTAATGAGAATAACTTTTAGTTGTTGTACAAAGTAAACTTTTTTTTCAACTTTAAACCTTTATTTGGGGAGGGGGGGGGGGGGGGGGGGGGGACTCAATTCATAAGTGTTTCCACGCTACCTCTAGACGTGGTTATAGACCAGGGCTTGGGTCCACAGTTCCAGACACGAATCCTGGCCCAAATTTCCAGACTAGATCCACGATTCCTGACCCATGCACAGGTCTAAGAATGGTTCAAGACCCGGATCCTGGGTCTGGAATACACAAATTAAGAAAGAGTCTACCAGACTGAAGGATAAGAGGAAGAGTGAAAACATATGAGTCGGCCCAAGTCAGGGGTCAAACAACCCTCAAAAGAGGAAAAACGGAAAGTAAAGATTTAGAAGATTTATAAAGAGAGCAGAAACTTAAGTTTATGTTTTGGTGTAAAATCTTAAACTTATAAAAAAATAATGCAATAATTTCAGTAGAGAGGCTTCAACGAGATACGATGGTAGTGAACCGTAAGAACAGATGAAAGTTTGTTCTGGTTCTAACGAAAATAGCCGAGGAAGAAATATACCGGGTTCACGCTTCCCGATAAGGTGAAAATGTGCAGATTTTTTAGCGCTCACGCGTACATTTTCGCGTTTGTAGGTCCTGCAATTTTCAAATTTTGTTCAGAACAAGATTCACATGTAAGTTTGAGCTCTCCCTCTAAACCTTCGCCTCCTTTATTTGTAAGACCCTTAACTTCTGTTTTTGCACTTTTAATCGAGAGTTTAGAAATAGCTGATAGAATGGGTACAGAATCATGAGAAATTATTATTGCCACAAATCTTCATCGTTACTCGTTTGGTGGTTAGGCCGGTTGGAAAAGTTAAGTTGGAAAATGGGAAATACTTTACCATAGGTCAAAAGGTAACATCACAAAAGGCATTCCGCAACTTTGCGTTAATAATATCGTTTTCACAAGTTGGAATACACAAATCACAAGTCCGATATAACGTGCTCTTTATATAGTTCATACTTTACGAATTGTTTTCCGTTTGGAATAATAAAATAAATCAACAGGCCATAAATCAGTGTTTACTGGAAACATTGCACAAAATTGCAGGACAAAAGTATGAAGGGATACTACTGTGGGGAATGTTTGAAGACATCACGTGACTATATCTGTAATGTCATCTCGAGAGTTACATGAGAACTTGGTGCGGGAGGGGGAGTGGTCTGTACAAAGGTGGTTGGTATAAGAAAGTCCAGTTAGGGCCAGATCACACACATACGAGTATACGAGTATTACTTTCTTTTCTCATTTTTGTGAAGGCAAAATAAAAAGATTTATAAAATAAATATTGATTGATTTTTCATTTTTTGATCACCATGTCATTATATTGAAATTGAACCATCAAATTCTGACTATTGACGGCGTCCTTCGATGGCAAACAACGATGGTTCTATTCTGAAGCTCATCCCAAATTCATTAATAAGAAATATCGATATCATTGATATATCGCGTATCGATATGATACACTTTGACATAAACTTTGAGCCTACTGAGCTCAAGATAGCAGGTTTTTTTTATCTGGGACGTGAAGAAAACCTTGAGTACACCGTCCTTCGGATGAGACGTTAAGCGATAGTCCCGAGCCTATCCGATGTCAGGACCTCTATCCTAGGCAGAGAAAATTTAGGACTTCCACAGTAGAGTCGGGTTCATGTCCACCAAAGTGACGAAAGAGCACTCTGGTATTAGGCGATATGACCTCGTAGTGAAAGCCCGGGCATGAGTCATAACAACTAACTGCATCGGTACTGCACAAATTGTGTTTTCTTACAGTTTCTTTGTCGCCCAAAAGAAGAATTCTTAAGAAAAATAAGTTTTTCTTTATAATCAACTCTTCTGACAGTTTGTGTCTTCGTGACCAGATCCAATAAGGTCCTCTTCCGTATCTGCCCAACCAATGGAGATGATTTGATTTTTTCATTCAATTTTTTTCTTTTGAAATAACGTATTCTTAGGAAGAGTTTATAATATGAAATACCCTGGTGACTGCACAGATGAAGCACCCCAACTATGGTCCTTTGGGGCGCCCTCAAGACGGAGGTATAAAATTAATATAGGGTTGGTTAGTATGGTGGGGTGGGGTGGATAGTCTGTGCTCCAAGATTAGGTTGCTTCTTTCGGATAACTGAGTTACCCATCCAACAAGTTGGTACCTCGGCCTTATTGGTGAGTTCTCCAGATTAAAATGGGTGGGGGGTCGCTGCTACATGAGAGGCCCCCGATAATTGAATGAACCAACCTGCTCCTACGCAACCTTTAGCATACATCTAAATATCTGATGTGACTAATAGGTAGGAACCTAAATAAAGCCTGGATAATAATAATAACGACTATCAGGTAACCCGGTGTTGCCCTGTTAGTTATATGTAACAATACCTACCGTCCCCTTCAAAACCAGTCGACCGTTTTCCGGTAATATTCAACAGTTGACTTACTTAGAGCTCCTAAATCCCCATACTAAATTTTGTGTCGATAAATTCATTACAACTGCAGTTATTGGGGTTTTTGTGTTAAACTCCCCTCTGATCATCATCCATTTCCTTCTACCGATTCCGCTGAAAATTGATAAGTTTGTCTTCATAGAGTTTTGAATTCACATATGAAATTTAGTGTCGATAAATCTATTCTTTTGTAAGTTATGAGAGTTGTTGTGTTAAGCCTCTCCCCTAATCCCCTCCCCCTCTCAATTGACCGATTTGGCTGAACATTGACAGGTGTAGTCGTTAGAGGGTTCTGGATTTACATATAAAATTTCGTGTCGATACATTCATTCTATCGGGAGATATCGTGTTCTCAGACAAATATTTGTTTTTTCCATGTTTGGAATCTAAAGGTCGGAAAACATGAAATTTCGGTGAAAACTTCGCTTCAAACTTTTCACCGATTACATAACTTCCCCTATCCTTCATATAGCTGAGGAAGTAGAGAACATCTTTTCTGTGTTCATTGAAAAAGAAGGAAGGAATAAAATTTCAGTAGACAATTTTTTAATGTAACAATACAACACCATATTTCTCCAATTTCAATCATTATATTTACATTAATTTCAACATTTCTGGCTGGAATGTGACATTTATGACGAGGTTTTCCTAGCTCCCTGTACCTGGTGCCTTCAGCACCCTTGTATTATTGTACCATTTCATTACAATGTAAGACTCCATCCAGTGTACATGCCTTCTCCTCAACCCTGCTTATTCATAGTAAGTCAGTTTAATTTTGACTCTTTATTATGTTCCACCTATTTGTCTATTTCCATGATTAACAATGTTTATCTTTAGTAATGTATTCATATTTATTTTAATTTGTATTAGTGTACGTTCATGTTTATGGTTAACATTGTATCTATATTTAGTTTTAATGTTTAGTAATGTATTCATAGTAAGTGAGGTTCGATTTTTAACTCGTTACAATGTCTATTTTAAGTTTATGTTTATCAACACACTAATTTTGTTTAATTGTGATTCTAATCTAGATTCCCCCCCATGTTTGTAGGCCCTGATGATGATATAAAATATATCGAAACTTTGACATTTGAATAGTGTTTTCTTCCATCTTTGACTGACCCTCAATATTCCTGCAATTATGTAACAATATTTTATTTCTTTAATTAATTTTTCAGATGCAATCGGTTTATGATAACTAAAATAAGACACTTATACCTGAGACTCTAAAGTATCTAATTTACGTTGGAAAACTGCATCGATGGTTATTCCATATTTCCATATCAGGCAGTCGAAATATTAATTATACATATAGTACCTATATATATATATATTAATTAAAGTAACGTCATGTACATTCTACATATTAACATTGTGATGTATAAATTTACATACATTAAAATTATTAATATATTATAAAATCAATTATTATTATATGTATAAAAACAGCTGTTAGGAGTGAAGTAACTTAGTGAATAAATATACAAAGATGGATTAGTCGCATTTTGTTTTAAAACGAAATGTGAACAACCAATGAATGAAGACAAAATACGACGATCAGTTGTTTTAAATAGAGAGAAACAGTCTAAGGAGAGATGTGGAAGTAGACAGTCTAGAGAGTGAAGTGTTTTTAGGGTTAAGGTGTAGTGAACCAGTTTGAGTGAGAGATGTAGAGGAGATGTAGGAGTGAAAATTATAACATTGGAAGTACGTAGAAGAGAAAAGGTACTTTTTATTTATATGTATTTATGCCCAAAATGTAAAAGAATTATAAATAGTGGCCACTATAGAAACAGAAAAAAGACTGATGTAGTTGTAAATAATTAGTTCATAAGATTTCTTTTTGTAAATTATTTCAATTTTTTATTTCCAATCTTAGTTATTCAATTCATAATGTAGGTTAAAAAAAATAATAAACCCAATATTTGTTCTCTAATTTTATGCTATTCATTTTCCCTGTGAACCCAGTAAGATAACTTATACCTTTGGATTGGATTGAACATTTTTGCAAATTTAGAAAAACAAGATGGCATCTCTTCAGTAAATTTAGAAGTAATCCCAATGAAAAGTTTGTTAATTGAATTTTTTTTTAATACATGCACTTTCTTCAAATTGCACGTCTTGAACTTTTGATATTTTTTTATTAGGGCCCTTTTCGGAAATTACTGTAGAAATCAACATTTAGTAGAAGACTAGCTGTAATTTCTACAGGAAATGTGGTAATTTTATATATTTATTTATTTATTTATTTTATTTTCCATAAATTATCATTATCAAATATATCTTGTTTTATTTATAATTAGTTTTTATAATAGGTGAATTATCTGTCGTATAGCCAACATTATGAAAGTCAAAAGTGATTTATCAGCGCAAAATCGGTGATCCACCATAATGTGGACTTTGTTCCTAATTAAAATAACAATTAAACATTATTATTTGTTTACTTTATTTTTATTGAGATTTTTATTGCTTTTTTGTTGTTTTTATTATTTAAAGAAAATAAATGGGAATAAAGTAGAAGGGATAAGGATTTGCCTTAGGCCAGGAGAGAGAAAGAGAAATTGGCTTAATTTAAATAATACTGGTGAAGAAAATGGAAAATATAACAGGGAAAGAAAAATAAACAAATATTTTTCTGGGAATAATTGTTATAAAAAAAATTCTGAGAAAAAAAATGTAATAAATGTTATAATTAAAGTTTACTTTCTCATTGGGAAAATTACGAAATCATTATAAAACTAGAAATTGTTTTTTTTTGTTTTTTTCGTGGTTTATGACTTCCGTATCAGAATATAGTAGAGCCTTCCTTATTGGGTGCGCGATATGAAGTATAGGGAAAGTTATGTAATCGGCTATAAATTCCATGTTGATTTTTAAAATGAAAAACAAAAAACAATTATGTGTATTCAGAACCCCATATGGATAACATTTATTGATTTTCATCCAAATAAACCAAAGAAAAGGGGGGCTTAAAAACCTAATAACTGCCGAAGTAATGAATATATCAACATGAAATTTTATATGTAAACCCAAATGAAACACAGTAATTTTTTGCGGAGGGATGTTGGAAAAATGTCATTTTTAATTAATTTCAGTATATTCCGGCTTTTCGTGAAAATACTAGGATTTCCCTCAAATGGCGTGTTATTTGTTGCTGACATATTAATTCTCGATAATATGCCTTTCTATTATATTTCGCCGATATAGTTTGAACATATTTTTCACTTTTCGTGGCCGGCTTCGAAAGTTCCAATTTTTTTTTCGTCTGGGCTAGAAAATTTATGTTGCAAAAAGAAGATTCAACAGCGCTCTTTGGCACGCCACTGTGGTTCAAATCTAAGAGGTTTTTTTATCCGGATTTTTTTTTAAGAAGGGAAGTGTAACCATGTTACCTTCACTCTGAAACGCCAATTCTGTCCTTCAATTTCATTCAATAATGCATATTCCGATCCTTGTCTCCAATCAAGTTCGCTACCTTGGGTGCTATCTAGAACGACGACTGACATGGAACCCCCATATTGACTTGGAAATTCCTTTTGTTATTGACTTCATCAAGTCCCGCTTCTCCTAATTCTAACCTTCATTCCCATGCCAATCAGTTGCTCAACTCTTGTCATCCCATTCCCATCCAGATAATCCCTCACGAAGACTGAGGCGGCGCTGGCCGAGACTGCCATCTATGCTATCCTATATAATAGGGTAGAGGCCTGCTACTGTGATTAGCAAACATATTTAAGGAGTGCCGGTGATAACCAGCTTCTCTCCTCAAGTACTCCTCTCACCTTCACCTCTCCTTTCCTTCTTGGTTTGCCTCCACTGCTGGACAGCGTACGGGCGGTGTTTCGAAGGGTCTCTAGATTATCTTTATTATTATTACTATTCAAATTTAATATTTTCACATTATTTTGAATATATGTAGTGTATTGTTTTGTACATAGACCATTATGTTATCGATGTATATACTTTTGTTTTTTTATTTATTTTATTTTTTTCAATTGTATCACATAAAATTAACTTATGGTCATATTACCAATTGTAAATAATCAAAATAAAGAAATTAATAAAAACTCAAAAATCTCTTTAACAAAAACATTTTTTATTAGGCATGTACCTATGTTGAACTGAGAACATCTACATGTTTTTCAGTTATTTAAAATAACCAAATCATTTTGGTCAAAATTGTATTGCGAGTGTGGAAATGTTTTAGGAGAAGTGTGAGAATCACATTAGACTAATTAGGAAGAAGGACAGGACATTGAGGGACAGTGTCCGGTCTACTGAGAACTGAGCTAAAGAAAGATGTCCCTTTGAGTTACCCCCACTCCCCTCCCTCACTTAATGAGGAGGCCAACACAAAGTGGACACCCCCCTCTCCCTCTCAATTAGGCTACCTTTGGCTCTGCACACATCCTCTACCTACTTTTTTTTCTTTTACTTTCTCCATTCATATAATGAGGTAATGTGAGGTTCTGAGATTTGGACTACATGGTCCGAAAAAATTGGAGTCACGAATTTATTTATTCGACCTACGGACAACTACCGCCATATTTTCATGATACACGCTCCCACAAACATGAAATGGGATTTTTGCCTAAATGAAATAGGACTCACTTATAAAATTTCATGTCGATATATTCAGACAGTATTTCTAGTATCACGGGATCAGAAATTCTAGTCAAAATTTAACATCGAATTTCTGACCGTTTACGTAACTTCCTCTATACTTCGGATTGCTAGGGCCGTGAAAGAAAATAATAATATCTTCTTAATTAAGGAAATAAATTGACGAGTAATAACTTTCAAAGTTCCGAATGAGTGCCCTTAGGTTTTTTATCTGGGAGGTGAAAAACCTTGAGCATGCCGTCCTTCGGTTGGGACGTTAAGCGATGTCCCCGAGTCTGTGCGATGTCAGGTAGTCGTTAAAGACCGATAATCTTAGGTAGGAAAAATTTAGGACTCCCGCAGTATAGTCGAGCTCAAGTCGACCAGAGCAACGAAAGAGCGCTCTGGTAGTAGGCGATATACACAATAACTAACTCCGAATGATTACTGTCAATAATCAACAACGAAAAACTGTTTCAGAATCTCATAGCGTCGGTTCCCAGATCTCTCCTTAAAAAGAATGTATTTCTATTTGATTTATGTATTTAAATTTTCATGAGATTTTATTTTAATTCATTTTGAAATTTGAAATTTAAATATATCTGCAGACCCAAGTAAATTGTCTGTCCTGTCCGCCATACTCCACACATCCGTCAACACATTATTTTTTTTTATATGTGATAATAAGATGTGTAGTAAGTGATAATATTTTTTTTTATATGTGATAATAAGATGTGTAGTAAGTGATAATATTTTTTTTTATATGTGATAATAAGATGTGTAGTAAGTGATAATATTTTTTTTTATATGTGATAATAAGATGTGTAGTAAGTGATAATATTTTTTTTTATATGTGATAATAAGATGTGTAGTAAGTGATAATATTTTTTTTTATATGTGATAATAAGATGTGTAGTAAGTGATCATATTTTTTTTTATATGTGATAATAAGATGTGTAGTAAGTGATAATATTTTTGAATATCGTATTTATTTATTTTTATTTTATTTTATTTATTATATTTTATGACAACAAAAAATTCTTTTGGTTGTACCGTGAATTTTATATTATGCTACTACGAACCGATCAAAAGCCAGGTAGCCAGCCTATGTCATCATTCCCGGCAGGTCCAGTCCCAGGTACGATCCTGTCCGGCGAATCAGCGCCGCCCTGGGCCCGTCGTATAGCGGGCATTCGAGCAGGCAGGGCTGTTCTTCCTCTTAAAGAAGAAGAGCTTGGCGGTGAAGTATATTACGTTACTATTATGTAGAGACTTGTTTTAGTTATTGTTTATATTAGAATGAATGGTTTTGAATGTAGAGAGAGTGAGTGAACCTAGCTATCCCCACCCCTTAGAGCTATGTCAGTTGTCCTTTAACCGCTGTTCTGTGTGGGTGGGGTAAGTAAGTTTATAATTTATATGTTTCGTATTTTTATACGTTTCATTATTTGTATATTTTATTATTCTGTCATAGATGAACCACTGATGATGACACTGTCGCGTCGAAAACCGGTTCTGGTCTAAAATAAAACAGTGTGAATACAACGTATTTAATTTCTATTATCGTTTTTTTCTCCAATTTACATTTATAAAACATGCATGCTTACTTTCTGAGCTCAAGTTCGCTGGTTCGAAACCCGGCCGAGGCCCTTATTTATTTTATCTGGAAGATAAAATAATCTCAAGCACGCCGTCCTTCGTACATAAAGGCCGGTTCTATCGCAGGATCAAGGAGCAAGAAGCAATTCAAGCAGATTTTTTGAGAGGCTGCAAGAAGAAGTATTTCTGATGTCAAGCCATTATAACTGAAGCAGAAATATGGATCATACCTGTTCCATGTGAATAACTAGGAAAAAGATTTAGGCCTAAGTTTAATATCCACTGTGACGTATACCATTACTCACATTGTAATTATTAATAATATATTATAAAATTAATTATATTTAATTGTATAAAAACAATGAAGTAACTCAATTAGTAAATAAATATATGAAGTCGCATTTTGTTTTAAAACAACCAATGAATGAAAAACAAAAGAAGACCATCAGCTGTTCTAAATAGGATGGACGAGTCTATGTTGTGGAAGTCTGGTGAGATCAGATGTGAAGGTGGACAGGCTAGGAGTGAGAAAAGTGTTTAGGGTTAAGGTGCGGTGAACCAAAAAGGTGTGAAATAACATTGAAATAGGTGCGCAAAGGAGGTACTTTTATTTATTCATATATAGTTTTAAGTAATTAGTTTGTAAAATGTAATTTTGTAAAATAGTTTCATTTACTACGATATTGTCTACTATCAGAGTGCTCTTTCCATGGTTAACATGAGCCTGACTCCACTGTTGGAGAACCGTCACTTAAAGGCGTACTCCAAGGCCTTTTCACCTCCCAGATATAAAACCAAAGAGCCTCAATTTCGAACCCGCGATCTTGAGCTCAGTAAGCAAACACGTTACCTCTAAGCTACCAGCGCCCTCTAGGCTTGTTACACAACTTTGTTGCATTCTTTTAGTTGATTTGGATATTTTCTTAGGTTTATTTTACTTGATGTGGGTATCTGGAGGTCAGGATGTCACAAGGGGGTCCTTTTACCTGTTCAGACATTTCATTGTTTCTTTAAACGATGGTAATAGTTAAAACGTCCAGAAAAAGTTTTTTTTTTTCTCATTTAGCTAGAAAGGGTGCATATGCTCATTAAGTCGAAACATATTGCCGATGATTCACCGACATTTTTCAAAAAATATTTGATGTAAGGGCCGTTAGAGAGAGGTGGTAGATATTCAAGTTGCCGGATAAGGCCTCGCAATGATTCGATTCGCCCATATTCGACAATACCCAGTGGTTGTTCTCATTACATATGCTCCTCTTGTTCGCGGCATCTCGTCAGCCTCCTAAAAAACAGAATCCTCTCTTCTGCACCAGAGAGCCCACCCTTCTATTTGTAACCACCTCGCATTCTCTTTAATATCTGTCTTATTTTCTGATCGTTACCTTCAATCACCAACTGAAAATATCGCATCTTACATCTCCTCCTGTACCAGGTATACGGGAAGTTATGTAATCGGACAGAAATTCGATGTTGAGTTTTCACCAAAATTTCAAGTTTTCCGACTCCGTAACACTAAACAAAAAATAATAAAAATTCGTCGGTGAATCACCGGCAATGTACTTCCCCAGAATGAATTATTAATCAATTAACTTTTCGCTTCCCCTCCAAATCGACTCGACTGTTTGCGCTAACACTCAACAGTTGACTTACTATTACGTATATGGGTCCTTATTCCTCACACTACATTTTGTGTCGATGAATTCATTACATCTGCAGTTATTAATTAATATAATTGACTAATCTATATATATATTTTTATAGTAACCCGACCGAGGCCCTTAGTTTATTTTATCTGGGAGGTAAATTAAACTTAAGCACGCCGTCCTTCGGATGGGACGTTAAGCGATGGTCCCGAGCCTGTACGCTGTCTGGTACTCGTTAAAGACCCCTACCCTAGGTGAATAACAATTTAGGACAGGCAAAATTTAGGACTCCCACAGTAGAGTCGGGCTCATGTCCACCAGAGTGACGCAAGAGCGCTCTGGTAGTAGGCGATATGACCTCGTAGTTAAAGCCCGGGCATGAGTCATAAAACCTAGCCTAACCTATATTCTTATATTCTTTTTCATATATTGTTATAGTTACATTGTTTTCTTTCTTTTCTATATCTCGAACATTGGGACCTGATGATGACGTAAGAACGTCCCGAAACATCGTTGGGATAAAAACACTTCCGAAGAGTTTTTTTTTGAAAAATAATTATCTTAATTTTTATTAAATTGAAAAATGTGTCTAGGTACTTATTATAAACGTATCTTGTATTAATTTTGTTTATGTACTCATATATTTTTAAGTATTTATTTGTTCAGTTTTTATTCATTTAATTTTAATTTTTATTTTTTTGGCCTTATGTACGATGCATATTAGCCATGTCACTTATAAAGGTGTTCTCTAGTTATTTTACAACAGCCCCGGGAGGGAGTTCTATCTATGAAATAAAACTCACTCTCGGACGGGATTCGAACCCGCAAACCATGGTGGGACCATGCGACTAAAGCCCTACGCTCTAGCCCGCACGGCCACCATGGCCCCCAATAGTTTGTTATTACTACTAATCATACGTGTGTTAGACTCAAGTAGGTAGTTATAAATCTAATTTATAAGTTAGAGATGTTTTCGCCAGAGATCTTATGACTCATAAGTCTGTATCTTTCTGTACACTTGAGAATGCTCTAACGAGCGAAATATATTGTGTTTTTCATATAAATAAATTGGAATTTTTTGACTCGTTCTAAGTTTTTTATTCATTAGTATTCTAATTTATAAGCTATTTTAATGTATAAATTCTTTTGACGTATCCTATTACCATGTATTGGTTTAACGGAAATAAATTTATTATTATTATTGCGGTTTTTGTGATAAGCCTCACGCATAATCCCCACCTCCCCTGAGATAATTAAACTTTGAGCATGCCGTCCTTCCGAGGGTTTGTTAACTGACAATCCTGACCCTGGGCTACTCGTTAAACACCCCTCCTTACCCTGATTAAACCCAGATATCTGTAATAAATAATACATCAACGCTATGTTCGTGTACGGAACCCTTCAATGTGTCACCTCATTATATTTACTTTTAATATTTTTTGCCTTCTGTGCTGATAAATGACTTCTCAAAATGTATCTTCGATTTTATAATGAAAACACATTTATAATACCTACCTTTTTTTAAAGAAAAAAAAAAATAAAGAAAAATAATAAAAAATCAGTTTTCCTAATGCTGTTTGGAAGAAGTATAATTCCAGGAGGGGGCGGCGATAAATTTACAAATGACAAAAGAGCAGTAGGGTAGTGTCGGGGGCAGACCTGGGGGGGTGTTAAGGGGAAAGAGGCCCGAAAGGGTAGCGATGGGGGGGCAGAAAAGGTAATATATGACAGGAAATAGAGGAAGACTTGCTGGGGCGGGTGGCAATGTTGGGTGTCGTCCCAAGAACTCCACAACACCCCCACCCCACCCCCCACCCACAGTATTCCAAGTTATATATTTCTAAATATATTTACAAGGGCCCTGTAATTGTGTTCCTTTTTTTTATGTATCTACTTCTCTAGCAGAGTGTATGAGTGTGCAACTACATATAATACGAATAAAACGAAAACAAAAAAGAAAGTTCTATAGCACACGATTCGATATCCTAAAAACGTAGTAAGCCAATCACCAGCAATGTACTTCCCCAGCACGAATTAATCAAGTTTGTGCTCTCCCTCCAAGAACCATCGACCGAGTTTGGTATAATTATTAATTGTTGACCAGGAGAGAGACTATGAATCCTGATACTAAATTTAGTGTCGTTACATTCAATACATCGGCCCTCTCCTCCGATCTTCTTCTCACTTGCCGATTTACAGGAAACTTAATAAGTTGTGATATAAAAACAATTTACACACATTAAGATTATTAATTAATTATAAAATCAATTATAATTATTTGTATAAAAACAGCTGTTAGGAGTGAAGTAACGTAATTAGTGAAAAAATATACAAAGATGGACAAGTCGCATTTTGTTTTAAAATGAAATGTGAACAACCAATGGAGACAACAAAAGTCGACGATCAGCTGTTCGAATAGAGTCTAAGGAGAGATGTGGAAGTGGATAGCCTACAGAGAGAAGTGTTTTTAGGGTTAAGGTAGTGAACCAAGTAGGAGTGAAAATAACAGTGAAACAGATGCACAAAGGTACTTTTATTTATTTATATGTTTATATGCCCAAAATAACATTGATTTAAAGAATGGTCACATATTTCAAACAGAAAAAAGACTGATATAGTTTTAGGTAATTAGTTTGTAATATTTTTATTGTAAGTAATTTGATTTTTGTATTTCATATTGATGTTTTGATTTTATTTATATTGTAAGTTTACGTAAATAAACCCAACAGAGAATTACTGAGCGATTACGTAACTTCTCTCCTTTACCAGATATAGCTGAGAAGTAAATGAGGAGTAAATGTCAGCTCTCAAATTATAATGTTTCACTAACGTTAATTAATAAATAATAAAAGTGAGGAACAATATTTAGAGATCTATCGATATGTTTGTCAGATTTTAATGGAATTAAGTATCTGTGATTTTTATGTCATCTAAAAGACTACCCCTAAACATTTAGTTTGAAGGGGTGGTTTAGAGAACCACCTTAACAAAGTCTCCCATTGGATAGCCTAGCGTTATTCATATCCTGAATTACCGGACGTCTCTGAGCTTTTAACACTTGGCTGACGTCACTTTAAGTGGGCCAAGTAAAGTGGTTAAAGAGGCATTAGACAGAGTGAGTGTGAAGCAGCCCCTAAGGATAGATTCAGGGCTGAGAGGTCCTGATGCATTAAGGGCTGGGGGGAACAGGTCCATTGAGAGCCCTGAATAAAACACACCTGATCCCTGAGCAGAAAGAGGAGCGGAGCTGGCTGAGGTACCTTTATCAGCCTATCTGCATCTATACATAATGCAAGAAGGAGCCCTCACAAAGAGAAGATCGCGGCAAGACAAGCCTCCTTCCCCTCGTCTCCCCGGTCTCAGACTCAGGACTCAGGGACCGTCAACTTATGGAAATGTTTTATTTCAAGTCAACAAGTGGAACTTCCTTTATCAAGTATATATCTTCAGTTATACTACAAAGTCAGCCTACTTCCTATCGGCACTAATGTAAGCCAACCTTTGGTATCCTCCTTTCAAGGATAGCGATGCTTCATATTGGTCCGTATACATTACTGCCATCATAAGATCCTCGGTCAATCACCGACAATGTATTTTTTCAGCACCAACCTGACTTCAGCACTCCTGGGGGGTAACGAGGTAAGTATAGTCTTCGAATGAGACAACAGATATTATAGAATAACAGATACTTTTGAACGGCTAAATATATTGTTTAGTCTGACCGTTAGAAAAAGTCGCTGTTCCGTTGATAGAGTTAATTATTGTAACTCTTGCCCGAAATGGTCATATCGCCTACTACCAGAGCACTCTTTCGTCACTCTGGGGGACATAAGCCCGACTCTACTATGGGGGTCCTAAATTTTGCCTACCCTAAATTTTTATTCACCTAGGTCAGGAGTCTTTAACGAGTACCTGACATCGTACAGGCTCGGGACCATCGCTTAACCCGTCCGGTTTATTTTACTTCCCAGATAAAATAAACTAAGGGCCTCGGCGGGAACGTAGGTATATAATGTTTCAGAAATGTTGAGTTTTCAACGGAAGTTCACCTTTTTCGCCCCCTCTGATTCTAAAAATGAGAAAAAAAATTATTAGAAAAAGAAAAATGTAGTACTTTCCCACAGAAAATGTATATTTGAGCGCTTATGGTTGTTTTATCCTCAAACCCTTTAAAAAATACATATAATATAATCAACGTGTCTATTTAAATAAGTATTCTTACACTAAGGAAATCAAACTTTGCTCCATGTGTAATAACAGGCAAGATGAAGATGTGTTTCACTTTATTGCCGTATGCCCCATCTTAAAAGAATTTCGTTTTATTTATTTTAGTAAAGCAGAGTTAAGCTATGTTCAGTTTATTGAATATGTAAATGGACGAAATTACAAAAGTTTAATTAACTATTGCAAAGCCGCCTGGCATTATAGATTTGAGCTGGTTTCAGAGTTTAATTATTAATAATATATAAACAGCAAGATGTTTTTTTTTTATTATTTTTTTTATTTTTATTCTTATTTTTTGTTAGTTTTTTAAGAAGGATCATTAAGTTAATTTTGTAAATTACTGCATTTGTATTTGTATTTGTATTTTTTTTATTTTGTCACTTTTATATACCTAATAGAAGAGATAACCCCTCAGACGGTCAATTTGACCATGAGTGTTGTCTGTCATTATTAGTATTATTAATGTATATTTGTAAAAATAAAAATAAATAAAGACTATTACTATTATTATTAATCAACGTGTCTGGGAAAGGGCTACATTTGTGTTTTCCTAACCTTCCATTCTCCCGCAACATCGGCCAGTTCCAAGATAACTCCAAGAAAATTCTAAAAAAAAGTATACGATGAATACTACGATACAATGAATCTATCAACATGAAATTTAGTATGATGAATCAAAAGTCGCTTAGTAAGACAGTTATTGATTTTCTGGAGATTCACCGACCTTTTTATTATTTAGGGCACCAGATATTGTCAATAGCGAGATCAGTTATAACATTTCAGTCACAGCGACTATTTCAAGCCTCTTAAGAATTTTTAATGCAATTTATTAAGATACAAAAAGGTAACACTTACAACGACAGACCAGCAACAACAGTTACACTTTATAGTCCCAAGAAAAATAATAATAAATAAGAGATAGAATATAAAGGGATGTTCCAGAATTCGCAGAAAATATGAGTTAATAACTCCTGTTTTCCAGTAAAGCCATTCTGGAAACCTCTGTATACTGCTTAAACCATGCATTCTAGGAATAGTTGCTACTATCTAGTAAGTCTTCTACCCGAGGGCATCGGTGCTAACTTACTGAGCTCAAGATAGCTGGTTGGAAACCCGGCCGAGGCACTTAGGTTTTTTATCAGGGAGATGAGAAAACTTTAAGCACGCCGTCCTTCGTTAACCGACGGTCCAAAGCCTGTTCGATAATTATTTCGTTTGAATTTTTGAAAAATTAAATATAGGGGCCAACTTAATGCTAGCCCCCCTAAAATTTGGATTTTCAGCAAAATGTTAACCCCAATTAATTGTGCATTTAATATTTGTGATCACAAGGAATAAATTGGTAAGTCTAAATTCGTAACTTTGAGTGCAGCACTTTTTTACTTTTGAAATAATCGTGTAAAATCAGTTTTTGAAATAAATAAATTATGCTTGCATCATTATTAATCATATACCTTCAAAATCTATAGAAGTGAATGAAAATGAATATTGTTAATCCTTTCTTGAATTTTACCTTAGTTACCTAATCATTCCCCATCACTTACCTAATTATTGACCACATTTACCTAATTTTTATACATATTTACTCTAATTATTAACCATATTTTTTGAAATACTCGTGAATGATGCCTCTCTAAAGTTGAGCAAGTTGATTTAACCGAAAACACCCTCTTTACTTGGAATAGTGGAATAAATGGCTAAATGCATCTCGGTGAATGATTCCTCAAAGAAGTAGATTAAGTTGATTTAACCGAGAACATATACAATGTTACGAGACACCAAGAAACCCACATCTTTATAATTCCATAAGTATTAGAGTCCTGAGCTGCCAACTTCCTCCCAGTGCGCAGATGGCTTGGGAGATCATCACAGTGCGCAGATGGCTTGGGAGATCATCACAGTGCGCAGATGGCTTGGGAGATCATCACAGTGCGCAGATGGCTTGGGAGATCATCACAGTGCGCAGATGGCTTGGGAGATCATCACAGTACACTTAACTTATTTTAGCCTTTTTTCGACTTGAACAACTTATTCTCTGTATCCATAGATATGTTCAGAATACTCTTTCTCTGACCCTGTGATGCCACAGCAACATATAATTTTTGAGCAGTGGACTATTTTGTTCATAGGTTTTTTAAATGAGGGTATCGAAATTTTTAAATAACTATACATTTTATTATTTATTATTAATACAATTAAGATAAATAATTGGTATTATAATCATAGAATATAATAGTAAAGTTTTTAATTAATCAAAAAAAAAACCTATTTATTATATTAATGGGAACTTTGTGCTTGATGTTTTTGGATTATCTCATTTATATTCGGCTGTAAAAAGAACAACACAACTCTCAGTTCATGTTCCCCCATTACCAACTCTGATCTTTAAAGTTATGTTGAAGGCTACTTTATTCCCATTGGTTGTATATGTTTATATTTCTCGACTTGCATGGCAGGTAGGGCTGCCCTCCGACCCCTGTCCTGCCAATTTCCTCATCCTGTCTCTCCTCTTTCCACCTCTTCGCTCCAGGCTCTCTGTGTACACGGAGGGGAGCACTTCCTTTTCGCCTCCCTCCTTCCGGGTTTGCTTCCAGTAGTAGCCTTCTAATTTTCCTGTCGATGGCCTGCTCCAGTGCCGGGTTAATTGGCGCTCTTCTCGGACATTCACCTCCCAGATTTCCTAAGAAATCTCTTGGAAAGACCCCATCTCTCGACAGTTGTTATCACGAATCGCCAGCAAAGTACTTCCTCAAATTATTTGTAATCAATTAAGTTTTCACTCTCCCTCAGAACTCTTTTCTTCTTCGGCCAATTCGTCTGAAAATAATTAGTAGTGTTACTCAGGGAGTTCTAAATCCTCTTATATTTTGTGTCGATACATTCATTACATTGGAAATTGGCTGAAGAGGATTTGAGATACAGGGAAAACTCATTTTGAGGTAGGGAAGTACATATGCCGGCGATTCTCGACGATATTTTTTTGGTTTTAAATATTCAGACTGCAAGTTGTGCAAAATTTACAATATGTAGAGAAACAGTGAAGAAGAAAAATGCTTCTCAAACCCCCAGTTTTGCACCAAAGCCCGCGTTACTCACGCCGCCCCAGGCTAAGAATTAAGCAGAAGGAGGGGGGGGGGGGTGGTATAATAATATAATTATAGTGGTATAAAGGTATAATTATATAATACTGAAAAGTAACATCCCTGCTGACACTCCCTTATGTGAGATGACATGCACATTGCTATAGATGGATGATATACCACAGAGGATGATATAATATTGATGGGAACACAAGTCCTCGGTTTATTTGACTAGACTTTACTTGGGCTGACTATACGGTGGGGAACTTGAAAGGATAAGCCTGCTTCAATGGCGTCCTCTCATAATGCTGATCAAACCAGAGTGGGCCGAGAGAGTCTCTTATAAAACAGGAAATAACAACTTACTGGTGAATCATCGGCATTCTACTTCCCCAGCTCGAATTATTTGTAACCAAGTTTAAAAAATGTTATCTCTCCGTATAAAATTTTCAATTTTTTTTTAGGTACTTTACTTGTCTGTGGGGACAGAACAACTCAAAACGGACCAAAGGGGAACTTGAAGCTATAATAGTTGTAACAATTTCTGGCTAATTCAAATACAAATCCAGTATACTCACTTTTCTCATTTATTAAAAAAATATACAATATTTTTTTTTAAACCATTAACTTGTGTTATCTCTGCAAACAGAAGATGGAAAAAGGTATATTAAAAAATAAATTGAGAACAATCAAGTAATTTATTGACTAAATTAACATTTTTCTTTTAATAACAAAATTTTACATTGTACAAAATTAAGAACTTTTTATAATAATTATTATAGATATTGATTAGCGACTGTAGATTCTAAACGCAGGAATATTGAGGTCAAAGATGAAAGAAAACAGGCAACACTATTCAAACGCCAACGTTTCGATATATTTTATATCATCATCAGGGCCTACAAACATGGGGGGGGGGGGGGGGGGGGGGAATCTAGATTAGAATCACAATTAAACAAAATTAGTGTGTTGATAAACATTACTGAACGTTAAAATAGACATTGTAACGAGTTAAAAATCGAACCTCACTTACTATGAATACATTACTAAACATTAAAATTAAATATAGATACAATGTTAACCATAAACATGAACATACACTCATACAAATTTAAATTAACTATGAATATATTACTAAACATAAACATTGTTAATCATGCAAATAGACAAATAGGTGGAACATAATAAAGAGTAAACATTAAACTGACTTACTATGAATAAGCAGGGTTGGGGAGAAGGCATGTACACTGGATGGAGTCTTACATTGCAAAGAAATGGTACAATAATACAGGGGTGCTGAAGGCACCAGGTACAGGGAGCTCGGAAAACCCCGTCCTAAATGTCACACTCCAGCAAGAAATGTTGAAATTAATATAAATATAATGATTGAAATTGGAGAAATATGGTGTCTGCTTTGGCTAAGTAACCTTTTTAAATTAACAATTACTAAGGTTGTTGGTGTCTGTATACTCTAATAAATCAATATAGTGTAGCATTATCCTGATTACACCAATTATTTGCGACATAATCGGGTTTGGAACAAAGAAATGTGGTTGCGAGAAGCCCTGTCCAGAGGCTCTGCTTGGGTCAGAACAGATATAGTTCAATTTTTAGCGGATGCATCTTAATGAAAGACATCCTAGGCAGGTGCAGCTTGTTTAAACTATATCGAGGACAAAGGAAAGTACGAACAAAGAAGACTCTAGGCTCCTCCCCATATGACATAGGTGGGCAGTTTGGGCCAATGAACAGTCACCACGACCGGTTTTCTCCCCACCACAATCTCATCAGAGCTACTGAAAAACGGTGTTCACATGGTCAGTCGAATGACAGATCTCGGGCGGACTCCACGTCGGTTTGAATTATTATAAGTGCAAAATGTAGTCATACAGTTTAATTACATCAGTCGAATGACAGATCCCGGGCGGACTCCACGTCGCTCCGCAGTTCGAATTTTATAGAGAAATCAGTCTAAGTGTAAAAAGTGATCATAGAGTTGAAAGTGTAATCAGACAGTTCAACTATTGCCATTCTAGCAATGGATCCCTGTCGGAACCCACGTTACCCTGCGTTCCGATTTTGAGATGCCAGACATTTATTTCCCCACATTGAAGAGGTACTCCGTCCGAAACATCATCCACCCCTTTAGATGTGTCGACGCACCAGGACATCATTTGTTTATTAATTTCAACGCAGCAGGCCAGAAAATGAGGAATTCAACTAACAGGTTTATTTCTTAAACGTTTATCATTGCCAAAAGAGACATATAAAGGACCAATAATGCCCTTCAGACAAATTCTCAATTGTCACATTTTGCCCATCAGGCTTCACTATTAGATTAATTATTTTTTTATTATTATTACCGCAATAATTATCCTTTTATAAATGTTCTATTTTGTGTCATAATAAATATGTGTTCATTTTAATTTTCGTTTCATTCACCCAGACGTTATGCATGCTACTCCAGGGTGGTCAAATGTAATTAACAAAGAGTTAGTTACAAGTGATCCCCAACAAATATCTTGAAGCTATTCTGATACTGAGGAAGTGGAGGTTATTCAGGCAATATTTCGTTTAAAGTCGCGATATATTTTAATTAACTTTTGCTCGATAAATTAATATTTAAATTTTTTTAGTAATCCACTAATATTCCACTTCCCCGGTAGAAGGTAGGTTTCAATAGAGATAATAAAAATGGATAATAATAAAAAAAAAATATTGGAGACAGAACTATAGTGTCAGCTCTTGCTAAGTAAATTGGCATAACAATAATTGTTATGTTTTATATATTAGTTCAATATCAAGTGGCAATATATATTTATCTAAAATACATTTATTTGGCTTTTAATCCTTAGCTGCGTCGTTGTTCATCTGTATGATGAAAATAAACTTTTTCTAATTCAACAACAAAAATATTCTATTGAATGGCCCCACACAGAAGACGTTGTTTTGAATGAATTTAAAATTTTCATTTCTAGTTTTACGAACATTATCCTTTCCTCGGAAGGAAGACGAGCTTAGAACACAAATGACAGTTTCATCTTGGAGATGTATAACGAGCTCTTAGACAAGACAAACAAAAGTAGACATTGCCGCTAAAGACGTAGCACACTCTTCCTCTTCTTGCCTTAACAAACAGTTAACACAACACAAGACCTTTAGACCTACTTCAGAAGAAAAATTGAACAAAACTGCAACGATGAATGGACTCAGATGGAAGACAACAAACTCTGAAGAATAAAAGAAGAAAACAAGCCGTGAAAACCTGCAAGCACCATGAACGGACGATACATGGTGATCCAAGCGACCTTCGAAAGAAAATATTTATAATAGAATGTTTCTTTCATTTTCTGCACAACCTTTATTTGATAAGTTTTGTTTAGGTCATAAATATAAACGGCATCAATGTAAAGGTGTACCTACTTAAGCCCCGAAGTAAATTTATCTCGTCCGATTTCGAAAATGGTCAAAACGTATTCAAGGGACCTTGAAAATCTGTTAAAATTCGATCTTAGATTTTTGTATGCTTACAATACTTCCTTATATTAATAAGGTATAACAAAGTAAAAAATGGTACAATTAACTGAAAGTATTTTTTTATTATTAAGTATTTATTTATTTATAAATAAAATACACAAATACAAATAATTCGAAAATCAAAAATCTTATACCAAAGACGACCTCTTGGTCAGATGACCGTCAGAGTGTAGTCGTCATAATTTACAAATAAAGAAGAAATTAAGTACATCTATCACTTAGCGTTCAAGTATAGAACAACAAAATACAATTACAACTTGTTTATAAATCAAATTATACCTTCGTTTAAGTACATAATAAATTTTATTTACGAACAAGAAAGGATCTTATCAATATAAATATATATCTTTGACCTTTAAAATTGTATTCTAAATAATCATAATCTTGTGGTTCGGTATACTAATATTAATATTCACAATTAATTATAAGAGTTGAGCCTAGTTATAATAAATGTTATAAAATGATAATAAAAATTAATACGACTTAAAAAGATTAATAAATAGTAAATAATAATAGGATTAAATAGTAATAAGTAATATTATATATAATATTAGGGAAATAGAATAGCATTAGATCACAATAATGATTTAAATTGTATTCTGGTTAAACTATGATATTTTTGGCTCGTCTACAATAATTAGCAAGAGGGGTCCAACATTTTCCATTCAAGTACCTCATCATTTCATCCCCGATATAACTGAAAGTAAATAGGTAACAAAATTGTGAGGACTGACAATGGCAAGATATTTGAGGAAGAGATCCGTAGCTGCCTTCCTTCAGAGGAGTGTTCTAAATAACTTGATAGGATCTATATCCATTTCAGTATTTAATATCCGACAACGGATCCTTCCAATGGGAGATCTCATCTCATATTGTTTAATGTATTAACTCAACAATCCCTATTGTATATTATATCCCTGTGTTATATTTATTTTAAGCACTTCTTAGAAGAAATGTTCTTTTGTGATTTTTCTTTTCAATTTAGAGTATAAATCAGTGAAATATTGAAAAAGCAAACGGAGGTAAGCTAAGCCAAGTTAAGTTAACCATAAGGCTCAAGCCCCTTCCAATAAGAGGACTTTTCCAGTTGAAGGACTTTCTTAGAACTATCCAATATCCTTTTCAAAAAAACTCTCATCTCTTCTTCATTGAGAGAGCCCTCCCAGTCAGTCTCACCTCAACACGCTCCAGTATAATACTCTTTTGTTGGTCTCTTTTTTCACTCTCATATTCCTTTAGTATAAGCAAGTACTGTAATTGTGCGAAAATCTGAGATAGAATTTTCAAAAGAATTTCTTATTTTCCTACATCTTCATTTTTTTAAAGGCATTTCGACCATGAGGGTCATGGATGCAGGTCTGTGGGGATCCTAGCGGGCAAATTTGGATAGGCGCAGATTTATAATAATAAAGGAGATTGCTGTATACGATGAAGACAATTTTGTTTTATAATTTAGTTAAGAGGTTTGTGAAGTGCAAGAAATGAAATAGTTGGGTAATTTGGGAGCTATTATTGGATAGAATTTCGGAAATATCCACCGCAAGGTTGAAATTTTCAAGCTGGGGACTATTCAGTTAGAATGTGTCTGACAGACAGTCCGACCTCACAGGACTGACACAGAGGAGGGGGTTCCTGAGCCATCAGTTGAGTGGGAACGGTAACTCCCGAATAGGAAAAAAATCCATAAAAATCTAATAACTGCAGTTGGAATGAATGTGTTAATGGCACCTATGTAAGTCAACTATTGATGGTGGATTAGTTTTGGGAGGACGGCGCAAACTAAGTTGACAAATCCTTGTTTCAAATGTACTTAATGAATGTATCGAGACAAAATTTAGTATGAGTTTTATCCAAAATGGCCGATTGGTTTTGAAGGGAGAATACTTAATCGATTAACTCGTGTTGGGGAAGTTCATTTCTGGTGATCCACCGACTCTCTTTTAGGGTCATGGCGAGAACTAATTTTGGCCAATGTTGGTTTATCTATGTTTATTTTTTTTTGCACTGAAATATATTTATACAAAATAAAGGTAATAAATAAAAATGAAACAAAGAACAAACAGACGGATGCGGTATTTAAAAATCAGAATTAATTTAAAGTCAAAATCAATTATAAAGTTATAAATCAGAGTGGTGTTATTTACATATCAATTAAAATGGGACCTAACAAGACTGGTGGGGCCTTGTTTTCTGGGCTCCTAATGTTGTTATCCCCCTCTCTCAGTAAATATACATGAATCTAACCCCCATCCCTGGGGTTATTTAAATAATTGATCCACTAATTGTTAATTTTATGGATAAGGCAGTATGTTAAAATCCCTTTTCATTTCCGTTTTAATCCGAAAAATTGTTCTGATATCATTTTCCATGTGAACATCCGTTAGTAGTGGCAGTATCATGGTTTACTTCAATTGTGAACGGTTCACTACTTAAACTGATAGAGAAGGCACTTTGAGGGCGACGCTCGCTCTGGGGTAGCATTCTTGCCAACTGAGCTGCAGTTCGCTGGTTCTGGATGGGACGTTAAGCGATGGTCCCGAGCCTGTACGATGTCAGCTACTCTGTTAAAGACACCTCTACCCTGTGTAATTAAAATCCTGATAGGCAAAATTTAGGACAAAAGGTCCAAACCAAGCTCATGTACATCAGAGCGCTCTTGTAATAGGCAATATATGGCCTCGTGGTTGAGGCCCGGGCATGAGTCACAATTATTAACTAGAACGCATTTGTAATTTAACTAAATCATAGTTAACAATGATTAATTCCTGACTAAAACTCCATAAAAAAAAAAAAGTGCCGTAAAATACAATTAATAAGGTGAATTTACACTACAGACATGTCTCTGCTAATATACGGATCAAATATGTTTGTAGGAATCCAAAGAAAAATTAATATTTATATAAGGCACGTTTGAGGTTTGTGATAGTCTGTGACTTATAGCGAACTGGTACATTTTTGAAGTTGCCATTGGTTTTTTTACATTACACCTCGCGGAGTCTGAATACATGTCTACGGTCTGTGTCCATACAAAGGAAAGCTAATAAAATAAATAAAAACAAAGAAATTCAACTTTTTTTATTGTCTAATTTCACAAAAATAAAGTGTGTCGGTTTCGGATTAGGCAATCGTCAGCACAAAGTTGAAAAGTGACATTTAAGTTTGCTAGGTTGTCAAATTTATACAATCCTCAGGTTACCTGAGACTACCAAAGACTGTGACCAAACGTTTACAAATATTTGAGGTGACATTAATATAATACACAAAAATGAAAATAGTATACAATAATAAAATAAATAAATGAAACTAAACAATGAGGTAAAATGTAGATCACAGAAGATATACAAAATAGGACTAAACTGCAATAAATTAGCTTGTCTAGAGATAGTTCTGAGCTTGCGTGAAAGCGCTAGATAAGGCTGAAACAGCCCTGACTGGAAATTGACCTAGCTCCTGTCCCTGCCGCAACAAAACCTTAAAGTTTAGAAAACTGCACATTATGCTTATTTTTCGAGTTTGGAATGTTATGCCTTACCTAAATTGCAAGATGAGTTAATTATTTTACTCATTAGTTAGTTAATAATTTGACGGATGTTTTCATCCTTTATTGTTAACACGTACCTACTTATAGAGGGCGCCGGTAGCTCAGTGGTATGCGTGTTTGCCTTCTGAGCTCAAGATCGTGGGTTCGAAACCCGACCTAGGCCCATAATTTATTTTATCTGGGAGGTAAAATAAACTTAAGCACGCCGTCCTTCGGATGTGACGTTAAGCGATGTCAGGTACTCGTTAAAGACCCCCTACCCTAGGTGAATAAAAATTTAGGGTAGGCAAAATTTAAGACTCCAACAGTAGAGTCGGGCTCATGTCCACCATTTTTCTTCATTTTTTATCAAGTGTTTCACAATATCTTTGCAAAAAATGTTAAGTACCTTTAGAGAAGATTGGAGGGAAGTGTAATTGAATTTTTTTTATTCTCTCTGATTGAAGAATACAAAATCTTGTTTATCCGGACGCTTAACACATATAAAATGTTGACCTTGGATACTGAGAGGAGTTCAGCTTATCTTTACTTTTAGGTCACGCCTAACCCCTTGGAATACGATACCCTTCCATTCGGGCCGAGTTGACACAGGTCTAACTTAGACAGACTTCAGTCCCACTGTTTGAGTTTCCCCAACTGTTCTACACTTTATCATCACACAATTGTTAACATTTTCTTGAAACTTGAATACCATTGTAGAAGGAAAATTGATATCGGAGGCAGAGTTGATCTTTACTAAAATTACGTATCGCTTACTACCAGAGCGCTCTTTCATCGCTCTGGTTGACAAGAGCCCGACTCTTCACTATGGAAGTCCTAAATTTTTATTCACCTAGGGTAAGCAGTCTTTACCGAGTACGAGGTTTATTCACCTAACAGATAAAAACCTAAGGGTCTCGGACAAGTTTCGAATCCGCAATCTTGCTCAGTAAGGAAGCATGTTTGGTTAAATTTAGGAGGTCGTACTATGGTATGGATCATTATTAGGCAGTGCAGTTCTCAGGCGGTTTGAAAGGCATTCAACGTTGTAGTAATTTCAGTTTTGAAGTAACAAGGATATCAATTTTGCACAGCTTTAACGCTCATCTGGAAAAACATTTAAAAAATAAATAAAATTCATTGAAACTAAAATTTTTTCATTATGTTATAACATTGCACCATTAAACTTTTTGTTTGTTCCAGCAGAAGAGTATCAGAGACCTCTTCATGCGGCTCTCTTCAAGTTCCACATTTCCGGCATATTTTCCAGAGATGTCCCTTTTTTTCTAAGGATATTCCGGGTCTATTTCCCAGTCCTTCTTCAGTTCACAATTAACGACCTCTGGAAGTTATGCCGAAAAAATGGAAAGCAAAAATCCCAGAGAAGCCTAAGAAGCAAAAGTAGAAGCATTTTCAAGAAAAAAAAAATGCAAATTTCAAAACGGTTTTAAGAGATTTTGTAGATTTATAATATATTGAAAAGGAAGATAAACTTTACATACCTACCAATTGGAGTCAAAATAGGTACAGGGCTAATCGAAAAAAATAGATAAAGCGGCTAGTCGAAAAAAAATCGTCGGTGAATTATCGGAACGCATTCTTTCGAGAGTTATCATGTTCAGAGACAAACATACAGACAGAAATGTCTACTTTCCCAGGTATACGAAGTACAGGGAACCTATGTAATCGGTCAGAAATTCGATGCACAGTTTTCAACGGAATTTCATGTTTTCCAACTTCCAGATTCCAATAATGAAAAACTAAATTGTGGCTGTGAACACGATATCTTCCGATAGAATGAATGTATCGATATAAAATTTCACATCTATATTTAGAATCCTCTAAGGACGACACCTATTATGTTTCAGCCAAATCGACAGAAAAGAAGGGGGCTAGCACAAAGACTCTAATAACTGACCGATACTAATATTTAGGAGATAACCAAGATAACTCTGAACATCAGATAAACACACAAAGAAGAGGACTATCCTCTAGACTACATGGAAGCAAAGCTTCATATTCCCACTTCGGCTAATAATAGATACTTTCAAATTGTGTCTTCATCAGGCCAAGAGGAAAAAAAAATTGTGTCTTGTGGACACACAGGATATCTGATAAAAACAAGAACTACGATAAGATAAATATCAGATCAGAATTGTTTAAGACAGAAAATATGGTATACTTACATCGGTTGAAGAAAAAACACTAAATAGGAAATATGTATATATTTTACGTTTATTCTTTTCATGCGTTGAGTTTGACAAATTTTCTTTGTATATTATATAGCAACTGTATAAATATTTTAAATAACATTTCATCTTTGATGTAACTAGGGATGAAATGAACCAAAACGTACTACAATCAGTAACAACAATTTTCGGACAATTTATAATTTTGTTTTTCTTTTGCAGTTACACATAGTTATATGGCAAAATATTTAATTCAAGCAAAGTTTTAAATTTCGAGATCATCAATCATTTCAAAACTCCGTAAAACAATTAATTAAACATTTACAGCTAATAGGAACTTTTGCATTAATAATTGAAGACAAGAAATTCACGTAACAAAATTTTCTGGACACCTGTTGTTTGTTTTGTAAACAAATGCGACTCTGATCATGATCTTTAATCCCTTCTCAACCAACCGCTAATACCGAACAAATGAAGTGTGTTTATATACTTCTATTACTGCATTCAGTAGTTATTTGTATTTCCTGCTGTCAAGATGGGTCGAACATCTTTTGAAGTTCAACAGATAATAATTTTTAATTATGAAAAAGGATTAAGTGTCCGCAAAATCAGTGGAATGGTAGGCCGGAGTAAAAGCACCGTAGCCGCTGTAATTCGAAGGTATAAGCACGAGGATCGGATAGATTTGAAATCTTCCTCTGGCCGTCCAAGAGTATTGAACGAGCGAGACAGGCGTAGCGTTGTCCGGAAAATTAAAAACAAGCCCTCGAGGAGTGCACCTCAGATCGTCGCCGAGGTATACAGAGAAACGGGAAAGAAAGTTCACCCACAAAATGTTCGAAGAATTCTAAAAGAAGCAGGATATAATGGGAGAGTACCAAAAACCGTTTGTGAGTGAAAAAAATATAAAAAAAAGATTGAGCTTCGTAAAAGAGTTCCAGAATCATTCAGAAATTTTTTGGAGTAATGTCATTCATCTGCGAGGTAAAATAAACTTAAGCACTCCGTCCTTCGGATGGGATGTTAAGCGATGATCCCGAGCCTGTACGATGTCAGGTCAAAGCGTTTGAGCTCTCACATAAACACACGCATGCAATAATTATTGATCTCTGATGTTCACACGATTACAAAATTTTTAGTACATATTATTATGTATACATATATTATATGTATAGGGAAGTAAACAAAAGTAAAGTAATAGTATATGTATACATATATTACATGGAAGTAAACGGACATGATCTGGAAACATTTATTTGTCGAAATATCGGAGAAAAAACGTTTAAATTAGAAAAAATGGGTATTTAGTTTCTTTAGAGGGAAGGTGGAGGGTCAGGGGGGAGTAGGGGGAAGGGACGGTTTCTGCCGAGGGTCAGCGCTGCTGTCGCTCTCTTCCAACGTCATATCACAAAAATCTAGTTTTCTGACATTACATGACCTGAGATTTCTTTTTATGTTGTGAAGAGTTACAAGATACAAGAATATTTTATTATTGCGGTTTGTTCTATTGCAAGCAAATACTTTTGAATGTAAGTTTAATATATTTAGTCCCGACAAAATTTGGAGAAGGCGTAATGAGGAGCTGAATCCAAAAAATTTAAAACCAATAGTAAAACATGGGGGTGGCTCAGTGATGGTGTGGGGGTGTATGGTGTCTAGTGGAATTGGTGAACTGGTTTTCATTGTACCACCATGACTGGAAAAGTTTATGCCGAATTACTAAGGAGCAATTTGAAAAAGAGTGCTGAAAAACTTGGGATTTTACGGACTTTTCATTTTTACCAAGACAACGATCCGAAACACACCTGTGAATTGGTACGTACTTGGCTTTTGTATAACTGCCCTAAAGTTATGAAACCCCCCCCCCCCCCCCCCCCCCCCCTCCCAATCGCCCGATCTCAACCCAATTGAACACGTATGGGGTGAGCTCGACAGGAAAATTCGATTAACACCCATTGCTTCAAAAAACGGATTGAAACAAAAGTTATTAGAAGAGTGGGGTAAAATATCTCCAAATTTTACCAAAAAATTAGTTTCATCAATGCCGGATCGAATGAAAGATGTTATTACACAAAAAGGGTACTCAACCAAATATTAATTAAAATTATGGTTTTTGAATTTGTGAAATCGTAAAAAAAACATTGAATTTATTTATAGTTGTTTACATTTTTGTCCGAAAATTTTTGTTACCTACATTACTTGTTATAAAATTTATTAAATTAAAATATTTATTTGTTCTAATCAAAGCTGATTTTTTCTTTATCCTAGCCCACATTTGAATTCTTATTCTTGATTGAAAAATGGCTCTAATTATTTTTTAAATTATTTTTTTATTATTTTTGCATTTAATTATTATAATTTTTTATTGAAAAATCAAACCGTCCGAACATTTTTGTTACTGGCTGTATATGAATAACTTTTCTACCCACTGTACATAACAAGACTGCTATCTATTAAGGTGAGGAGTAGAATGCACATGAAAATTATTATATTTACATTACATTAAACGTCAAAAAAAATGTATAAGTAAATACAAACAACAAAATTTATTTGGACCAGCAAAAAAAAAAAGGTGCTATACACAAATATATAAGAAAATTAAGGGTTTAAAATAGGAAGTCCTGGTACAGTCTTTGTTTGAGTCGCCTCCCAGGAGTAGGCGCTCCTAGACTGTAGTGTACAGCCCCGGAACAATGCACAAGGGCTTCGTGGTGGTTCTTCACTAGTTTCTCGATGTGAGCTGCAAAAAGAGGAACACCCAATTCTTCGTGGATTTTGTGATTCCTGACAAACCAGGGTGCGTTTGTTGCTATTCGGAGTACTTTATTCTGGAATGTTTGTAGTCGTTTCATGTTAGTGTTGCTGGTACCGATCCAGACTGGGCAGGCATATGTTAGAAGTGGAAGTAGGAGTGTCTTGTATAGCAGAATAGTACACGTGTGTTTAAGTGGCGTGTTTCTGTTTATGAGAGGGTAGAGGGTGTTAAGTCGTGAATATGCTAGCTGTAGTTTTCTGTTAACGTGTAGTTTCCATGTGAGTCGTGTATCTAAAAGTACTCCAAGATAGCACACACCCTGGTCCTTAGGATTCCAGAGAATCGGGAGGTCATCAATTTGCAGCTTGATTTGTTCTTCTATGGAGAATCTGCGAAGAGTGAAAATTTTGACTTCGGTCTTCCCTGCGTTCAGTTTGAGCCTCCATTTTGAAAACCAGTGAGAAACTTCTGTCAGGGCTTCCTGGAGCTGTTCAATGGCGACGGAGAGGACACCATGCTGACAGGCGATCATTGTGTCATCGGCATAGGTGGCTAATGTTGCCGTGGGAATTTCGGGGATGTCTTGCATGAACAAATTGAAAAGTAGAGGGCTCAAAATAGCACCTTGAGGGACCCCGGCTCTTATTCTTTTCTGAGTGCTCATTGCGTTGCCCACTTTAACTTGAAATGTTCTGCCGTGGAGAAAAGACGTAATAAGTTGAACAATGTATCTGGGTGCCAGGCTTTTCTTCAGTTTATATATCAGCCCCTCATGCCAAACGGTGTCGAAGGCTGCGGCTACGTCCAAAAATACGGCGGCAGTGTATGTCTTCGCCTCAAAGCCATGGACGATCATTTCGGTCACCCGTTGGAGCTGCTGAACCGCCGAGTGCTTGGCTTTGAACCCAAACTGGTGGGACGGGATGGTGCCTTCTAAACATTGAAGAAGTCTTTTATAAATTATCTTTTCGAAAAGTTTAGACATTGAGTTTAAAAGACTTATTGGCCTATAGCTTTCGGGGTCTTGTTTCGGCCTGCCTTGCTTATGAAATACAACCACGAATGCATTTTTCCACGTGTCAGGAAAGTATCCCCTCCTTAAACAGCCATTGAACAGCCCTGTCAGATATGCGATGCTTTTTGGAGGCAGGTTTTTCAGGACGATGTTGGGGATGAGGTCTTCACCAGGGGCCTTCTTGTTGGGGAGTCTCTGAATGTACAGTGTGATTTCGGATGGGTTCGTGTACTGTATGTGTGGTTCTGCGGTGTGGAGTGGAGTGGAAAGAAATTCGTGGACTGTGTGGAGTATTTCGTGATCTTGTGTGTCATGAGTTCTGAATTTCTGTTCAAGGTGTTGAGCCACTAGCTCACTCTTGTCTTTGTCCGTTGTTACAGTAGTCTGTCCGTCTGTCAGGGGCGGGAGGCCGGGGTCTTGTCGAAGGAGGCGTCGTGTTTCCTTCCAAAGGTTGCTGTCTCCAGGTGTGAAGTCGCTGGTGTATTGTCGGTATCTGTTGATTCTGTCATTGTCCAATTCCCATCGTATTACTCTCGTCAGTCGGTTCAGCTCTCGTTTCTCTTGTGGATCGCGTGTTCGTTGCCAGTGTTTACGGAGTGTATTTTTGTCGTGTATCATATTAAGTATGCGTGTAGGGGTCTTGTTTTGTTGGATGTTGCGTTGGTCCTTGTAGTGGTTATATGTTGAATTGTGTATCGAGGTGTAAATAGCTTGAGTGAAATATTTCAGTGAGTCGTCTATGTCTTCAGTATTGTCGTAATGCAAAGGGATGTCTATGTTTTTGTCCATCTCCCATCTAAACGCGTCCCAATCTATTTTCCCCTGTATCAGTCTTGGCAGATGTTCTGCCTGTTTCGGGTTCACTTTGAAGGTACACACGACTGGAAGATGGTCTGAGTCGAGTTCTGTCAGTGGTTCGTGATAAAGGGGCAAAGTAAAATTTTGTACTAGTCCAATGTCCAGGATGTCTGGGAGGTATCTCTGTTGTGTAGGATAAAATGTCGGTTCGTCCGGTGCTGATATCTGTACGCCCAGGTTATTAATTATGTTTAATAGTCTTGTCCCGTTGTTGTTTGTCCGTCTACATCCCCAAATTGTGTTTTTACTATTTAGGTCACCTAGTAATATGGTCGGCCCCCCAGTGAAAATGTGTTCAAAATCTGTCTGGTGAATTCTGATGCCTGGTCGGTGATATGCTGAGATTATGTTAAGTGTTCTGTTGTTGTCGAGTGTGAGTGTGGCCCCAACGGCTTCCAGCTGTTGAAGTGTGGGTAAGAGAAGCTGAGAGTGTGCGAGGTTCCTTTTTATACAAACAGCGACGCCTCCAAATCTGGTTTGTCTGTCTTGTCTGTATATGGTGTACCCTTTCAACTTGAATCTGTCGGTATTATAGAGGTGAGTTTCTGTGATACAAATGATGTCGATGTCGTAGCGAGTTAAAAAGTCCGAGAGTATTGTTCGTCTGTTTTTTATACCGTCAGCGTTCCAGTTAAGGATGGATAAATTAAGAAAAATATTTAAATTAGGGTCCACCATTGTTAAATGAAAATGCTTGGGTGAGGAGATTAGATAAAAATGATTTTATGATAGGGATGAATGGTTTGAGAAAGGTGATTAGTGTATTGGTGAGGTCAGTCATGTCGTTAGCTGGTTGGTTGTCTTGGCTGCTGGGTAAGTTAGGTTGAGGTCGAGGTTGGAAGGGTCGGGGTCTGCCTTGGTCGAACCAGCTGTTCGGTCGGTCCGGGGTCTGTCTTGGGGGTTGTCCTTTGGGTGGTGCATTGGGGGGATCTTGTCGTTTAGGTTGGGTCTGTCTGGTAGTCCTGTCTACGTATGTCTTGTAGGAAGCACACCCTCTGTAGCTGGCTGGATGGTTGCCCTGGCAGTTGGCACACTTGGGAGAGTCTACCTTCTTCTGTCTGGAGGGGCATGCTGTGAAGTGGTGGTCCTCCCCGCACTTCACACATTTGGGGTCCAGTCGGCAAAAGTTTTTGGTATGACCAAAAGATTGGCAGTTTGTGCACTGCACGACACGGTTGGAACGTCGGCGTGGCTCCACTTTGACAACTGTATAGTAGAGCCGCGTCAGTTGGAAGATGGCCTCTCCAGATGGGGTGTTCTCCAGCTCAACTGCACAGAGGGGTGTGGGGCGTCTATCGTGGTTCAGGATCCGGGTCACTTTTATAACAGGGTATGTCGGGGTCAGTTCGTCTGTTATTTCTGTGTCGGTCAGTGAGTAAGGAACTCCCCGTATAATTACGGAGAGTTTCCTGTCCTCGGGGTTGACGAAGGTGTAGTATTTCACCTTATTGTCGTCATAAAATTTCGTCACTTTGCGGTAGTCATCAGTCGTTGTGAGGCTGATCTTTATTTTTTTGTTGCACTGTTTGGTTTCAAACGGCGAACAAATCAAACTTTTCAACTCGGTAATAACCAGTTGATAATTATCAGCCTCACAAAGAAAGATGGGAGGGATCTTGGTCTGTCTGTTAGCGGTAGGCTGTCCGTCCGGCTTTGTCGGTTGGGTTGTCTCCTGTCCGTCTTGGAGAGTGAGAAGTGGCTCATATCTGTTCTGTGTTGGCGTTGGTGTGGGTGTTATATGTAGAGTATATCGGTTCCTCTTCAGCTGAGGCTCCTGGGACATGGCTCTGTTATCAGGGACTACTTGGCCGCCGTCTACTGCCATTGATATCCCAGAGTCCTCACAGCTTGAAGAGAGTTGCCTCTTAGCAGGTAAAAAAGTGGATATCATCTCACCTGTTCCGGCTACATTGTTTATTTGCTTGATATCGGCAAGGTTAGAATTTTGATTAGTTAAATTATTAGATTGTTCACGTTTCGAAACGCCGGGTTTCATTCTCACCCAAACAGAGGGGGAACTTCTGAGTGTCTTTGTCACTGTTTGGTAATAAAAAAAACTTATAACACCGTCACAATATTAATAATAAATGTTAACAAACTTTAAAACGTGTTACGCACTTTTGTATAAGTAAATAAAAGTGTACACAACAAACCAACCAAAATTCCTCAAACATTCATGGAGGTAGGTAAAGAAGGTTACAATATGGTTCTTATTCAGCAATCTGTTATTTTTTAGTTGCTATTTTCTATTGATACAATCAAACTGCTACTGAAATCTCCAAAATAACGTAATATTACAAAGGAAAGGAGATTAATAGGATATGTATCAAGTCATCCCATAAGTAATGTATTTTTATGGTTTACTTTATTAGGTCGATTCCTCTAGATTATAACAGTATTTAAAAAAAAGAAAAGAGAAAAACATTTCTCACCAGTTTACATTTTGAAATGAATGTAACTCGTGAGCATCTTCGGAGGGTTAAATCTTTGATACAATTACACTAATTATTGTTATTAAAATATATATTTGTTAGGGATATTAAAACATATAAAACTGGAGCGGAAAGTAAAGTAAAACACACTTGAAACTAAGTATTATAAAACAGGAAAGTTCTCTTCATATAAGTTAGAAATATAATGGAAAATAAAATAAAAAAATATTATTTCAAGAACATACTTCCACGAGGGGCGTAACGAGGTAAGTACCTATCTTAAGTCTTCGAATGAGACAACAGATATTATAGAATAACAGATACTTTTGAACGGCTAAATATATTGTTTAGTCTGACCGTTAGAAAAAGTCGCTGTTCCGTTGATCGAGTTAGTTATTGTAACTCTTGCCCGAAATGATTATATCGCCTACTACCAGAGCGCTCTTTCGTCACTCTGGTGGACATGAGCCCGACTCTACTATGGGGGTCCTAAATTTTGCCTACCCTAAATTTTTATTAACCTGGGGCAGGGCAGTCTTTAACGAGTACCTGACATCGTACAGGCTCGGGACCATCGCTTAACGTCCCATCCGAAGGACGGCGTGCTTAAGTTTATTTTACCTCCTAGATAAAATAAACTAAGGGCCTCGGCCGAGTATCGAACCTATCGATTCTTTTTTCCATAAGATAGGATAAGATAAGGTTCCAGAGATTGTGGTTATTCATTTATTTATTTATTTGTTTCTAATTTATTCAATACAAAATACATTTAATCAATTGAGGACTGTCGTTGCAGTAAAGTGAGTTTCAGAGCTATTAAGGGACAACAATCTGTAGAAAAGCCGTTCTATATAACGCGAGATGAGATACAGAACATCATTTAACCAAACAAAATTGGTTTTAAAAATTAGTTTTCCAAGTAATTGCAAAATGCTTTCTGTTATGTTACCTACTTACTTAGCTTTGCTTTTTACCATTTTTGTATTTTGCTGAATAGGAACATTTTTATTATGTGATGAAATGTACACTTTCAATAACAAAATATATTTGATAGCGTCATTATATTTTCTTATACCAACCACGCTTACAGATCACTCTCTCCTCCTTCTCAAAATCATTTCATACTGGCATTACTGGATATATGAAAGTAATAAGTTGGCGTCAGCGGTATCTTTTTGTTTCATTGTATAGCATAATTATGACTGACTTTCTTATACCCAGTAATGAAGGAAGTATGAAATGATTTTGAGAAGGGGGTGGGGGTAGAGAGAGTCATCTAAAAAAGTCCTATATACCTATAATTTTTGATAAAAACTACCAATAATAAAACAAATATTTTATAATTTTGACAATTTGAACATTATTTTGAAATATTTCCTATGGAAATTTATTTTTATCTTAAATCTTACGATTTACTAGTGATTGGACATTTTAAAGTAACATTTTTGATAAGAACCAATTTTTTGATAGGATTAATCGTTTTCGGATAAATCAAGGAAACGTTTAAAAAAATGTGTTTCAAAACGGCATTTCAGGATTGTTTTCGGCAGGTATCTAAAAAACCGGATGACCTGCGAAAAATCGTATTTCATATTTAATATGTATTGCTTTCTTTACAACTTTTACTTGAAACAATTTTTAATTTGGCCATAAACATAAGCGGTATGTTGCCGAGTGTATTGAGGCCCCCAAGTGAAGTGGGCTCAATTAGCTCAATTAATAAGGTGGTTACCACATGTGACCCCTTCATACCAAATTTCAAGTTCATAGCTACTATCGCTTTTGCGGTAGAGCGCTCACAACTTTCAAATCACATACAAAGAGACCCAGGCAGATATGATCGCGAAAATGGTCAAAGCGTAGCCAGCGTATTGAATTGTAAAAATAGGAATATTTTCGCAAGATTATAAAGCTTCTTTATACTACAGGTGTGAGAAAGTGAAAAGTAATTTTCAAAATTCTATTTAGATTAACTACTCTTAATATCCGATTTTGCAACGTTTTGAATGAGAAATTGGGACCATCTAAATGTCAAACTAAACTTATTTAAGTACCAAGTTTAATAGAAATCTGTTCAATGTTTCTTGAATCAGGCGTGTGACAAAGATTTAGGGTACTTTCAGATTAACAAATAGAACAGACACGGAACGCAAAGTTTTGGAAGAAATGTTGAAAACCATAGTTGGTAGCTCAGAGAATAAATACAACACCTCTCATTATCGACCAGAAAGCTATCTTCTACCTTTTTGTTATGCGAGGAAATAATAGACATTTTTTCTTATAATAGAATTTCATAACATATTAATTAAAAAAATAAAATAAATATGTTTTCCACTTGACTGGGATAATAACGAAGGTGAGAGAAAATATTGGAAGGAAAAAAAAAATCTGTGAGATGGGTTTTTCTCCGTTTTATGATAGGAAAGCGGAAGCCTTAGTTCGATGGAATCCAAAGCTGCCCTGGATATCGAATAGCAGAGGAGAGGGTCTGAAGATATTAAAGTTGGAATACGGTAGACTGAGCTGACCCAGGGCCAGTTAGTTCTCTAATACCTGGAGCTGGAGCTGGAGCTAGCCATCCTGGGACCTCGAAAATATTATCTCCAGTACAGCATAGGACAGTCCTCCCTTCCACTTGGATCAATGGAGACAGGGCACACTTTAGGGTCAAACTGAATCACTCCTGTTGTTGTTATTGTTTGTGAAGCGCTCTTTCGTCACTCTGACTGACATGAGCTCGACACTACCCTAGAGCGTGCTCAAAGCTTCACCCGCTCATCACAGTAGGCAAGCACACACTCTCTGAACTATGTTTGCCAGTAGGTCATTTCATATATGTATTGTTGATTAGAAAGGCCCGGGACAAGATCCATTTTGTTGCCTTAGCATTCGAACTTACCATTGTTCATAGTCTCACTCGTCTTCATTTGTTTATTTTCATTGATATAACCTATTGCTAATCGTATTGTGTTTAAAAGTAGTTCTCTTTATATTTTTCAAGTTATTTTAATGTTGTCATTCATCTAGAAGATTGTTTCGGATCAAGTTACCACTTTTAGATGTTCCAGACAGTTCCAGTTCAGTTACATTCTGACCAATGTTAATTCATGATAACTTCCAGGATATAGGAATCCTATATGTACCGGATATTGGAGAATCAGGGAAAGTCAGTCAGCTATTCTATGATAAAATATATGAGTTAAGTTAGTTGAACAGTTGAGATGTAAATAGTTGCTTTCAGTATGTATTTGATCTAGTTTTCTAGTATTCGGTTATTAATCAATATTTGAACATACTTATTTTTTCTTTCCATAATCGATTTCTTGTTTTATTTAGTTCATTCTAATTTGTTTTTTGTATTCAAATGACCTGTTTCGTTCGTTTTATGATTAAAATTAGTTTCCTTTATGTTTTTCAAGTTATTCTAATGTTGTTAATCATCTAGAAGATTAAGTAATCATTTTTAGACTTTCCAGACACTTCCAGGTCTGCAAAATCAATAGGGATTCATGGAATCTTCTAGGCTTTAGTCAATTTAAAATATATACATACCTATATCGGATAAGAGAGATGGAATGATGGTCATTTAGTCAGCTGTTTTATATATTGTGCCTCTGTACAGTGACCAGTTAGAAAGTGCTTAAAAGGACCATGTTTGATCATAACATGATAGTTTTCGTACGTCTAACGATTGGTTGAGGGCATATGCTGATTACTTACAGAAATTCTCTCCTCTAAAAATGGCTGCCATGTCTCCATTCAAATCGGCAAAAGGAAGGTGAGGGTTCACAGGTGAGGTAATTCACACAGTGATTTTCTGGCCACATTTGTGATTATTTTTCATTTGGGTTAGGAGTCACTGATCAAATTGGAATGAAAGCTATGATAGAAATATGTTTAATCATTGTTAGCCGTTTAAGATTATCTTTAATGAATATTTCTGCATAAAACATTTTAAAAAAACACTTATTGCTGCCAGGAAAATCCAGAAATTGACCACTATGCCTTGGTATCACTAGCTAAAAAATAATCCATCACTTTTACAATCAACCAAGTACATCTGTAACATAAAATAACTTCATACAAGAGGACGCCGGTAGCTTAGTGGTATGGCTGCTTGCTTACTGTGCTCAAAATCGCGGGTTCCTATTTTTTATCTTTGATTATTTTTGATTTGTATTTAGTGTATAAGGGTAATGGTTAAGGAACCTTATTGTATAATTGTACTTCTGTAAATGCGACTGTTATAATAAACTGTTCTTCTTCTGATTTTCAGCCAACATGAGGACGGTTACGAGGGAGAACAACAATTTGGTGGGTTACAAATAATTCGATGTGGGGACGTAAGTTGCAGATGATCTTACTACCCCAGTTATAAAAAGTATAGAGCAAGTTATGTAATTGGAGATCAATTGTGTTGAGTTTTCAACAGAATTTCATGTTTTTTGACTCTCTGATGTCAAATATGGAAAAAAACTATCTGTGTTTCTGTGTCTGTGAACACAATTTCCGCTAAAGTAATTGTATCGATACAAAATTTTATGTACGCATCCAGAACTCCACAATGACGCCAACTATTGATCTACAGCGAAATCGACTGAAGAGGATAGCAGGATGAGAGGAGGGAATCTACACAAAAACTATAATAACTGCCGATGTAACGAATATATCGACATAAAATTTAGTACGAGGTCTCATTGACAATTAGCCCAAACAGTCGATTGGGTTTGGAGGGAGAGCAAAAACTTAGTTGGATTAATGCGCTGGTGAAGTACAGAGCCGGTGATTCACTGACGACTTTTTTTCCGTCAATGAGGAGGCAAGAATAGGAAGAAGTGCCAGAGACTATAATGGTATGAAGGGAGTCAAATTTTTCAATGGTGTATATTTTTCATTGGATAGGGGAGGCTATGGGGAGGGTTTATGAAATATGTAGTTGGATTTGGGCCGAAATGAAGGACAGAGTTGGGGGGCGGCCAACTGTGGGGGGCCCCCAGCAATATTCTATTGGGGGGGGGGGGGGAGGGGGAGGGGGGGGGGGGGGGACAAAGCTGACTCCAGTGAATAGCCCCTCACTCACTCAAAAGCCCTTAATTCCTTCCTAGAAATGGCACGAATCCTGCAGGATACACTAGGAATTCCCGCCAAATATCATATAAAATTGGATTTGTACATACTTAAAAAGTGTTACAGAGTAGTGTGATGAGGTCACACAGTGAAGGGTTCCGTATGAGAACATTGCGTTGATGAATGAGTCAATATAGATTTAATGATTATAATGATCTGAAATGTAGTTTATTCCTATGTCATACTATTGAATCGTGAAAACTGCACGGTTTCATGTTAAAAATGTAAACGAAAACTGTTACATACACATATAAAATTTTGCGTCAATATATTCATTCTATCGGGAGTTATTGTGTTCACGCACACACAAACAGACTGACAAATTTCATAACTTCAATACTATGTAAAGTTGAGGAATAATAAGAAAAAGGAAGGCTTTGTGTGTTTGTGAACACAATAACTGCCAATATCATCAAGTTTATACGTGGATCTAAAAGTAAAGACGACCCATTGATTTTCAGCCAAATCGGCCGAAGGAAAGGGCTTAGCTCCAATATACAAATTACTCACAATATAATGAACATATCGAGTTAGAGGGAGAGCGGAAACTTATTTTATTATAAATAACTCGAGTTGGAGAAGTAGTTTTTGATCTTCCAATATTGCTCTGAAGAAGATAGAGGGACACAAGGATATGACCAGGTCAGGTCAGTGAGATGTAAAGGTTCCATCGTTCCATCGCTGACCTCTTCAAAGCGCCCCAATATCATTATTTTCACTGACAATTGGTCACTCTGACTCCTGTTGTTCAGTGACAGCCCAGTCTTCTGTCCAAGCAGAAGAAGAAAAGAATTTTTCATATGGAGATTTCATATAGAAATAAAAGACGTTGACTTCCCAATGTTTTATTTAAGACCAGAACTAGCTTTCAAGCCAATTGTGTCGTCATCAGTGGCACATCTATGAATACATAAAAAAAAGGCGTCGGTGAATCACGAATTAATTTGTTTCTGACATTTAATAGTTCTAGTAGTAATATCAACTAAAAATTTATTAAATACCTACATAAAGTTATGTATACTTCTCTTAATTAAATTTAATTACTTACTTAAAATTACTTTGCCACCTGGGAACGAAATTTAGCCTCTTTGACACCCCCCTGGTAAAACTTCTATCGTCCCCCCTCCTTCTGGGTCCGTGTCTGTTAGAGTAGTCCAAAAAAGTGATAGCAATTCATTATTGGGAAGTTGAAGTAAATAACCTGTTTTTTTAGGCTACTATTATTTACTATTACCATTAGTTTTATGTACTATTTACTTCACTGTTATTTGTTAATTTATATATATTTCATTTTTGTTTTGAGGTGTTGCCAGAGAGTTTTATATACACATATATAGTTTCTTGTCGGTACATTGATTCTATTGGAAGTTATTGTATTCTCAAACACATTCACAGACAGATTTTTTTTTTTTTTTTTTTTGGAATGAGAAGGTCGGAAAACATGAAATTGTGGGTTATTTGGGAACAGACAGTTATTGATTTTTTCGTTAATTATAACTAAAAAAAAAAAAGAACGAAGGACATATCGATAGGACGAATTTATCGACATGAAATTTTATAAGTGTATCTAGAATCCTATAGACAACTTTCCCGCAAGCAGGGGGGGTTGATTAACAAAAAAAACACTAATAACTGTGTATTAAATGTTGACGTCTCCTGCGTAACTGGCCGAAGCGAAGAGGGCAGGCTGGAGAGGCGATCCAAATCAGTCAGTCGATTACAGAAGGAGACAGGAAACCTAATTAATTAATTGGCGCTGGGAGAGTAGATTGCAATACATTCTGCTGTTTGCAAAAACTGAGCTGAGTCAGGCATATCTGTATAAAAAACTCAGTTAATGTTTTAATAATTATCAGTAACTTCTCACCTTGTATGTTCTTTATGAATATATTAATACTTTAAATAGATTTCAATTGGATTTTTTCTAGCCTTTTTGTAGACAACAACAGCTGTTTTTGCACAAAATTCTTTTTACTATGTGTTTTTGTATGTTGAAGAATATTTTTATCGAAAAAAAAGTTTGTACGTCAGAACACTGAAAAAAACGGCTCAAAAAAAGTGGTGTCCGATGGTAAACCGAAAAGGGCTTCGCCCGGATTTTTACATTTGAAATCGAAAAATTCTATTTTGCGCGAGAATTTTGTCTCTCAATTGATTTCAATGGGGATTTCGTTTTTCGGTGATTATTCCTCCGTGGTATGTTCAATTTCAGATTTTTTTAGTAGTAAACCATCGTCACCATGTCCACTACCATCGTGGCAAATTTCAATGTGATCTGTAGAGGGGTTTAGGAGGAGTACGAGTACAACGAAATATATGAGTCGCCTAAGAAAGAGCTTCGTAAACTCTGCTCAATTAATTGGCGCTGGGAGAGTAGATTTTAATCTTTACTGCGCATATATGCAACATATATTGCTTATATTCTAGATAATCAATTTAAAGACAGAGAATTGTGAATTGTTGATAATTGAATTGCACTAACTGAATTGTAAACTTTTTGAAAAGTTTCTGTGCAAAGGAGTGGGGGGGGGGGGGGGGGGGGGGGGGGGAGAAAGTGTTAAGATATTGTTTTAGCTAACAGTCTGTTTACTCGTCGAATTTTCACAGAATTTTCTTGTTGGGAGAAGAGACCTCTCTGGGAAAGCGAAGAAAGCCCCTGTTTCGTCACTTAGCCAACTTTGCCCCAAGTAAATATTTACCGTAGCATGAAGGTTCCAATCCCCCCCCCCCCCCCCTCCTCTTCGCCGGCCGAGCTTGTCCACGCCCACCTTCCAAAGCTTCTTACCAGATAAAAAGCTACAATTTCTTTTCACAACGCTCTGCCCTTTCCTTGCCCTGTCCCTCCTTCTAATCTTTCTTGAAAAGCTGAAGGAAAATAAATTGAAAATGAAAATACATTGAGTTATATAAAGAAAAATTTGTGAAAATCTCTCATAAACCTTAGTTAATAACTCTAAATGAAAGTAAGTTTCTTGACCGTTTCTTTTTAGTTAAGTACTTACTTAACAGATAGTAAAAAAAGAAATTCCTCTGAATCACCGGCAATGAACTTCCCCAGAACGAATTAATCAACTACTTGCCCCCCCCCCCCCCCCTCCACAAAACCAGCCGACCGTTTGCGCTAATATTCAACAATTGACGTACATAGAGGCTCCTTAATTTTCATACTAAATGTTGTGTCCATTAATTCATTACATTGTCAGCACTGAACCCCCTCTTCTCTTCGCCTGGTATTGTTGAAATTTGACAGGTTGTGTCCACATTGGGCTTTGACTTCAAATGTGAAATTTCATATCGATATATTTATTACATCGGCTGTTATTGGGGTTTCTCAGTTGAACCATCCTCTGACCCTCCCCCTCCCTTCTGCCGATTCCACTGAAAATTATTAAGTGTCGTCCTTATAAAGTTTTTAATTCACATATGACATTTTATATCGATACATTCATTCTATCGACAGTTATTAGAGTTTTTGTGTTAAGCCTCTCCCATAATAACCCCCCCCTCCCCCAATTCCCTTTGCCCAATTTGGCTGATGACTGAAAATCGATAGGTATTGTCCTCAAAGGGTTTTGATCGAATATATAGAAATTCGTATTGATATATTTGTTCTATGAAGAGTTTCGTGTTCACAGACAGACCTATTTTTTTTTTTTTTCATTTTTGGAATCTAGAGATCGGAAAACATGAAAAACCATTTAATTTTTGACCGATTACTCGGGGAAGTGAAAAGTTTTAAGTGTGTCAAAACACGATATCTCCAAATCGGCCAAATGCAAAATAAAATGCGACACCATTATGTCGGAATTTATTTTTTCAATGTCTATTTTTCATATTCCCAACACCGGTCGCTTGCAGAAAGAAAAACTTTATTTTAAACCCTTCAGGCTATTACTAACTACAGTAGAAGCCCTCTTAACCGGCCTCGGATTAACCGGTCTATCCCATGGAACAGAGTTTTTTTTTTCTCTCTCTCTCTTTCAGCGTATAATAGCTGGCAAGTGACTCAAACATTGATTGTTTGACGGGCCTTTCCTGGAAGGTTCCTGGAAATGGATAATAAAACGTGACGCGACGTTTAGGTGTGCAATGTGTTTGTGTTGTGGCGGGCAGAACGGGGGAGGGGGAGGCAGTTCGAGAGTTCCATTCCCCTTCTTGCTTCCGAGTCTATTCTTCTACGAATCAATTAACATAGCGGCTCCTGTGTTTCTTTTTTCTTCGCCTGTTCCATTTTCTCCGAATTTCGTGGCAGCAAATTTCTTGAAAGTTAGTGCAGGGAGAGGAGGAAGTTACCTTTTTCTTTCAGTTTTGTTCTTTCCTTTGCCAGGAAATGAGTGAGTTAGGAAAACGGAAACGTGTGATTTTTTCAAACAATGATATGTACACCATTTGGTAAAAATATTTAAATGCACTCGTCCTTTGGATCACAAGACTTATTCTGACTTAAGCCCTTTTGCCCAAACACCAGAAAATTATAAACGTAATCTCCCGATAGTTCAAAACGACTTCAACAATGCAATTCTCATGATGGGTCGTAATATCATTGTAATCAATGAGCCTCCATTTTGTAATGGCAAGGTTCTATGTATCTGCATTTTCTCAAAGACGATTTTTTACTTCCCCAGCTGTTAATAGATCAGAAATTCGAAATTAAGTTTTCACCGGAATTTCAAGTATTCCAATCCCCTAATTCAAAAGAAAAAGGTTCCTGCCTGTGGACACGATAACTCTCGATTTAATGAATACATCAATTTATATGCGTATCCAAACCCCTATAAGGATGACAGCTATCAATTTCCAACGAAATCGACCCAATGGAAAGGCTAGTATAATTGAGAAATCCAAAAGTAACCTTTTGATTGTTAACCAAATTGATAGACTGGTTCAGAAGAAGAGTAAAAACCGGTGAATTGACAGTTGGAATAACTGCAGAAAGCTGGAGAGTGCCGGGAACTCAGATGTAGTGCTATCCTATCGCTCAAGATCGCGGGTTCGAAAACCAGTTGTGCCCCTTCATCTGAGAGGTGAAAAAAACTTGAGTCTTCATGTCCTTTGCATGGGACGTTAGTGATACCAGTTTTCAAAGTTTATGTAAGTTCTTAATGTTTAATTTATTCGTGTTCGTTTATGTCTGTATGTACATAATGTACAATAAAATGAGTTGCAATAACCTCTTATTTGCTTGTTTATTCATGATACCTCATGAAATATGTACATATGTAGGTTGTTTTTGACCGAAAATAGATTTTTCACGGGAACCTTGGATTAACCGGCTATGGTCTCAGTCCCGAGCAGACCGGTTAAGAGAGGTTCTACTGTATAACTGAAATATGAGGTATATTTTGGAAAATTGTTTTTATAATACTTACATATTTAATTTCTTCTCCTTTTTAATGTTCATTTACAACATTTAATTTATTTAACTCCTCTCCGTGTAATTTTTTTTAAATTATCAAATTAGATGATAAAATTTAAAGAGTAAAAACACAGTTTTTTATGTTTCTTAATTATTTCATTTTTGTTAAAATATAATTTTATGGAGGGCATCGGTGACCGAGTGGTATGCGTGCTTGCTTACTCAACTCAAGTTCGCGGGTTCAAAACCCGGCCGAGGCCCTTAGTTTATTTTATTTGGGAGGTAAAATGCATGCCGTCCTTCGGATGGGGCGTTAAGTGATGGTTCCAAGACTGTATGATGTCAAGTACTCGTTAAAAACCCCTATCCTAGGTGAATAATAATTTAGGGTTGGCAAAATTTAGGACTCCCACAGTAGTGTCGGGCTCATAACTACAATTTTACGTTAACTAAATAAACAGTCAAATGCAGTTTATGTCTGTGTTTATTGAACTAAAAACCTGTTATTCTCCATTTTTCCTTTGCTTCATTCAAAACTTCTTTGGTAATTATTAATAATTTAACATTAAAACTTAAACAGAAACTTTTTTTTATTTCTCTAAAAGAATGGGTATTCTTACTGGACTTGAAGTTCTTGCACGATGACAAATAATTTATGTAATCGGTCAGAAATTCAAAGTTGAGTTTTTACAGCAATTTCATATTTTCAGATCTTGATTCTAAAAACAAAAAATACTTCTGTCTATGTGACTGTGAACACGATAACGCCCGATAGAATGAATGTATCGACACGAAATTTTATATCTGTATACAGATTCCTCTAAGAACGATGCCTCTTGCTTTTCAAATCGGATTCTTCATGACTTTATAGAGATATTTTTACTTGTATTTATCCATTTTTGCTCGTTATAACCATTTATCATTTCACTTTAATTAATGTTAACCTTCGGCTCATTTCGTTGAAAATTAAAAGATGTCCTTATAGGGCTATGAACTTACATTTGAACTTTCGGGTCAATACTCGTATATTCATTACAACGGCAGTTCTTAGAGTTTTTGTGTTAAGCCGTCCTCCTAATTATCCTCCTCTTTGGTCGATGTGACTGAAAATTAATAAGTGTTGTTCTTAGGGGGTGCCGGATGTTCATTTACAATTTCGTGTCGATACATTCTTTCTATCGGGTGCTATCGTGCTCACAGACAATTTTTTAAAAATTTTTGGAATCAGGAACGAGTGCGGAGAACATGTGAAAACATTTTATTAAAAACTCGGCATCGAATTTTTGCAAGATTATATAACTTCCCCTATATACTTTATAGCTCATTCAATATGTTGTATTTATGTTATTATTTGTATTTATGTTATTATTTGTATTTATGTTATTATTTGTATTTATGTTATTATTATTATTTAGGCTATTTTATGTTTCTAGTCATGATATAGATATCAATATTATAATAGTCTGAAATTAGGGGACCTAAATTATTTTAAATAAATTAAAAAAAAAACATTGAGGCATAGTCAAGGACCACGCCGTACATTTTCCATGAAAACGTCGGGATAAAGTCATTTTTCATTTTCTTTTCGATGCTGGCGTAGCCCTTGCATTTGCTCGGCACTAGACTTTTTAGGTTTTTTAAATTCCTTTTGATGCGAGCTTTCCTCTGATTTGCGTTTTCTACAATTCCGCGCATATTTACGATTCATATGAGACGACATCTTTAATTTTTTTGCAATTTTCAATTTAATACAGATTTTTACAATCATTTCGGCGAATATTTTTATTGTTTCACTTTGAGTCCTATTAGTGCTCTTCAATCTCTTTACAATGACACCCGAATCAACGTCCTATCTAAACGCGTTATCACGCTACACTAATTTCTAATTTTACACAAACCTAATTCGCAAAAATCATCCGCCAGCGCCCACACTAGCCCGATAACGTCACAGGCAAAACAAACACGTACAGACATGCTCTATCCATTGTGACCTCAACCGTTGTTATCGCATCATTAGTCTCGTAGTTATTATCGATTGAAATCTGACGGTATTTAGTAACACAAGAAAGTTTGACCGGCTATCACTGTGCTTAACGAGCGAATAGACGTTTTCACGTCAAAATATAAAACATTATTTAATTATGAATTATCGAGAAGGCTTCGGCATGGAAGGAGGGGAGAAAGGTGGTCTAGCTCAGGGGTGTCCCGTTCTAATTGATTCAAGAAGACCTCGAAGCAGAAAAGAAATTGAAGGAGTGCAAGAACATCCACACCTTATACACAGCAGGATTTGGAATAGAGGAAGACAACCCAAAGAATGAAGAATAAGAACAAGTAAATATAAAATAAATGTTTTTATAATATAATTTAAATATAAATTTAATTACTATAAATAAAGAAAGAAGCCCCAATGAAATTCATGTTACAATATAATTATGTTTATATTGTCCTCATAGTCCAAATTAACATACCTAGTATCTTTGTTTTTATTATTTATAGTATACACATCCCAATTATTGATTGTATAAATATTACCACCATTTTGGAATTTCTCTCTGATATATTTTCTGTATTATTATTTTAATTTTTTTGTTACCCTATCATCACCCATAGCACCCTGAACTAAATAAAGCTCCGTCTATTGACTAAGTAAGAATTGGGGACTCAATTGAAGTGTTGGGTAGCTCTCTGATAAAGTCAATGTAAGTGAAGACTGACAAAGTAACGGTTGAGTAAGGAGATTCTGATAAAGTAAGTAGGTGAAGTAAGCCCAGAGATATCTTCACAAGAACGATGATGACCCCCTCCTGCTTCTATCTAAAATGCTCTCGTTTAGTGTAACGGGCTACGTTTTTCTTCTCATTTCAACTTGGTGTATCATTCCATCTGAGAAGGCAAGAATCGGCAACCCACAGGCAATCTTCTCTCCTCTACCACTCTTAGACACAAGTTTAGTATATTTTCGACCCATAATGCCAACTTAAAAAAAAAAAAAATGTGATGTGGCCATTACAGGAATTTCTTATACCAACCAACCTTACAAAGAAATGGCAACATCAGGTATATTTTATTATCTTCTTCTTTTTCATAATTTTTAATAAAAGCTACCAATAATAAAAAAAGGGCGGTGCAGGCCTGGCTGGGGTCTTGGGAGGGCACCTCCGGGATCTCTGGACTGAAACAATGGCAGGCTTGGAGGGTGTGGATGGCGTGGCATACATGCGCATCCTCCTTCCCTGGCCTTGCTGCTCTACTGCCAACGCTATGACATGTGTGCCTGCAGAGAGCGGCCCGGGCGTGCGGTTTCTTGTCCTCTGGTCCGGCCTCGCCGCTGGTTCGGTGCCCCGGGGTTCTCTTCTCTATTTCCGTCTTTAATTTTGTACATAAAGCATAGGCATCTAATATGCATTGACCATAAGGCCAAAAAAAAATTTTATACGATTTAAACATTATTTTGATATACTTCCTGTATAAGTTTATTTTTCATTATTTGAGGTGCTATAATTTTCGTGATATTGATCCTATCTCAAATCTAAGGATACGTCAGCGATTAAAAATTTAATGATGAATATTCTTGTTAATAAACAATTTTCCGATAGGGAATGATTAAAACTTTATGTTTCAAGACGGTTTTCGGCATTTATCTCAAATACCGGGTAACCTACGAAAAATTGAATGTTCAATTTTTTCTACAACTATTATTTGAAAATATTTTCGATTTGGCCGTATAAACCGTAAGCGGCATCTTGTAAAATGTACTTAGACCCCAAAGTTAAAGGCTAGTACAGACATGCGAGCAACGAACCGAGCACTGTTCGGCTCGTTTTCAGTTTTCAACGAACACACTCCAAGCCGAACAGCGACGAGCCGAGCATTTGGATGCTCCACAACCATACTAACGAACATGTTAACCTGCACAAGTTAACCTGCAGATAACAAATTTACGTTTATTTGTATATCATTTTATTACTATTCAAAATCTACAATCAGAAAAGGTAGGTAGCTACTTACGTAATTAATTTACATATTTGTAGTACAATTAATACGGATACGCATTTATTATGATACGTAATTTATTTTTACATGTAAATTGTTTAAAATGAACACCTTTTTACGAAAAGTGTTTGAATAATTCCTCCCAAGCATCCAATCTCCGTCTCATAGCCTGAGCAAACTGAATTTGAAGCTCCTGAACCAGTCCACACACACCGCCGCCCGAGCCGAACATTCCTTTGATGGTTCGTCAAAAAACCGACAACAGGTGGAGCAGACCCCGAGCCTCCCTTGTTCGTCGAGCGCCTGCGCACTATTCCCCAGGCATACGCACTGACTAATGTTCGGCTCGTTGCTCGCGTGTCTATACGCCTCTTAAGTGGTGGACCGATTTCGGTCAAAATCTAATCAGCCCACAACTTTCCAATCTCAGACACACACAGACATCATTGCGAAAAGGGCCCGAACATATTGAGGGGTCCTTGATACATGAAAATCCGTTGAAAACCCGATCTCGGATTTTCGCACGATTACAGTACTTTCTTATACTAGAGGTATAAGAAAGTACCGATGAACCACCGGCTATGTACTTCCCCAGAACGAATTAATCTAAACTTAAAATTCCCTCTGGCCAAAAAAATCAAAATTTGACTTACATAGTGGCTTCTGAATCAAACCTACTAAATTTTGTGTCGATATTTTCATTTCATTATCATTTATTATGATTTTTAAGTCTCCCCTCTCCCTTCGACCGGTTTTACGGTACATTAATAGGTGCTGGGGGTTTTGAAATTGAATATAATTAAATTGATTATAAAATTTCATGTCGATACATTCATTACATTGGCAGTTATTGAGATTTATGAGTTGAGCTCACCTCTGATCCCCCCCCCCCCCCCCCTCCTCTTCGGCTTATTACACTGAAATATAATATGGTGTTGTCCTAAGGGGCTTTTGAATTTAAATATAAAATTTCATATCGATACATTAATTAAAAGTCGATATATTAGTAATTCAAATACACTGATGTTACGTACAAAGTAACGTTGTCCCGTTAATATTAATAGAGATTTATAGAAATTCTGTCTATTACGCGAATGCATATCAAATGCACTAATGACTGCAGTCCTCTCCTATCATCACAATTAATTAATTACACGATAATGATCAGAAACACACAAATATATATTATATATATATATGTATTTATTTATCTAATTACATTACACTTCCCCTCCGCTGTTAAAGGTTTTTATTATCTCATCAACATTGTATAATGCATATAATATAATTATTTATGCAGACAGGTCGGGTGTGTTTTTAATTAAATGGGGGAGGAGATATTAAATATTGATTGTGGCAGTCTAATGCCCAAGTGAATATGTTATTTTAAAGTTAATTGAGTAACAATTCTTTTAAAGTTAGTTGAGTAATTAACTGTTCTTTTAAAGTTAGTTGAGTAATTAACTGTTCTTTTAAAGTTAGTTGAGTAATTAACTGTTCTTTTAAAGTTAGTTGAGTAATTAACTGTTCTTTTAAAGTTAGTTGTATTAACTGTTCTTTTAAAGTTAGTTGTATTAACTGTTCTTTTAAATTTTATATCTTACAATTAGTATCAGACATTCTATAAAATATGTATTACTATAAAAATCAATTAAAAAATACATCCTGATGAAGTACATGAAGAAAAAAAAAAAAAAAATACGTCAGAATCACCGACAATGTACTTCCTGAGAGCGAATTAACGATAACTCCCGATTGAATGAATGTAACAACACGAAATTTGATACTTGAATCCAGAACCCTCTAACTACGACGCCTATGAAATTTCAGCCAAATCGGCCAATAGGAAGGGGAGATTAGGAGAGGGGCCTTAACTCAAAAACTCTTATAACTGCGGTTGTAATGAGTGTATCGACAAAAAATGTTAAATATCAATACAAAACCCCATAGGGACGACACATATTGATCTTCAGCAATATCGGCAGGAAGTTAGGAAAATCGGAAGGAGTATGTAACTTCAGGAGATTTCATTATTTAAAGTCAAAACCCAATGAGGACACAACCTGTCACGTTTCAGCGATATCGGCTGAAGGGAAAGGGGGGGTTCAGGGGAGGGGGCTCAATTCAAAACCCTAGTAACAGCCGATGTAATGAATTCACCTACACAAAATTTAATATGAGGATTTAGGTGCCCCGATGTAAGTCAACTGTTGAATATTTGCGCATACATTCGACTGGTTTTGGAGAGGGAGCAAAAAGGTAATAGATTATTCGTTCTGGGGAAGTACATTGCCGGTGATTCACCGACGATTGTTTGGACAGTTTTGGCGATATTTCTTTATGTACGGAAAAATTGAACTGAAGCTCTTGACCCGCCGGTCTCATATCCGGGCGTATTATAAACCCCAACGACAGCAATCTTCCTTCTACGTTTTATTAATTTGTCAACCAATTTGAAACTGAGGTCGGTAGAATATCCAGAGATTGGTAGAATCGACCATAAGAAACTGATTAGACTAGTTTTAATGGGAAATCTCCAGATGATGTTAATGGAAAGTATAACTTAAAGTTAGTGGGGGGTCCAAACTGTAACAAGCTTGAGGTCCACCCCCTAGTTGGGGGAAAGTAGAAGACTGGGGGTGATGAGGGTGGGAAGGGCCTAAGTCCCAGGAGAAGGGACGTGTTTGGAAGTCCGGCAAAGCCCCTCCGTGAGGTGAGACTGGGGGTGGGGCTTAACGGCTTTGGTAAACTGTGGTAATCAAGTTAGGGGCACATCAAAGCGCGCCCGGCACCTTGCTCTGGCGGCCCTCCGTCCTAATGGTAGGGCATTACCATGGCCCTTGTGCGCATCTCATCATAGCTAGACCTCACATTTGCATATGGACCGACCACAGTCTACATAGCAATATTTATGTGAATACTTTGAAAGGTTGTATGAAACATGTGCTTGGTTGCTCCCCAGCTCCAAATGTTCTCACTCTCCTAACTTCCATTAGCTTCAACCAATTTGGCTGAAAATCGATACATTGGCAGTTATTAGGGTTTTTGTGTTGACCTTCCCTCTCTTCTCTGATCCCCTCTCCATAGGATGTCCTTATGGAGTTTTGGAACAAGAAATGAAATAACGTATAGATACATTCATTACCTCGGCAGTACTTAGAGTTTTTGAGCTGAAACCCCCTCATGCGCCCCCCCAACCTATTTCCAATTCTCCTGAAAATTAGTGTGTGTCGTCCGTATAAAGGTTTTATCATCATATAAAATTTTGTGTTGACAAATTCGCTATATCGGCAGTTTTTAGGGTATTTAAGTAGAACGATCTTCTCTGGTCCCTCTTTCCCTTCCATGGTTTTGAATTTGAATATAAAATTTCATATCGATATATTCTTTACATCGGCAGTTATTCGGATATTTGATTTCAGCACCTCTCTGATGGTCCCCTTCCCTGTAGACTGATTACGATGCAAATTGGTAAGTGTCGTCCTTAGAGGGCTTTGAAATTACATCTGTATCTTCTTATCTTTGCATTTATTACAACGGCAATTAGAGTTTTTGTGTTAAGCCTCCCCCCTAATTCCCCTCTTTGGTCGATTTGTCTGAAGATGAAGAGGTGACGTCCTTAGAGGGTTCTGGATATACAAGTAAATGACGATACAATTCATTCTATCGGGAATTATCGCTTTCACAGCAATACAGGCAGAAATTGTTAGTTGCCCGGGGAACTTTGACTTTTCTCCCAATATCTCCTATAAGGCTATTCAGTTCCTCGACAGTACATTCATGATGTTATAATTTTCAATTATTCATATGGAATAAGGCTTATAGTCCTTCAACTGTAGTAACGCTAGCTTTGGAGCTAAAACTAATTTATTCAAAAAGATTTCTCATTAATCGTTGCAATGGTTTTCGAGTTACGAAGATTGCTTGAGTGGATGCTGGGATGGACCAGGGGTTGATTAAAAAATAGACCTTAACCTTCCGGTAGATAAAACTTATCTATTCAAAAAGATTCCTCATTAATCATTGCAGTGGTTTTTGAGTTACAAAGATTGCGTGGGTGGATGCGATGGACCAGATATTGAGGTACTAATACGCCTATAACCTTCCACAGACGATGACGAACAAATTTAAAAAAAAATTAATCAAATCCATCAAGCCGTTCGTGAGTTATAGCGGTACAACGCACAGACATTTTCAGCTTTATATATATGATCTTCAGTGGTGGCATTGCTGAAAGGATTAGAACCCCGATGGGTCTGACGGTTCAGCCCGACCTGGAGAGTGCATTCCACCCCCCCCTCCGGAATGGACACAACATTGTTTCCAGCACGCAACCTGCAACCTTTAGGCATTAGTATCTTCAACTGTATTTTTACTTCACCAGCTATAAGTTTCCAGGAAGTTATTTAATCGGATTCCAAAAATGAAAAAAAAATAATAAAAACGTTAAATTAAAACCCCGACACAATAAAATTGGGGGCGGAACGACGACATACAAGTATACTAATAAAATCCTGATTTTATTTATTTAAATAATAAAAAAAAAATCCGGTCTTTGGTGGGGAGGGGCTTCGCCTTATAAACATTTGAGCTCAAACTCCAAGTCTCCAGCTGTTACAGAGGCCGAGATCCATACACAGGCTCTGATGAAACCTGATGAGATCTTGGAAACGGCATACCCGATTTCCACCAAACATGGCTAAGAACCATCTCGCAGATACCAGCTTTTGAAACAAAAAAACCGCTTTGAAATAGGATCAGCCGTCTTGGAGCTACGATGACACAGACACACACACACACAGAGAGAGAAAGGCTTCAAACTTATAATATCTCTCCTTTTGCGTCGGAGGTTAAAAAAAAAAAAATGCTGTCTCTATTGTAACTCCTGACAGAATGAATATATCGACACGATTTTTGCATATACAAAATCCCACAAATACAACGCCTATCGATTTTCTGCCAAATTGGCCGAAGGGAAGGGTGTCAACTCAAAGACCTTAGTTACAAATCGACACAAGAATTCAGAAAAGGATTCAAAAGTTCCTGAATAAGACACCAATTGATTTTCAACGAAATGATTGGTTTCAGAGAGAGAGCGGATAAATTCTCGCTGAAACTGGGTTCATTGCCGGTGATCCATAGACGATTTTTTTGTCAAATTTACTGCCAGTTCTGTGTACAAGTGGAAACTTAAACAGACATTTTAAAAAGAAATGTAGGAGAGAAATAACAACAATTAATTATTCATTTTTTAATTTCAGTTCTTTATTTACAGCCTTCTACAATACCCGACGTTACCCCAGAAATTACTTGTGATCTTATAACTTGGCTTGTCCTTGCGTTAACTCTGGGGTTCACAAAATTATAACTTACGTCACAATAATACTCAACGCACAAAACCCTCAGGAAATATACCATTCTAACTATTCAGCCATCGAACTAAGTAGTCGAGCAAGCTTCTCCAAAATAAAACTTAGAGCAATCCCATAAGTGTGATCATCTGAAGATCAGATCGTCAAATCTTCTTTCAGAGCGATATTTCGATGCGATCACCCCGTCCTCAGGTCACAAAAAGTGAAATATATATTAAAAAAAGTCGTCGGCGAATCAACGACAATGTACTTCCCCAAAACCAATTAATCAATTAACTTTTCGCTTCTCCTCCAAAACCAGTCGACAGTTTGCGCTAATATTCAACAGTTCACTTACATAGGGGCTCCTAATTCCTTAAAGTAAAATTTAAGTCGACAAATGCATTAAATCGCCAGTTAATAGAATTTTTGAATTGAGACCAATTCCCTGAACCCTCTTCTCTTCTCCCGATTCTGTTGTAAAATTAATAAGTGTCGTCATAGGGTTTTGACTTCACATATGAGATTTTGTAACGATGCATACATTCTATCGCAGTTATTAGAGCCTTTGTCTTAAGCCTTCCCCTAATCCTCCCCTTGCCTTTGTTAGATTTGGCTGATAGTCAATTGGAGTTGTCGTTAAAAAGTTCTGGATTCACATATAAAATTTCGTGTTGATGCATTCATTCTATCGGGAGCTCTCTCACACACACACACAAGCACATAGACAGACATTTTTATTTCCCCAGCATTACGAAGTATAGGGGAAGTTATGGTTTTTTTTTCATATTTGGAATCTGGAGGTCGGAAGTAATGACATTTTGTTGAAAACTCCGTATCGAATTTTTGATCGATTTCATAATAAACATTTTTAATCATAATCACTAACCTGCGTAAAGTTACTACCAGCAAACTTACCAGCAATCCGGTAAACCTGCTTGGTAATCTGCTAATTATATAACATTATATTTTTGATTGATTTTATGGAGGGGCGGCTAAAAGCGTGGTTATTCTATGCAGAGCTTTGTCCCAGAGCCTGGTCATGACGATACTTCTCCACAAATGCCTTTCCCCTTCGAGCATTCCATCTTCATTCCATTTGTGGGTTCCAGGCCTCATCCTGCATAGTTCAAGCGCCAAACGAGTACCGAGAGCACAACATTTGTGTCTTTCAATGTTTCTGTCTATCCGTGAATCTTTTTGACCATTTATTAAAACATTTTTTAAAGACTTATTCGTTCAATGAATACCACCAATTATGGAGATGACATTATGGACATGAAAATTGAATAATTGTAAAGAAAAAAGTCGTCAATCACCGGCAATGTAATTCTCCAGCAGGAATTTATCAATTAAGTTTTCGCTCTGGCTCCAAAACCAATAGATCGTAAGTGCTAAAAATCAATAGTTGACTTACATACTGGCTTCTCAATCCTCATACTAAATTTAGTGTCCATACATTCATTACATCGGTAGTTATTGGAGTTTTTCAATCGAGCCCACGCATCTGAACCTATCCTTCCCTTCGACTAATTACGAGAAAAATTAGTAAGTGCTGTCCTTATGGGGTGTTGAATTTGAATATGCAATTTCATGTCGATACATTCATTAAATCGGCGGTTATTGAGGCTTAATTACTTCCGGTCCTTTTTCCCTCCTTTCCTTTGGCAAATTCAATCGGAAATAAATAGCTGTTGTTTTTACTGGTTTTTGAATTTACATACAAAATTTCGTGTTAATATATCGTTAAAAATGACAGTTATTAACGTTTTTGTGTTCAGCCCCTCTAAACCCCTTCTTTTCCTTGGCCGATGTGGCTGAAAACTAATAGGTGTCGTTATTATGGGGTTTTACATATAGCATTTTATGTCGATACATTCATTACATCGGCAGTTATTGAGGTTTTTGAGTTGAGCTCACCTCTGATCCCCCCCCCATCCCCTTTGAAAATTCAACAATGAATTACTGACCGACGACAAAATTTCGTTTACACTTGTAGTATAAAGTGCTGCTGAACATCGTCAATGTATATTTCCAAATCGAAAAGGTTAGAGAAAGAGAGGTCTTAAAGAGATAGAGAAATAGAGAGAAGTGTCTTAAAGAGAAAGGTCTTAAAGAGACAGAGAAATGTCTGAAAGAGGTAGGACAAAGGGAGAAAGAAGTGTCTTAAACAAGTAGAGTAAGAGAAAGAGAAGTGTCTCTAAGATAGTTTTTTTTTACTTTTTAAGACACTTTTTCTTTTTAGAAAAAGAAAAAAAAAAGAAAATTCTACACAAGTGGCCAGGAAAGTGGGAAATGTCCACCTCTGCTATGATAATCAGGATTTGCATTTTAGATTTGCATCTAATATCCTTCTTTTTAAAAAACGTTACAAAGGTAATTTTATGCAAACATCCTTGCATTTATTTTTCAGCCCCCTTCGGCTTGGTGCAGTCACAGAATTCTTACCCCCTCTCTCTCTTTCATCCCTATCACAAATTCAGAAACTTTGTTATGTTCCATCTTCAAGGAAAGGAAATAAAGCTTGTCTAAGAAGTTCCTCTTTACGGAAAATTATTCAAGAGGAATAATTATTATTATTTACATTTTTCTTTGAAGGGTGTACCGCCATTTTGAAAACCATACACAAATTTCCATATAAAAACAGAGAAGTAAAAAATATTTAAGTTACTATCAAGTTGGCTTTGGTATATCGTCGGAAATGTTTAGGAAAACCCTTTGATCATGCAATTCTATTGAAAAAAATGAATAAAATCAAGAAGACGTAACGTATGGCATATAAATGAAAACAAATATGTGATGTGGCCATGACATTCTTATACCAACCACACTTAGGAATTACTCGGATCTCCCCCCTTCTCAAAATAATTTCACACTGGCATAAATGTGTATATGAAAGTAATGAGCTGGCGTCAGCGGTATTTTTTTAAATTTCATTCTACAGTGTAATTGTGGTATGCGTGACTGTCTTCTGAGCTCAAGATCGTGGGTTCGAAACTCGACCGAGACACTTAGTTTATTTCATCTGGGAGGTAAAATAAATTAAGCACGCCGTCCTTCGGATGGGGTTAAGTGATGGTCCCGAGATGCGATGTCAGATACTCGTTAAAGACCCCTGCACTAGGTGAATAAAAAATTTAGGGAAGGCAAAATTTAGGACTCCCACAGTAGAGTCGATATGACCTCGTAGTTAAAGCCTGGGCATGAGTCATAATATGAAATGATTTTGAGAAGGAGGAGAGAGTGGTCTGTAAGCGGGGTCCGTATAAGAAAGTCATACGTAGTCATCATATACGTGCGTATTTAATTTTTTTCTTAATTTTTAGAAATTTTCATTAAAACTACCAACAATAAAAAAATATTTTATAATTAATTGCTAGACGATACAATTTAAACATTGGTTTTAAAAATTTCCTACTGAAATTTATTTTTCATTGGTTGAGGCACTAGAACTTTTGCCGTATCCTATCTCAAATTTTAGCGATCTTGAATTTTATAAAAAATATTTTACCTAATAACCAATTTTTTAATAGGAATAACAGTTTTCGGGTAAATCAAGGCAATTACTAAAAATATGTGTTTCAAAACTACTATTTCAAGACGGTTTTCGGCATGTATTTCAAAAACCGGACGACATATGAAAAATCTTATTGTTTATAAAATTTATATTTTAGTTTTCTCTACAACTATTGCTTGAAAAGAATTTTGATTAGTTCAGAAACATAAACGGTATCCTGTAAAATGTAAAGCACCAGAGAAGTGGTTTCAATTTTCGTCCGATTTCGTCCGAAAATCTAATCAGATCAAAGTTACTGCATTTGACCATTCATTCCAAATTTCATGTTCATAGCTATAATGGTTTTTGCGGTAGAGCAACCTTCTAATTACGTACACACACAGTCACACACGCACAGTCAGACATCGTGCGAAAATGGTCAAAAACGTATTCAGGGACCTTGAAACGTGAAATTTCGTTGAAACATTTAATTTACATTTTTTAATAACCACAATATGTAAGTCAACTATTGATTTTTAGACCAAACGATCGATTGGTTTTGCTGGAAAAGAGATTTTCCATACTGGCGAAGTACACTGACGGTGATTTACTGACGATTTTTTTGTTTATGCAATGGTATATTTGTAAATAGATTTTGTGATATATTTTATATAAATTTGTAATTTATAATTATATAATAATAATAATAATAATTAGGTTTAGATGAGCGCGCCTTCATTTCAAGGTCGAACGGCTCCAATATGCAGACCCAGGCCGTCTCTCCTTCCAAACTCACAGCTGGCAGCTTCCATCTCATTTTCTCCATTCGACTACTCATTATTTTCAATTAGCTTAATATAATGATGTTCCTGGATTATATAATACAAAATATGGCGCGGATAGCTGAGGTAGCGTCCTTGCCTACTCAGCTCAAGATCCCAGGTTCGAAACCTGCTTTTTTGTCTGAAAGATTAGATCCCTTGGATGGGACGTTAAGCCTAAGCCTATACGATGGTAGGGAGCGAATAAACGTGAGTAGGCAACATTTAGAAACCTCACTGTAGAATCGGGCTCATGTCCACCAGATAACGAAAGTGCGCTCTGCTAATAGGCGATATGACCACGTAGTTAAAGCCCGGGCATGAGTCACAATAACTAAGTATAATTGGCCTAGAGCGTAGGGCTTTGGTCGCATGGTCTCATCATGGCTACGGGTTCGAATCTCGGCCGGCAGTGAGTTTTATTTCGTAGATAGAACTCCTTCCCGAGGCCATGGAAGTTGTAACTAAATAACATCGATATAGAGACATGACTAAAATATCTTACAGATGCTCAATAATACAAAAAAACTAAAAAAATGAATAACTATAATACAAAATGTATATAATTAAAAGTAGATAACTATAATACAAAATGTATATAATTAAAAGTAGATAACTATAATATTCTTGATTTTCTGAAACAAGTAGAGTAATCCTTAATAAATATTTTCTTCATGTACTGTCAGTTTAATATTCCACTTGACTATATACAAAAATATTATGGTTCACGAAAGCGATTTTTTGATGCCACGCAGGCTTCAACTACAGGGTCATATCGCCTACTACCATAGAACTCTGTCGTCGCTCTGGTGAACCTGAAGCCTGACTCTACTGTGGGACTTGAACTTGTTTGGGATGTTGGAATGTTGGTTTTTACCGGCATTTCTTCCAGAGGTGTATTATTTTTTCCGGCATTTCTTCCAGAGGTGTATTATTTTTTCCTTTTTTTGACAATATTTCGGGACATTTTCACGTCCCTTTTTCTGGTCACGAAATATTGTCAAAAAAAGACACCTCTGGTAGAAATGCCGGATAGGGGTCTTTAACGAGTACCTGACATCGCACAGGATAAATGTCTCGAATGATAGCTGAAATGAAAAAAGTAAATAATATAGCGAAGAAAGGTATCCGAGCGGACTTCTGTCGGTTCATTAATTAGTTTCCAAGAGAATAATAGTTATACCGGAGCAGGGGCTCTTAATAATTAACTATTAAGTAAATTAAATATTCAGAGCTACTGTTTAATTATTAAGTAGGGTTGCGTCCTGGCTAGGAGACCCGCATTTCTATAGTTCCGGGGTTTGATACAGCTTCGGTAAAGCACAGTCCGGATGATCAGCCGTCCTACCTGGAGTAATTGCAAGCGTCCTGGCTAGGAGACCCGTATTTCCATAGCTCCGGGGTTTCATACAGCTTCGGTAAAGCACAGTCCGGATGATCAGCCATCCTACCTGGAGGAGTTGTTGCAAGCGTCCTGGCTAGGAGACCTGCATTTCCATAGCTCCGGGGTTTCATACAGCTTCGGTAAAGCACAGTCCGGATGATCAGCCATCCTACCTGGAGGAGTTGTTGCAAGCGTCCTGGCTAGGAGACCTGCATTTCCATAGCTCCGGGGTTTCATACAGCTTCGGTAAAGCACAGTCCGGATGATCAGCCGTCCTACCTGGAGGAGTTGTTGCAAGCGTCCTGGCTAGGAGACTTGCATTTCCATAGCTCCGGGGTTTCATACAGCTTCGGTAAAGCACAGTCCGGATGATCAGCCGTCCTACTTGGAGGAGTTGTTGCAAGCGTCCTGGCTAGGAGACCCGTATTTCCATAGCTCCGGGGTTTCATACAGCTTCGGTAAAGCACAGTCCGGATGATCAGCTGTCCTCCATGGAGGAGTTGTTGCAAGCGCGCGAGGCCCCAATGCATCTTTCTTAGTCTTAATATTTGGAGAGAATTGGTTCTATCTCACATCTGAGTGCACTAAAACGTTGGGAATTTCATAAAAAACATTTTTTGTGGGGCCACATTTTCGATAGCACTAAGCTTTTTTGCATAAATCAATTAAATGTCTCAAAAATGGATTCCTAGATTATTTTATGACGGTTTTCGGATATATCTCGCAAACCGGACTGCCTTTTTTTATCTACAAACTGTACAACATATACATTAGGTAGATGTGTCTATATAGAATATACACAAGGTTAGGTAGATGTGTCTATATAGAATATACATGAGATGGGAGAAGCCAGCTAATGCTGACACACACTAAGAATGTTCATTTAATAACAGGTCCGTCCGTTTTAGACGACATGGGAATCAGGATAGCTATGTGAGGACATGCATTGCGTGAGAGGAATAGGATGGCTGCTGAGGTTCGTATGGAATTTTTTTAAATGGGTCTGTATTAAACCTTGTACTTATGGGATGTTGAGATCTTTATGAAGGATTGAGTTAGGGACATAGAAAGGCGCATTTGCTATGCTGACGACTTTGGATTGAAAGGATTGGATTCTATTGTTGTTGGAATTTTTATCAGAGTCCCAGAAATGAAGTCAAAATGGGTTGTTTTATAAATAGTCAATTTGTTTTGTATTGATAATTAGATTTGGGGCCAAGTATGCAGTACATATCGTCAGTTTAGTTCTATTCTCTTAGGTTACAGTTAAGTCAACTGTCCAGGTGGGACCCCAGGTAGCGAACTTGATTCGAATAAGTTGTTGCATATAAGATGTGCATTACTGTTTTCTCTGATGTGGACTTATCATATTTTGTGTCAAATTCTAATCAGATCTAAGTTAGAACATGTGACAACTTAATCTCAAAATTTAAGTTCATTTCTACAATCTTTTCTGATTTAGTGCGCTCACAAAAGTTCCAGTCACATACACACACACACTGAATAGCAACGACGCGAAATTTGTTCCAACTTCTATGGGGGTCATAGTTTGCGCAAGTTTTCAAAACAACACCTAGATAGCAGCAGCTGTTTTATATTCTGTTTATCTATTCATACTTGACTATTATTATTATCAATAAGTTTATATGAGATAAGACAGTTTAACTTTGTCTATGGAGATATTGACACTGTTTTCCAAAGATATTGAAATGTCTGCTTTGTTTGAGACTCAGAGGGGAACATTATCTGGACATTGATAATTTCAAGTTGTGTGAATGTGCGCAGTCTGGTTTGTTTCTTGTGCGTTAGCAAGTTGAGTTTTGGTAATATTTGCGCAAACTGATTGCGCACATTTCCGTGCAAATTCAGCTCTTTCTCTAAAATTAGATTAAAAGAAATACAAATAACTTCCTTCTTGTAAGTCTTCCTTGTTTTAGAAAAATATGAATGAAAAAAGAAAACCTTTTTCCTTTCATCATTTGAGATTACTTACTTTTTATATTCAAGAAAATTTTCTTTTCTTTTTAGTTAAGTATTTTTTTATTTTTTTATTAAAGATTTCTCTTATTTCAAACTTTTTCTTTGATTGTATCGTTAAAAACGTACGTATATAACATGAGAAAAGGAAATTGAAAAAGTCTTCAGTGTAAACATATCATGTGTGATTATTCATGTTTATTATGTTTCCGCGTACTCTCTAAACTCTCCCCCTCCTTTGTCTGATTTGATTCAAAATGTGGCCTGAAGTTAGGTGTCGTCCTTACAGGAGTCACAGACACCTTTTTTTTTTTTTTTTTTTTTTGAATCTGGGTAGGAAAACATGAAATCTCCGCATCGAATTTGCAACTGTTTACATAACTTCCCCTATACTTCGTATAGCTGGGAAAGTGAACATTTCTGTCATTGTGTTTGTGATAATTACGATAGAATGAATTTATTAACACGAAATTGTATATATCTGTATCCAGAACCCTATGACAATGGCACCTATTGATTTTCAGCCATACCCGCCGAAGGGAAAGGGGAGATTTACACAAATTTCTAATAACTACGTAATGTAAAATTTCGTCTCATTCTTGTTGGGAGTTATCATGTTTACAGACTGACAATGAAGTTTTTTTTTTTTTAATTTGCGGAATCTGTGGTAGAAAAACATGAATTTCCGGTGAAAAGTGAACATCGAATTTTGTCCGATTACTTAACTATTCTTATACCTATATATCGGGAAAATAAAAATAAGTTTATATCCTGAGATAATCTATAAGAGGTTTAGGGGGTAGGGGGACCTACCTGCGGAGAGACGGGACTACATCGGATCTGTTTTCAAGATATATGTTTGTTTGTGAGGAGGGGGGGAGAGTTTTTAAAGAAATAATACTGAAGAAGAGAGAGAAATAGGGACGAAAGAAGAAAAGTGGGACAAACAGGAGCATTTCAAACTTGACAGAGGGGGGGAGCACAAAAGAAGTCCCCCCTCACGAATGTTGCCGTCAGAAAGAGACAAACACAGCCCCACCCTCCATCCACTTTCCATTTGTCTCTAAATTCCCTTCAACAAGCTTAAAAAATACGAATCTATTTTATAGGTTAGACATTCTCATTATATTATAGATTTATAAATAACTTAAACAAAAAAATTTGGAACTATAGACAGATGGACGCCGGACATTTAGGCGCGGTCGTATCGGCGCGGGAACACTTGAGACGTTGTACGTATATTTGATTATTTTTTTTTTTTTTTTTAATCAAACTAATAAAAAAATGAAAATATCAAACATTAACAAGCAATATTATTATGTTGTTATTTTTGACGATATCTTCACCTTACTTTTAAATATTTCTGCTCCTATGGACTTTTACTAGATAGAATTCGGCAATTCTTGATGGCGACCTCACAACTCAATAAACTTTAGTTTGAAAATATTTCCATATTGTCCTATCTAATACGATAATGCACTACATAAATTAGGGATACCGTTGTGAGCTGTGTTAACAGTTTTTTTTTAAGATATGTTAATAAAAATAAATCGATTAAAAAAATAGTTGATCCAATACTTAATATTATATACGAGTACTTCTTTGAGGTTCTGGAGGGTTCTAACCATCTCTACCTTCACCGTGCCTACGCTCTGTTCCAGGGTATATACTCCACTAACATCGGACCTCTCTTAGAGGTTCTGGAGGGTTCTAACCACCTCTACTTCACCGTGCCTACGCTCTGTTCCAGGGTATATACTCCACTAACATCGGACCTCTCTTAGAGGTTCTGGAGGGTTCTAACCACCTCTACTTCACCGTGCCTACGCTCTGTTCCAGGGTAAATACTCCACAAACATCGGACCTCTCTTAGAGGTTCTGGAGGGTTCTAACCACCTCTACCTTCACCGTGCCTACGCTCTGTTCCAGGGTAAATACTCCACTAACATCGGACCTCTCTTAGAGGTTCTGGAGGGTTCTAACCACCTCTACCTTCACCGTGCCTACGCTCTGTTCCAGGGTAAATACTCCACTAACATCGGACCTCTCTTAGAGGTTCTGGAGGGTTCTAACCACTTCTACTTCACCGTGCCTACGCTCTGTTCCAGGGTATATACTCCACCAACATCGGACCTCTCTTAGAGGTTCTGGAGGGTTCTAACCATCTCTACCTTCACCGTGCCTACGCTCTGTTCCAGGGTATATACTCCACTAACATCGGACCTCTCTTAGAGGTTCTGGAGGGTTCTAACCACCTCTACTTCACCGTGCCTACGCTCTGTTCCAGGGTAAATACTCCACTAACATCGGACCTCTCTTAGAGGTTCTGGAGGGTTCTAACCACCTCTACTTCACCGTGCCTACGCTCTGTTCCAGGGTATATACTCCACTAACATCGGACCTCTCTTAGAGGTTCTGGAGGGTTCTAACCATCTCTACCTTCACCGTGCCTACGCTCTGTTCCAGGGTAAATACTCCACTAACATCGGACCTCTCTTAGAGGTTCTGGAGGGTTCTAACCACCTCTACCTTCACCGTGCCTACGCTCTGTTCCAGGGTATATACTCCACTAACATCGGACCTCTCTTAGAGGTTCTGGAGGGTTCTAACCACCTCTACTTCACCGTGCCTACGCTCTGTTCCAGGGTATATACTCCACTAACATCGGACCTCTCTTAGAGGTTCTGGAGGGTTCTAACCATCTCTACCTTCACCGTGCCTACGCTCTGTTCCAGGGTATATACTCCACTAACATCGGACCTCTCTTAGAGGTTCTGGAGGGTTCTAACCACCTCTACTTCACCGTGCCTACGCTCTGTTCCAGGGTATATACTCCACTAACATCGGACCTCTCTTAGAGGTTCTGGAGGGTTCTAACCACCTCTACCTTCACCGTGCCTACGCTCTGTTCCAGGGTATATACTCCACTAACATCGGACCTCTCTTAGAGGTTCTGGAGGGTTCTAACCACCTCTACCTTCACCGTGCCTACGCTCTGTTCCAGGGTATATACTCCACTAACATCGGACCTCTCTTAGAGGTTCTGGAGGGTTCTAACCACCTCTACTTCACCGTGCCTACGCTCTGTTCCAGGGTATATACTCCACTAACATCGGACCTCTCTTAGAGGTTCTGGAGGGTTCTAACCACCTCTACTTCACCGTGCCTACGCTCTGTTCCAGGGTAAATACTCCACTAACATCGGACCTCTCTTAGAGGTTCTGGAGGGTTCTAACCATCTCTACCTTCACCGTGCCTACGCTCTGTTCCAGGGTATATACTCCACTAACATCGGACCTCTCTTAGAGGTTCTGGAGGGTTCTAACCACCTCTACTTCACCGTGCCTACGCTCTGTTCCAGGGTATATACTCCACCAACATCAGACCTCTCTTAGAGGTTCTGGAGGGTTCTAACCATCTCTACCTTCACCGTGCCTACGCTCTGTTCCAGGGTATATACTCCACTAACATCGGACCTCTCTTAGAGGTTCTGGAGGGTTCTAACCACCTCTACTTCACCGTGCCTACGCTCTGTTCCAGGGTATATACTCCACCAACATCGGACCTCTCTTAGAGGTTCTGGAGGGTTCTAACCACCTCTACTTCACCGTGCCTACGCTCTGTTCCAGGGTATATACTCCACTAACATCGGACCTCTCTTAGAGGTTCTGGAGGGTTCTAACCACCTCTACTTCACCGTGCCTACGCTCTGTTCCAGGGTATATACTCCACTAACATCGGACCTCTCTTAGAGGTTCTGGAGGGTTCTAACCACCTCTACCTTCACCGTGCCTACGCTCTGTTCCAGGGTATATACTCCACTAACATCGGACCTCTCTTAGAGGTTCTGGAGGGTTCTAACCACCTCTACCTTCACCGTGCCTACGCTCTGTTCCAGGGTATATACTCCACTAACATCGGACCTCTCTTAGAGGTTCTGGAGGGTTCTAACCACCTCTACTTCACCGTGCCTACGCTCTGTTCCAGGGTATATACTCCACTAACATCGGACCTCTCTTAGAGGTTCTGGAGGGTTCTAACCATCTCTACCTTCACCGTGCCTACGCTCTGTTCCAGGGTATATACTCCACTAACATCGGACCTCTCTTAGAGGTTCTGGAGGGTTCTAACCACCTCTACTTCACCGTGCCTACGCTCTGTTCCAGGGTATATACTCCACTAACATCGGACCTCTCTTAGAGGTTCTGGAGGGTTCTAACCACCTCTACCTTCACCGTGCCTACGCTCTGTTCCAGGGTATATACTCCACTAACATCGGACCTCTCTTAGAGGTTCTGGAGGGTTCTAACCACCTCTACCTTCACCGTGCCTACGCTCTGTTCCAGGGTATATACTCCACTAACATCGGACCTCTCTTAGAGGTTCTGGAGGGTTCTAACCACCTCTACTTCACCGTGCCTACGCTCTGTTCCAGGGTATATACTCCACTAACATCGGACCTCTCTTAGAGGTTCTGGAGGGTTCTAACCACCTCTACTTCACCGTGCCTACGCTCTGTTCCAGGGTAAATACTCCACTAACATCGGACCTCTCTTAGAGGTTCTGGAGGGTTCTAACCACCTCTACTTCACCGTGCCTACGCTCTGTTCCAGGGTAAATACTCCACTAACATCGGACCTCTCTTAGAGGTTCTGGAGGGTTCTAACCACCTCTACTTCACCGTGCCTACGCTCTGTTCCAGGGTATATACTCCACTAACATCGGACCTCTCTTAGAGGTTCTGGAGGGTTCTAACCATCTCTACCTTCACCGTGCCTACGCTCTGTTCCAGGGTAAATACTCCACTAACATCGGACCTCTCTTAGAGGTTCTGGAGGGTTCTAACCACCTCTACTTCACCGTGCCTACGCTCTGTTCCAGGGTATATACTCCACTAACAAGGGACCTCTCTTTGAGGTTCTGGAGGGTTCTAACCACCTCTACCTTCACCGTGCCTATGCCCTGTTCCAGGGTATATACTCCACCAACATCGGACCTCTCTTTGGGGTTCTGGAGGGTTCTAACCACCTCTACCTTCATCGTGCCTATGCCCTGTTCCAGGGTATATACTCCACCACATCGGACCTCTCTTTGAGGTTCTGGAGGGTTCTAACCACCTCTACCTTCACCGTGCCTATGCCCTGTTCCAGGGTATATACTCCACCAACATCGGACCTCTCTTTGGGGTTCTGGAGGGTTCTAACCACCTCTACCTTCATCGTGCCTATGCCCTGTTCCAGGGTATATACTCCACCACATCGGACCTCTCTTTGAGGTTCTGGAGGGTTCTAACCACCTCTACCTTCACCGTGCCTATGCCCTGTTCCAGGGTATATACTCCACTAACATCGGACCTCTCTTTGAGGTTCTGGAGGGTTCTAACCACCTCTACCTTCACCGTGCCTATGTCCTGTTCCAGGGTATATACTCCACAAACATCGGACCTCTCTTTGAGGTTCTGGAGGGTTCTAACCACCTCTACCTTCACCGTGCCTACGCTCTGTTCCAGGGTATATACTCCACCAACATCGGACCTCTCTTTGGGGTTCTGGAGGGTTCTAACCACCTCTACCTTCACCGTGCCTACGCTCTGTTCCAGGGTATATACTCCACAAACATCGGACCTCTCTTTGGGGTTCTGGAGGGTTCTAACCACCTCTACTTCACCGTGCCTACGCTCTGTTCCAGGGTATATACTCCACTAACATCGGACCTCTCTTAGAGGTTCTGGAGGGTTCTAACCACCTCTACCTTCACCGTGCCTACGCTCTGTTCCAGGGTATATACTCCACTAACATCGGACCTCTCTTAGAGGTTCTGGAGGGTTCTAACCACCTCTACCTTCACCGTGCCTACGCTCTGTTCCAGGGTATATACTCCACTAACATCGGACCTCTCTTAGAGGTTCTGGAGGGTTCTAACCACCTCTACTTCACCGTGCCTACGCTCTGTTCCAGGGTATATACTCCACTAACATCGGACCTCTCTTAGAGGTTCTGGAGGGTTCTAACCATCTCTACCTTCACCGTGCCTACGCTCTGTTCCAGGGTATATACTCCACTAACATCGGACCTCTCTTAGAGGTTCTGGAGGGTTCTAACCACCTCTACTTCACCGTGCCTACGCTCTGTTCCAGGGTATATACTCCACTAACATCGGACCTCTCTTAGAGGTTCTGGAGGGTTCTAACCACCTCTACCTTCACCGTGCCTACGCTCTGTTCCAGGGTATATACTCCACTAACATCGGACCTCTCTTAGAGGTTCTGGAGGGTTCTAACCACCTCTACCTTCACCGTGCCTACGCTCTGTTCCAGGGTATATACTCCACTAACATCGGACCTCTCTTAGAGGTTCTGGAGGGTTCTAACCACCTCTACTTCACCGTGCCTACGCTCTGTTCCAGGGTATATACTCCACTAACATCGGACCTCTCTTAGAGGTTCTGGAGGGTTCTAACCACCTCTACTTCACCGTGCCTACGCTCTGTTCCAGGGTAAATACTCCACTAACAACGGACCTCTCTTAGAGGTTCTGGAGGGTTCTAACCACCTCTACCTTCACCGTGCCTATGCCCTGTTCCAGGGTATATACTCCACAAACATCGGACCTCTCTTTGAGGTTCTGGAGGGTTCTAACCACCTCTACCTTCACCGTGCCTACGCTCTGTTCCAGGGTATATACTCCACCAACATCGGACCTCTCTTTGGGGTTCTGGAGGGTTCTAACCACCTCTACCTTCACCGTGCCTACGCTCTGTTCCAGGGTATATACTCCACAAACATCGGACCTCTCTTTGGGGTTCTGGAGGGTTCTAACCACCTCTACCTTCACCGTGCCTACGCTCTGTTCCAGGGTATATACTCCACCACATCGGACCTCTCTTTGAGGTTCTGGAGTGTTCTAACCACCTCTACCTTCACCGTGCCTATGCCCTGTTCCAGGGTATATACTCCACAAACATCGGACCTCTCTTTGAGGTTCTGGAGGGTTCTAACCACCTCTACCTTCACCGTGCCTACGCTCTCTTCCAGGGTATATACTCCACCAACATCGGACCTCTCTTTGGGGTTCTGGAGGGTTCTAACCACCTCTACCCTCACCGTGCCTATGCCCTGTTCCAGGGTATATACTCCACCAACATCGGACCTCTCTTTGAGGTTCTGGAGGGTTCTAACCACCTCTACCTTCACCGTGCCTATGCCCTGTTCCAGGGTATATACTCCACCAACATCGGACCTCTCTTTGGGGTTCTGGAGGGTTCTAACCACCTCTACCCTCACCGTGCCTATGCCCTGTTCCAGGGTATATACTCCACTAACATCGGACCTCTCTTAGAGGTTCTGGAGGGTTCTAACCACCTCTACTTCACCGTGCCTACGCTCTGTTCCAGGGTATATACTCCACTAACATCGGACCTCTCTTAGAGGTTCTGGAGGGTTCTAACCACCTCTACCTTCACCGTGCCTACGCTCTGTTCCAGGGTATATACTCCACTAACATCGGACCTCTCTTAGAGGTTCTGGAGGGTTCTAACCACCTCTACTTCACCGTGCCTACGCTCTGTTCCAGGGTATATACTCCACTAACATCGGACCTCTCTTAGAGGTTCTGGAGGGTTCTAACCATCTCTACCTTCACCGTGCCTACGCTCTGTTCCAGGGTATATACTCCACTAACATCGGACCTCTCTTAGAGGTTCTGGAGGGTTCTAACCACCTCTACTTCACCGTGCCTACGCTCTGTTCCAGGGTATATACTCCACTAACATCGGACCTCTCTTAGAGGTTCTGGAGGGTTCTAACCACCTCTACCTTCACCGTGCCTACGCTCTGTTCCAGGGTATATACTCCACTAACATCGGACCTCTCTTAGAGGTTCTGGAGGGTTCTAACCACCTCTACCTTCACCGTGCCTACGCTCTGTTCCAGGGTATATACTCCACTAACATCGGACCTCTCTTAGAGGTTCTGGAGGGTTCTAACCACCTCTACTTCACCGTGCCTACGCTCTGTTCCAGGGTATATACTCCACTAACATCGGACCTCTCTTAGAGGTTCTGGAGGGTTCTAACCACCTCTACTTCACCGTGCCTACGCTCTGTTCCAGGGTAAATACTCCACTAACATCGGACCTCTCTTAGAGGTTCTGGAGGGTTCTAACCACCTCTACTTCACCGTGCCTACGCTCTGTTCCAGGGTAAATACTCCACTAACATCGGACCTCTCTTAGAGGTTCTGGAGGGTTCTAACCACCTCTACTTCACCGTGCCTACGCTCTGTTCCAGGGTATATACTCCACTAACATCGGACCTCTCTTAGAGGTTCTGGAGGGTTCTAACCATCTCTACCTTCACCGTGCCTACGCTCTGTTCCAGGGTAAATACTCCACTAACATCGGACCTCTCTTAGAGGTTCTGGAGGGTTCTAACCACCTCTACTTCACCGTGCCTACGCTCTGTTCCAGGGTATATACTCCACTAACAAGGGACCTCTCTTTGAGGTTCTGGAGGGTTCTAACCACCTCTACCTTCACCGTGCCTATGCCCTGTTCCAGGGTATATACTCCACCAACATCGGACCTCTCTTTGGGGTTCTGGAGGGTTCTAACCACCTCTACCTTCATCGTGCCTATGCCCTGTTCCAGGGTATATACTCCACCACATCGGACCTCTCTTTGAGGTTCTGGAGGGTTCTAACCACCTCTACCTTCACCGTGCCTATGCCCTGTTCCAGGGTATATACTCCACCAACATCGGACCTCTCTTTGGGGTTCTGGAGGGTTCTAACCACCTCTACCTTCATCGTGCCTATGCCCTGTTCCAGGGTATATACTCCACCACATCGGACCTCTCTTTGAGGTTCTGGAGGGTTCTAACCACCTCTACCTTCACCGTGCCTATGCCCTGTTCCAGGGTATATACTCCACTAACATCGGACCTCTCTTTGAGGTTCTGGAGGGTTCTAACCACCTCTACCTTCACCGTGCCTATGTCCTGTTCCAGGGTATATACTCCACAAACATCGGACCTCTCTTTGAGGTTCTGGAGGGTTCTAACCACCTCTACCTTCACCGTGCCTACGCTCTGTTCCAGGGTATATACTCCACCAACATCGGACCTCTCTTTGGGGTTCTGGAGGGTTCTAACCACCTCTACCTTCACCGTGCCTACGCTCTGTTCCAGGGTATATACTCCACAAACATCGGACCTCTCTTTGGGGTTCTGGAGGGTTCTAACCACCTCTACTTCACCGTGCCTACGCTCTGTTCCAGGGTATATACTCCACTAACATCGGACCTCTCTTAGAGGTTCTGGAGGGTTCTAACCACCTCTACCTTCACCGTGCCTACGCTCTGTTCCAGGGTATATACTCCACTAACATCGGACCTCTCTTAGAGGTTCTGGAGGGTTCTAACCACCTCTACCTTCACCGTGCCTACGCTCTGTTCCAGGGTATATACTCCACTAACATCGGACCTCTCTTAGAGGTTCTGGAGGGTTCTAACCACCTCTACTTCACCGTGCCTACGCTCTGTTCCAGGGTATATACTCCACTAACATCGGACCTCTCTTAGAGGTTCTGGAGGGTTCTAACCATCTCTACCTTCACCGTGCCTACGCTCTGTTCCAGGGTATATACTCCACTAACATCGGACCTCTCTTAGAGGTTCTGGAGGGTTCTAACCACCTCTACTTCACCGTGCCTACGCTCTGTTCCAGGGTATATACTCCACTAACATCGGACCTCTCTTAGAGGTTCTGGAGGGTTCTAACCACCTCTACCTTCACCGTGCCTACGCTCTGTTCCAGGGTATATACTCCACTAACATCGGACCTCTCTTAGAGGTTCTGGAGGGTTCTAACCACCTCTACCTTCACCGTGCCTACGCTCTGTTCCAGGGTATATACTCCACTAACATCGGACCTCTCTTAGAGGTTCTGGAGGGTTCTAACCACCTCTACTTCACCGTGCCTACGCTCTGTTCCAGGGTATATACTCCACTAACATCGGACCTCTCTTAGAGGTTCTGGAGGGTTCTAACCACCTCTACTTCACCGTGCCTACGCTCTGTTCCAGGGTAAATACTCCACTAACAACGGACCTCTCTTAGAGGTTCTGGAGGGTTCTAACCACCTCTACCTTCACCGTGCCTATGCCCTGTTCCAGGGTATATACTCCACAAACATCGGACCTCTCTTTGAGGTTCTGGAGGGTTCTAACCACCTCTACCTTCACCGTGCCTACGCTCTGTTCCAGGGTATATACTCCACCAACATCGGACCTCTCTTTGGGGTTCTGGAGGGTTCTAACCACCTCTACCTTCACCGTGCCTACGCTCTGTTCCAGGGTATATACTCCACAAACATCGGACCTCTCTTTGGGGTTCTGGAGGGTTCTAACCACCTCTACCTTCACCGTGCCTACGCTCTGTTCCAGGGTATATACTCCACCACATCGGACCTCTCTTTGAGGTTCTGGAGTGTTCTAACCACCTCTACCTTCACCGTGCCTATGCCCTGTTCCAGGGTATATACTCCACAAACATCGGACCTCTCTTTGAGGTTCTGGAGGGTTCTAACCACCTCTACCTTCACCGTGCCTACGCTCTCTTCCAGGGTATATACTCCACCAACATCGGACCTCTCTTTGGGGTTCTGGAGGGTTCTAACCACCTCTACCCTCACCGTGCCTATGCCCTGTTCCAGGGTATATACTCCACCAACATCGGACCTCTCTTTGAGGTTCTGGAGGGTTCTAACCACCTCTACCTTCACCGTGCCTATGCCCTGTTCCAGGGTATATACTCCACCAACATCGGACCTCTCTTTGGGGTTCTGGAGGGTTCTAACCACCTCTACCCTCACCGTGCCTATGCCCTGTTCCAGGGTATATACTCCACGAACATCGGACCTCTCTTTGAGGTTCTGGAGGGTTCTAACCACCTCTACCTTCACCGTGCCTATGCCCTGTTCTAGGGTATATACTCCACCAACATCGGACCTCTCTTTGGGGTTCTGGAGGGTTCTAACCACCTCTACCCTCACCGTGCCTATGCCCTGTTCCAGGGTATATACTCCACCAACATCGGACCTCTCTTTGAGGTTCTGGAGGGTTCTAACCACCTCTACCTTCACCGTGCCTATGCCCTGTTCCAGGGTATATACTCCACTAACATCGGACCTCTCTTTGAGGTTCTGGAGGGTTCTAACCACCTCTACCTTCACCGTGCCTATGCCCTGTTCCAGGGTATATACTCCAGCAACATCGGACCTCTCTTTGGGGTTCTGGAGGGTTCTAACCACCTCTACCCTCACCGTGCCTATGCCCTGTTCCAGGGTATATACTCCACCACATCGGACCTCTCTTTGAGGTTCTGGAGGGTTCTAACCACCTCTACCTTCACCGTGCCTATGCCCTGTTCCAGGGTATATACTCCACCAACATCAGACCTCTCTTTGAGGTTCTGGAGGGTTCTAACCACCTCTACCTTCACCGTGCCTATGCCCTGTTCCAGGGTATATACTCCACCAACATCGGACCTCTCTCTGAGGTTCTGGAGGGTTCTAACCACCTCTACCTTCACCTTGCCTATGCCCTGTTCCAGGGTTTATACTCCACCAACATCGGACCTCTCTTTGGGGTTCTGGAGGGTTCTAACCACCTCTACCCTCACCGTGCCTATGCCCTGTTCCAGGGTATATACTCCACCAACATCGGACCTCTCTTTGAGGTTCTGGAGGGTTCTAACCACCTCTACCTTCACCGTGCCTATGCCCTGTTCCAGGGTATATACTCCACCAACATCGGACCTCTCTTTGAGGTTCTGGAGCGTTCTAACCACCTCTACCTTCACCGTGCCTACGCTCCGTTCCAGGGTATATACTCCACCAACCGGACCTCTCTTCCAGTCCCAAGTCCTCCCTCCGTCTGTCTTTGATCCCAATTACATCTTTGCTTTCCTCTTTTATCATCACAAATATTTGCCCTTCATTCTTTACACAACCCCCTCCCCCCCCCCCCCACCCTTCTTCGTTTTCTCTTTATTATTATTTCCCTTCCGTTTTCTCTTTACATTGAAAATATCATTTTTCGAAGGGGATGAAGAAAAGAAAAGTTTTATGTTCGTTCATGCTCTGTGACATATACGTTTATGGTCTCGAAATGTGAGTCACCTACATCCTGGCTAAAGAATCCAAAGATCTTAGGTTCGAATCCCATTATCTAGATTGATAGTGACACACTGTTTAGTTTGCGCTCTCCCTCTGAAACCAGTTTTCCGTTTTGAGTGAAAATCAATACGTGCTTTAAATAACATCTCAATCCTCATACTAAATTTTGTGTCGATACATTCATTTTACGAGTAGTTATTAGAGTTTCTGAGTTAGCCTCCTATGAAAAAAATATCCAATCAGTTAATAGGATTTTTTAGTGTTGATTTGGCTGAAAACCAAAAAGTTGAGTCATCGGGTTCTGGATACAAATATAAAATGTCTCGTTGATATATTCTTTCTATCGGGAGTCATAGTTTTCACAGTTACACACACAGATAGAAAATGTTTCTTTAATTTTTGGAATCAGGAGGCCGAAAAACATGAAATTCCCGTGAAATTGAAAACATCGAATTTCTGTCCATAGCAATTTCGTTATTTCCTCTACACTTTGTTCAGTTGGTGAAGTAAACCTTTCACTAAAAATCCACTCATAAAATTTCGTATCGTTACGACGATAAGGCAATTTTGAATTTTTTTTTTAGTTTTGATTCTACTGAAAATTAATAGGTTTCGTCCTTATTGTCTCCTGAATATTAACTGATATTAAATATCTAATATCTAAACACAAGGATATTCATCAGAGGGGGAGGGGGTAAAATTTCGTTGACAGGTTGAGTAACAGTCTGAATCTGTAAACGGATGACGTCATTAAACTGTGTGCGCAAGACCGAAAGAGGTCCTTCGCACATCAGTAGAACGTATTTTCCAATTTAAGTGAGCCTCTGGGCTAGGCAGTTGTTACGAAAATTGAAAATGTACAAATCATATATATAAAGCTGAAAATGTCTGTGCGTTGTACCGCTATAACTCACGAACGGCTTGATGGATTTGATTAATTTTTTTTTTAATTTGTTAGTCATCGGTATATAAGGGAAGAGGATTTCGGAGTAATATTAGTATTTTCTGCTATGCTGTAAAACATTTGTAAACTCTAGTTTGGTAATTATTGCAATCGATCAATAATTGCCTAATCGTGTTTAACTACGTTTCACAGTTGTCGCAACGCAATGCTTTTTTTTAGATTTTCGATTTAACTTTTCATCGATTATTTTTGTTTATATAATTTTTGGTATGAAAAATATTCTTTAATTTCTGTAATTAATATTTAATCTAATTGGCGTATGGAGAAATCTTCTATATGTTATATTAACCGGCCGATCTACGTAGTATCACTTATCCGGAACTGACATATTTGATGATTGCTTTTATGTTTCTCAGGAAAATAGACAGGAAAGAAGGCAGATGACAGGTTCAGTGAAGGATCTGAGGCAGTATGGAACTAGGACAACCCTGTCAAGTGACGACACATCACGTAGACTGCCGACCAATCAGCTAACAGATAATAACATAAAACCTGTTAGCTGATTGGATCTTCCTCCTTCGACGTCACATCAGTCCCCAGTTCATCTCTTGTTCTACAAGTAGGTAGACGCTATTTTAATTCTCCAGCTATACAAAGTATAGAGGAAGTTATATAATCGGTAAGAAATTCGATTTTGAGTTTTCACCGGAATTTTTAGTTTTCCGATCTCCTGACTCCAAAAATAAAAGATTGTCTTTATTTTTTTGGTTGGTAGGCGGATGCTTCTTAAATAAGTAATACAGACGTATCAGTCCAACAATATATTTTAATAACACCACACCTAGTTTCGGCAATTAACTGCCATCCTCAGGTAGTGAAGGTAGGGATCTATCGATACAAGTAAATACCAGTAAAATCGATAATTTTCTTTCGATATCGAATAGGTATCGAATAGATATTACTTGTATCGATTCAAATACTCTACTAATTTAAAATTTCAACAATTAAAAAAAATTATATACTGTAGCGGTCTATGTGACACTACATGGATGTATGAGAGTAGAGGGGAGTATTACTGCCGACTAGACCACGCCTACTAGAGATGCATAGGGGTTATCCGTATTGCATTTTTTTCTGTCAATAAAATTAAATAATGTTGATGATTGGCCTGCATAAAAATAATGATGTAAACCTGTGATGTCATGAAGTTGTATAAAAAAAAAATATGTTAATGGTTTTAAAAGAAAAAAAATTGAAAAGGCACTGGAACATGTGACCAATGAAATGTGGACATGATATAAGGAGGCCATGTTTTCTAGGCATGGTAAAAAAAGAGGTGGTTCGTTGTGAGAGTGTGAGTGGGGAGGTGCTTAGAGGAGTGACATACTAATAAAAATGTGTTTAGTGAACGAGTGATATGCCTGAGGACCCGGAAGCACCGCTAAAGAGTATCACGTTATGATCGATGGTCATGTGATGACGAGACATTGAACGAGAGTACGAAAGTCGAGAGAACAGAACATGATATAATTCAAGGGATAAACCCCAGGAGTCAGAAGGCAACGCGATGGACATACCTGCAACCTATTTTCGCAAATGAAACAACAATTGGATCATCTTGCCATCAGTTGGAATATTTCAAGCCTGTATGTGTGGTAAATCTATGTGTGTACTCCATGTAACTAACACCAAATTTTTTTATAAAAAAAATATAGATAAAAAAGTAAATTTTAAGATATAAAATAAACTAATTTAAAAAAATGTAATTTATTGTTCATTGTTTCTTTTAATGTTATAGCAACCATTTAATCTCATCTTTTTTATTATTGATTTATGAATGTAACTTCGTTTTATAGTATCTTTTTTTTTCGCGATTGATAAAATCAAAAGGTAAAAACCACCGTTACAATACATTCTTCAATTCATCTTCACCGTTTAACTTCTTACAATTTTCTTTTATTTGTTGTTGCAATGAAATACTGAACTCAAATTACGGTCCACGGACAAATGATATATATCGATGGTGATAACCTCATGTGTGATGTGATCACGCAGTCTGCATGATGCGTTCTTATTTCTTATCTTATTTACATTAAATGGTTTATCGTTTACGAAGGCATACGTTAGTTTAATTTTGAACAGAACATTGAACATGATTACGATTTCACCATTTTATTTTATTTTTACATTCTCTCGCTTATAAATTATAATTCCTCGTCCTATGGCGAAAGTGTGGATTTATTACAATAAGAACGATTCGATCTCAGCGACTTGCAATAGGTGTTTTATAAAAGTGAAATATTGTGGGAACACGAATAGTCTCCAGTAGTTTTATATCCTTAGTAAGAATAAATTGTATGTTTATTTTATAAGGCTTTTTATTATTTTCGGTATGTTTTTAATAATATAATTTTAGCTTATTCGATTTGATTTATTTGTTTCTAATGCCCACTACAATATCTCATTTATACCTGAGTAGTATCGAAAGTTTTATTCGATACTACTCATGAGTAAAAGTATCGATACTTCGTGGTATCGATTGAACTTGTAGTGAAGGGACGATAGCGTCCTCCCCAAGAAGGTGATTACCAGGGCCGTATCTAAGGGTGGCCAAGTGGAGGTGCTTTCCCGGACGACAAATTTGTGATGATTAACTGGATTTATTATATGTAGTTAGTTATTGTGACTCATGCTGGGGCTTTAACTAAAAGGTCATATCGCCTACTACCAGAGAGCTCTTTCGTCGTTCTGTTGGACATGAGCCCGACTCCACAATGGAAGTCTTAACTTTTGCCTACTCTAAATTTTTATTCACCTATGGCAGGGGTCTCTAACGAGTACTTGACATCGTACAGGCTCGGGACCAACGCTTAACGCTAAACTAAGGGCCACGGCCGGGTTTGGAACTCGCGATCTAGCATGCTACCGGCGCCCTTGCGGTTAATTAATGTATGTTGACATTCCAAACTAACAATCTCAGCCTGGAGGTCATACAGTAAGAAGAATTTCACGGGCCAGTGGGTTAGGTTGCTATGCAAACGAGTGCGGTTGCTTATAGTTACCTACCTTAAATGTTTCAATCGTATGAAGTCGCCAGTAGCTCAGCGGTGCGTGCTTGGTTACTATGTAAGATTGCGGGTTCGAAACCTGACCGAAGCCTTAGGTTTTTATATGGCAGGTGAAAAAACCTTGAGCACGGCATCTATTGGTGGGACGTTAAGCGATGGTCCTGAGCTTATGCGTTCAGGTAGGTACTCGTTAAAGACTCCTACCTTAGGTGAATGAACCTAAGTAGGCAACATTTAGGACTTTCACTGTAAAGTCCACCAAAGTGACGAAAGAGCGCTCTAGTAGTAAGCGATATGACTTCGCAGTTAAAGCCCGGGCATGAGTCATAATAACTAACATATCGTATGAAACTTCCAAATAATAATATATATTGATGATATATTGATTGTGGTGTTGAGGTGACTCCCTTGGCTCCAGCTGGATATATTGTAGACTGGTTTTCTTTAACTGGTGTTGTCCTCTATACTCTGCTTCTTTTTTCCTCAACATCTCGAACCCCGAGTAAGCTGGGCAGGGTCTACTAGTTGGACCAATTGTATCAAAAGATTCCAGCTAGCTCCCCATTAACACAGAGCTGCTGAGGGAGCAGGAGCCGATCAGGGGTAGTCAGGCATCAGCTGAGCCTAGGGGCCCTTTAACACCGCTCAAGTACCCCGGACAGAACCCGCGCCAGAGGCATGATAGTGCCACCTAGTAACTTAAAGGTGAACTACCATCACGGAAAATCATATTTGATTGGAGAAGTTTTTATAGTGGTTCACGGCTAGTGTAAAAATGTCACGGATGAGAGTTTGTATCGATATAAAATTAATAAAAATTATAAAAAAAATTTCGTGTTTAGATTCAGACCGGAAAACATAAAGTTTATGTATGCCATTGGAAAATCAATGTAGTATTTTTGACGAAGTCATAAATATGGAAAAAAAATAAATAATCGTGTTTTTCAGGCTAATAAAAGGACTTTATCAATGAATCTAAATTAGATTTGGAAGGGGAAGTTTTCCATTTATAATGAAGACAATGAGCGTATTAATTTATCCCCGTTACGAGAAGGAGCAAAGACGATAAATATCCAATCTGGAGACTCCATTTGCATTTATATTAGCTGGATGTTCTGGGAGGGGGGGAGTGTCTGAGAGATGATGAAGAAACGGGGTTTGGGTAAACCGAAAATCTGGTGCCTAGAGAGAATGGCAAAGAGATCTTCTTATATTGGTCTCGATGGATATTCTATCTCTTGCAGGAAGCTAACCAAATACAGACGAGGTTCCCTAAAACCCACTTCTATAGAGACTTTCGTCGTACTGAGACAGTCGAGCAATGACTTTTGTAAAATACAACTTGAGTCAGAGTATTGTGTAGTGCATCATTGAACACGTCACTTGATAGCTGAAATACATTATATTAACTTGCAGCCAAGTAATACCCTACTAATGGAAATTGAAGTAGAGGAAATTTATTTTAGATTATCTCCAATAGACTGGAAATTTATTTTCATTTCTACTCGAAAGAAAACTCAGATAAATCTTATTACACCGGGAAAATCCTACCTTAAATTCAGTAAATTGTATTGCATTTTATGGTAGAAGTGTAACGCATCGTTTTGTTTGGATAAATGCATTAGTTTAGGATGGCTATCAAAATGGCAATGTGCGTGCCCAGCAATAAATAAATAAGTTTTCTCTCTTCCTCTAAAATGAATGGACCGACTTGACTGAAGAGCAATAGGTACTCAGGGATTTGTAAGGCCTCATATAAAATTTCATGTCGATACGTTCATTACAGTGGCAGTAATTAGCGTTTTTGTGTTGACCTCCCTCCCCACCCCTCCTCTTCTCATCTCCCTATTCTCCGATATATATAATATTTGGTCGATTTCGCTGAAAATCAACAGTTATCGTCCTTTTTGGGCTCATTCATTATTTCGCTAGTTATTGAGGTTTTAGAGTTAAGCCCCTCTCTTCCTACAATCCTCCCCCCCACGTTGATCGATTTGAATGAAAAATGATAAATTAGGTTAGGTTTTATGACTCATGGCCGGGCTTTAACCCCGAGGTCATATCGCCTACTACCAGAGCGCTCTTTCGTCACTCTGGTGGACATTAGCTCGACTCTACTGTGGGAGACCTAAATTTTGCTTACCCTAAATTTTTATTCACCTAGGGTAGGGGTCGTTAACGAGTACCTGACATCGTACAGGCTCGGGACCATCGCATAACGTCCCATCCGAGGGACGGCGTGCTTAAGTTTATTTTACCTCCCAGATAAAATAAACTAAGGGCCTCGGTCGGGGTTTCGAACCCACGACCTTGAGCTCAGAAGTCAAGCACGCATACCACTGAGCTACCGGCGCCCTCAAAATGATAGGTTTTCTCCTTATTACATGTAAAAATTTCATGTCGATATAATGTTAACGTCTTCACAGACACAATTAATTTTTTTGAAGTCAGGGTGTCGGAAAATATGAAAACCCTTTCATTAAAAAAAATTTCTGGGCGATTACATAACTTCCCCTATTCTTCATGTAGCTCGGAAAGTAATAAAAATGAAATTATTAACATGAAATTGTTTAGTTAGTCTATAAGGCGGCCATTATTTTTCACGGAGCCCCACTAGGGATCTAAATAACATTTTGAGCATTCCAAGTTGCCCCCCTTTTCCCCCCTCCCCAAAAAATGGTATATTGAATATTAATAAAACATATTTTATACTTATACGTACTTGCTTAATTTTTTTTTAATCAAAAATTTTGAAATATACACTTACATCCAGATCCAAAACAAAAGTTTCCGAAGAAAAATTGATTGAACTTTAAAATATACCAAGGGCATATTTTCACGTGAGTTAAATTAGATTTAAACAGATGTTATGTATGCCCTTATTAAAGTTCTGAATACATACCCGTTTTTCTAGCAGGAAATGTTGCATTTCAATGACATTTGGGAGCTATGGTGGCCGTGCGCGCTAAAGCGTAGGGCTTTGGTAGCATGATCTCCCCATGTTTGGGGGTTCGAATCCCGTCCGGGAGTGAGTTTTATTTCGTAGATAGAACTCCTTCCCGAGGCCATGGATGTCGTAAATAACTATAGGTAACACTGTAATAAGAATCATGGCCAATATGCATCGTACATAAAGCCATAAAAAAAAATAGTGTATGATGTTGGGCATGTGTTTCTTAAAATTCTCTGGGATGTTAATAAGTTGATTTTTTCCGGAATTTTTTTTCCAGAGTGTCTTTTTTTTTGATAATATTTCGTCAAAGTGTCAAGGTTGGAGCTACATAAAGAAGGGTCCCCAGGAGAAAAATGTTCATAGTGACCAGAAGATGGGACGTGGAAATATTTTCAAAAAAAGAAAAAAGAAGACACCTCTGTAAAAAAAATCCGGAAAAAAGAAAAAATCATCGTGTTGGGAAAAAATCATATATTCCAAAAATCCAAGGGGGGGGAGGAGAGAGATAAATGGAGGTGGAGTACCTAAGAATTCCCACAATTCCTGAATTTCGGTATGTTATAAGGCGTTATTAGCCGCAAAAACTGATAGGCGAAAAAAACTAAAAAAAAAAAAAAACTGAAGAGAATTGTCTGACCGGGTTTATTGGCCGTGTAGAAGTTCTTGGAGTGGGTAATGTTGTTTTTTAATTGCCAAAGTTTCTGAAGTGGTTATTGTCTCCTAAAGTATTCATGGGGGCGGGGGCGGGGGGAGATCAAGCTCAAGGTTCAAGTTGGGGTCATGAAATTCAAATTTGTAATTGCCAAGTCTCCGGACTGACTGGTTCAGACTAGCCCTAAGACAGATCCCTCCTCGTCCCTTCCAATAAAAGTTATACTAAGTTCAAATCAGTTGAAGACAACTCATTTAACTATCCTGTAACCGCATTTTAATTGAATTTTGAATTTTTTTTTCCTCCAGTTATAGGGGAAATTATGTAGTAGCTCGATCTTTCATCAGGATTTCATGTTTTTCTATCCCCTCCAAAAATGAAAAGAAAAACGTTGGGACAATGTACTTCACACGACATGAGTTGATGGAATCATTTTGTCGGCAGTTATCACGGTTTTTGAGCCCTTCTTTCCCTTCTGCCGATTTTCCAGAAAATTGGAAAATTAATAGCTGTCGTCCTGACGGGGTTCTGGTTACGCAGAGGTAGCATGCTAACCTAATGAGCTCAAGATCGTGGGTTCGAATGAGACGTTAAGCGATGGTATCGAGCCTGTGCGATATCAGGTATTCATTAAAGATCCCCCCCTCCCTCTCCCTCCAACCTAAGTGAATAAACCTAGGTTGACAAGATTTAGGACTCCCACAACAGAGTTGGACTCATGTCCACCAGTGTGACGAAAGAGCACTCTGGCAGTAAGCAATATGACCTCGTAGTGAATATATAATATAATATATTTATTTCCGTTAGACCAATACATGGTAATAGGATACGTCAAAATAATTTATACATTAAGATATAGATTTATAACTACTTAAGTCTAACACAACTATGATTAGTAGTCGAGGGCGCCGGTAGCTCAGTGGTATGTGTGCTTGACTTCTGAGCTCAAGGTCGTGGGTTCGTAACCCGACCGAGGCCCTTAGTTTATTTTATCTGGGAGGTAAAATAAACTTAAGCACGCCGTTCTTCGGATGGGACGTTAAGCGATGGTCCCGAGCCTGTACGATGTCAGGTACTCGTTAAAGACCCCTACCCTAGATGAATAAAAATTTAGGGTAGGCAAAATTTAGGACTCCCACAGTAGAGTCGGGCTCATGTCCACCAGAGTGACGAAAGAGCGCTCTGGTAGTAGGCGATATGACCTCGTTGTTAAAAGCCCGGGCATGAGTCATAAAACCTAACCTAACATGATTAGTAGTAACAACAAAACTATTTAAAAAAATGTAAAATGAAATTTTAAAAAAACTGAACAATTAACTAAAAACATGTGAGTGCATAAACAAATTAATACAAGATAAATTAATAGATTTTTCATCAGGATTTAAATCTATCCCAACGATGTTTGGGAACGTTCTTACGTCCCATCATCAGGTTCCAACGTGCGAGATGCGAGATATAGAAAAAAAATAATGTAACTATAACAATATATGAAAAAAAATAAATATATATATATAGATTAATCAATTATAAATTAATATATAGAAAGGTCTAGATAAATAATAAATTATAAATGATTATAAATAAAGCCCGGGCATGAGTCATAATAAGTAACTAAGGTATAAGAAAGTAAAAACATATGTAAATACAAACAATCTGTTGAAGTTAAGGAAAGGGGGAATGAGAGAAGGGGCTCAGCTGAAAAATCCTGTCGATATGATGACGTGTGATCGACACGAAATTTATTAAGAGAATTCAGAATACGCTGTGTATGATACTTATTGATATCGGTTGATTGGTTACCGGAGGAGGGTGAAATCTTAATTAATTAATTCTGAGTGAGGAAGTACTTTGCCACTGATCCACCTCATGTCTTTGGCGGCAAACCAACGCGAAAATTTAGAAATGAAGTAATAAGATGTATTAATTGGCTGTTGAACAAGAATATCCAGAGAGAAGAGGAGGAATTAATGAGATGTAAAGGACCTTTGGTTTGGAGCTCGGTTCAGATAAGCCCGGATCTGGGTATTGGTTAAATTATCATTTAGGAAGGGCTAATTCCGAGTCACTAATCCCGTGCGAGCCCTAATGCCGTCAGTGTCCTTGTCTAAGCCCTTTCAGAGGACACTCTCCTCTCTGACACTTGTCCATTATTCATCTTGGACCTTCACTGCGACAACAGCTCGTAAAGCCTGGTCTCACCAGCCTTCTGCCCATCATGGGTGAAGAGAATGCAAAAGTGGTACTTTCCCAAAGTGGACCTGCGGTACAAGGCTCAGATTATCTAGTTTTAGTAGCAGGAGGGGGTGCTCTGGTCCCGAGTTGGAGTGTCTACCCCACACTCACATGGAGCCTGCATTTCAGAAAGGAAACAATACACAATTCGTATCAATATATACGATTTTTAGAGACCTTCTTAATTTCATATAATGTAGGTATTTTAATAATTTCAAATATTGGCCCTTTTTGGTCTCATTCTATTTAATGTATTTTCTGTTCATTTAGAAATACAATATTTAATCCATCAGGACATTTTCAAGTACAAACTGAAAAATATTACATAGATATGAAAGTCTAAAAAATAAACAATGTTAGTCTAATATCAAAACTAAATCTTGTTTCTCTTACTTACATTATAACAATCTTCCTTTCTTGTTATGCTATGAAACATTATTTTTTATAACATAGAGTGTCAAAATTCTAACATATATTTCCAACATCATAATTATGCTTCGTAAAAAAGTATTTCCAAAAATATCTCACTGTATATGTTTAATAAACATATAATTTAATAATTATGATGTTGGAAATATATGTTAGAATTTTGATACGCTATGTTATAAAAAATAATGTTTCATAGCATAACAAGAAAGGAAGATTGTTATAATGTAAGTAAGAGAAACAAGATTTAGTTTTGATATTAAACTAACATTGTTTATTTTTCATATCTATGTAATATTTTTCAGATTGTACTTGAAAATTTCCTGATGGATGAAATATTGTATTTCTAAATGAAAATAAAATAAATTAAATAGAATGAGACCAAAAAGGGCCAATATTTGGAATTATTAAAATACCTACATTATATAAAGGAAACAATTTTAAATTGTACAGTTTTGAGTTATTGCCAGTGTTATGTAAAGTTAGTTACTGTAACTCATGCCCGGGCTTTTACTACGAGGTCATATCGCCTACCAACAGAGCGCTCTTTTGCCGCTCATTCTACTGTGGCAGACCTACATTTTTCCTATCCAAGAATAGTTACTTGGGGTAAGGGTCTTTAATGAGTGCCAGATAAAGTATACGCTCGAGACCATAGATACCTAAAAGCCTCGGCCGGGTTTCGAACCCATATTGAGCTCAGGAGACAAGCACACAACCTATGAGTTTCCAGCTCCCTTGGTGTTACGTAAACAGATTGTGATTCACTTCTCCAGAACACTAAGTGAGTGCAGTTAATGAAATCTACACAAGAGCACACAAGTTTCTTCGCCAATATGTATAAAATGTTTTTTTTTTTTTTAACTATCTACAGAGTAAAAGTCAATAATTACTAGTTTGAAAGTCAGAAATTTAAGATTAACATTATCAGAATATGCCCCATAATCTTGGCATATGTAAATATGAAAATTTGGGAGTGACTCTAATTTCTGAACATTCCACAAATAAAATTGAATAAGTTTTCTGAAAAGTAAAAATGATAATAAAATACCTAACTTTCATAATTCTCTTTATAGATAAACAAGAAACATACATCAAATAAAACGAGGGCGCTGGTAGCTCAGTGGTATGCGTGCTTGTCTTTTGAGCTCTAGGTCGTGGGTTCGAAACCCGACCGAGGCCCTTAGTTTATTTTATTTGGGAAGTAAAATAAACTTAAGGATGCCGTCCTTCGGATGGGACATTAATCGATGGTCCCGAGTCTGTACGATGTCAGGTTAAAGACACCTGCTCCAGGTGAATAAAAATCTAGGATAGGCAAAATTTAGGACTCCCACAGTAGAGTCGGGCTAATGTCCAGCAGAGTGACGAAAGAGCGCTCTGGTAGTAGGCGATATGACCTCATAGTCAAAGCCCGGGCATGAGTCATAATAATTAAATCAATAAAATAATGTTATAATCTCATATAAAGTAGTGTATATACAGTGGGCTATGTATATATATTTTATAACCATATATTTTTCTTGCTATTATTATTAATTATTGTTATTATTATTTACATTTATTTTATATTATTATTACTTTTTTATAGACAGAAGTACTACCTCCACTTCTGATAGTTACAATATACATATATACAATAACAACTTCTAAGTTGAGGAAGGCGGACACTTTGGGGAATTTGTAATAATTAAATAAAACAAACTTATTTTTTGAAATATTGTATATTCCACTAAAGATATTTATAAAACTACCTGTTTCGGCTTCACACCATCGTCAGGTCTAGTTATGAACTAAGTCAGTTTGCAGAGTGCGACGCCTCCAATACATCTCTGGTGAAAGGTGCCACTTCAACTAGGGAATCTCCCGGCTTTACTGTTAGCTACATCATGAAATATTTGACAAAACACTAATTTTTCTTAATTTACGTAAAATAACATCCTTTGACTAATAAGTAAAGAATAAAACTAAAAAACATAACAGATAATAACATATATATGGAAACCTATAATAATAACAGACAATAATACATCATGAAATATTTGACAAAACACTAATTTTTCTTAATTTACATAAAATAACATCCTTTGACTAATAAGTAAAGAATAAAACTAAAAAACATAACAGATAATAACATATATATGGAAACCTATAATAATAACAGACAATAATACATCATGAAATATTTGACAAAACACTAATTTTTCTTAATTTACATAAAATAACATCCTTTGACTAATAAGTAAAGAATAAAACTAAAAAACATAAAACAAATATGTGGAACCAAATAATGATAACAGAAGTTATTTTATGTAAATTAAGAAAAATTAGTTTTGTGTCAAATATTTCATGATGTATTATTGTCTGTTATTATTATAGGTTTCCATATATATGTTATTATCTGTTATGTTTTTTAGTTTTATTCTTTACTTATTAGTCAAAGGATGTTATTTTACGTAAATTAAGAAAAATTAGTGTTTTGTCAAATATTTCATGATGTAGCTAACGGTTAAGCCGGGGGATTCCCTAGTTGAAGTGGCACCTTTCACCTGAGATATATTGGAGGGGTCGCACTCTGCAAACTGACTTAGTTCATAACTAGACCTGTCGATGGTGTGAGGCCGAAACCGGTAGTTTTATTTTTATAAATATCTTTAGTGGAATAGACAATATTTCAAAAAATAAGTTTGTTTTATTTATTTATACAATAACATTTTTGTCTGCACAAGGTCGGAATGCCTTTTTTGTTTGATCAGAAGTCCGTTTCATGTTATATAAAACCCTTAGAGATCGTCAGTTCAATGTCTGTCTCTGTATATGTTATGTTTCTTTGAGCTTCACGGGAAAACGACTAAACGTGTATTCAGGAAATTCATAAGGCCTTTCAAGGATCGACCAACATAGGATATAGGCTATGTGGCTCCTCAAGTTCTGCTCGGGAGGTGCGGTTGTGTGTCCAAAACATAAAAAGAGTCCTAGTTCTCTACAAATAGCTCGGTACTAGGCTAGATGAGATTTAGGTAGCAGGTTTCTACTTTTTGTTTCGCCTATTTGTATAATTGAATAAAACAAATTATAATTTCTAATGAATTTATCTTAAATGCCACAAAAAAAAAGTCGATACATTCAATCTATCGGGAATTATCATGTTCATAGTCAAACAGCCATTTATTTTATTTTCATTTTTGGAATCAAGAGGTTGGAAAACAGGATATTCCTGGGAAAAGTAAGGAAAACATAGAAGGAAGTGTGATGTATAAAAAATGCACATATTTAAATTATTAATATAAAAAAATTAATTATATTTATTTTTCTATAAAATCCAAGGAGCAACTGAATTAATAAATAAATAATATGAATGCATTTTCTTTTAAAACAAATTAGTAAAAAACAAAACACGGCCTTTAGCTGTTTTTGAATTAGTGTATAGGAGTTAATGGAGTCGAGGTCTGGGTTGAGATGTGAAGGTGGACAGAGAGTTGTTGTTTAGGCTTAAGATGAGATGAACTAAGTAGGTGTGAATTACAGTAAAATTGATCGCAAAGAAAATACTATTATTTATTTATAATTACAAAATATATATGCCCAAAAATATACAGGTAACTTTGATTTTAAGAATGGCCAAAATATAAAAAAAAAAAAAAAAGGATTGAAATAGTTTTACGAATTTACTTTTTTGATTTTTGTCTCAATGTTTAGTTTTTAATTGTAGATGTAGATGTAACAAAATAAACCCAATTATTTGTTCTCGTAAATTCTATGATCTTCATTTTCCCTGTTGGTCCAGTAAGATAATTTAAAAACCTTTGGATTAGATTTATATTTTTGCAAAACTTAGAAAACAAGATGGCATCTCTTTAGAAATCGAAATGAAAATTTTGTTAATTGAAATTTTTTAATAATTAATTGCAGAAATTGTTATCTTGCTCATTACAATGAACGTAAGGCACAAGAGATTACTCAGGATATAAATTAGTGGATATTTATAAAGAGAGAAACGTTATTTAGTAGAAGTGTTTGCCAACAGAATGCTCTCTATACCATTTTTTTTTTGTAACATACGTCTGGCAAGCAACGTAGATAGTTTTTGATTTTACTTAAAAAAAGTGGTCGGTGAATCACCGGCTTTGTACTTCCCCAGAACGAATTAATCAATTAACTTTTCGCTCTTCCTTCAAGTAAGTCGAGCGTTTGCGTCAATATTCAACAGTTGACTTAGCTACGGACTTCTAAATCCTCATACTAAATTTTGTGTCAATTAATTCATTACAACGGCAGTTATTTGAATTGAGCTCCTCCCCTGAACCTCCGCTCCCTTCAACCGATATTGCTTAAATTTGATAGGTTAAGCCCTCATTTGGTTTTGATTATAAATATGAAATTTCATGTCGATATATTCACTACATCGGCAGTAACTGAGGTTTTTAAGTTGAGCCCCCTCTATTCTCCTGACAATTAATAAATGTCGTCCTTATGGGATTACGAATGCACATATGACATTACATGTCGATACATTCATTACAACGGCAGTTATAGCAGTTTTTATGTTTTCATAAGGGTCACTTTATGTTGCATAAGGGTCACTTTAATCCCTCCTTTCCCTTTGATCGATTTGGCTGAAAAACAAAAGGTGTCGTTGTTAGAGGGTTCAGATATAAAATTTCGTGTCGAGATATTCATTCTATCGGGAGTTATCGTGTTCACAGACACACAGAATTTTCATTTCATATTTGGAATCTAGAGATGGAAAACATCAAATTCCGTGGAAAACTCTGCATCGAATTTTTCACCGATCACATAACTTTCCCCATACTGCTTATAAGGGAAGTAATAATGAAAATTTCTCAAAACCATAACATGTACATTATACAATATTGATCCCAATGAAAGGAACTTCAGAAATTCATAGAAAAATGATATGGTCACAGGGAATAAGTTGTTAAGTCGTAAAATGGCCAAAATGAGTTAAGTTTACTGTGATCATCTCCCAAACCATCATCTGCGCACTGTGAAGAAGTTGGGAGCTCAGGACTCTAATACTTTCGGAATTATAAAGATGTGAGTTTCTTGGTATCTCGTAAAATTGTGTATGTTCTCGGTTAAATCAACTTAATCTACTTCATTGAAGAATCATTCACGAGATAACTGCATTTAACCATTTATTCAACTATTCCAAGTGAAGAGGGTGTTTTCGGTTAAATCAACTTGCTCAACTTTAGAGAGGCATCAGTAACGAGTATTTCAAAAAGTATGGTCAATAATTAGGTAAGTGATGGGGAATGATTAGGTAACTAAAAAAAATCAAAGAAAGGATTAACAATATTCATTTTTATTCACTCCTACATATTTAGAAGGTATATGATTAATAATGATGGAAAGATAATTTATTTATTCCGAAAACTGGATTTACACGATTAATGCAAATGTAAAAAAGTGCTGCCCTGAAAAGTTACGAATTCCCTGAGAGTTTAATCAAATAAATATGAAAAAGAATTGAAAATTTATCGGAAAAAATTATATTTTAAAAACGGGTTTGTTAAAAAAGAAAACAATATCAATACAGGTCATAGGCAGAGATAATAAGAAAAATGTAGGAATGACTTTTCAAAACAACGTTGTATACATTTTATATGTCAAAAAACATTTTCTTCTCGGGAAATCAAAACAACGATTCATATATTATGGAAGATGTTTGGAAAGGGAGAGAGATGTGTGATTTTATATGCATAACTTTGAAAACAACAAAGATATAAAGTTGATATTGATAAGGAAGGGAATCAGGAGGCAGTAAATGGAGGTCGTTGGTCCTCGGTATCCTTGTCAAATCATTTTATAGAGAGGCAATGAGCCGGATAGGACAGTCCCCTTCGAAATACAAGTTGTCAAAACAGCAAAACACGGGGGGCGCCCATTCTCAAGAAACGGCTAGAATAAGAAGTGTCAGGAAGTTTTGGGGGGTTCCCTGAGGACGGAACAACATCCAAGTCTCCCGTGGATGGGGGCCATTCTCAACAAATGGCTAGAACCTCGAATAGAATGAGAAGTGTCGGGAAGTTTTGGGGGGTTCCCTGAGGACGGAACAACATCCAAGTCTCCCATGGATGGGGGCTCCCTGAGGACGGAACAACATCCAAGTCTCCCGTGGATGGGGGCCATTCTCAACAAATGGCTAGAACCTCGAATAGAATGAGAAGTGTCGGGAAGTTTTGGGGGGCTCCCTGAGGACGGAACAACATCCAAGTCTCCCTCGGATGGAGGCCATTCTCAACAAATGGCTAGAACCTCGAATAGAATGGGAAGTGTCGGGAAGTTTTGGGGGCTCCCTGAGGACGGAACAACATCCAAGCCTTCCATGGATTGGGGCCATTCTCAACAAATGGCTAGAACCTCGGATAGAATGAAAAGTGTCGGGAAGTTTGGGGGCTCCTTGAGGACGGAACAACATCCAAGTCTCTTGTGGGTGGGGGTCATTCTCAACAAATGGCTAGAACCTCTGATAGAATGAGAAGTGTCGGGAAGTTTTGGGGGCTCCTGAAGGACGGAACAACATCCAAGTCTCCCATGGATGGAGGCCATTTCGGCTGTGAATCGGCCTTATCAATGTCAGGTTCAGGCAAAATTTAGGACTTTCACAGTAGAGTCGGGCTCATGTCCACCAGATTTACAAAAGAGCACTCTGGTAGTAGGCGATATGACCTCGAAGTTAAAGCCCAGGCATGAGTCATTATAACTAACTCGCCCGACTCCATCCAGTACGAAGACAAACTTCATTAGATTCCATTATGAAACACAACACTGTACAAATTACACAAAGTAATCGTTGTGCCCCCTTCTAATTAACCTGGAACGCCATTAAATACTTCTCAGAGCCTATTTCAGTTATCTAACCTGTTTATAGAGGAAACAACTAACAGATCTAACTGCCCACTAGTTATGGATTCCTATTAAGCAGTTATTATTTCCACAGCTATCCGAAGCATAGGGGAAGTTATGTAATCGGTGAAAAATTATTTTTTCCGAACTCTACATTCCAAATATGAAAAAAAATTTTTTTTGTGTAATTTTATGTGATTCCGGATTTAAATATAAAATTTCATGTCGATAAATTGATTCTATCGGCAGTTGTTCTGTTCACAGAAACACAGATTTTTTTTTTTTCAAATTTGGAATATAGATTTTGAAAAACATGAAATTCCGTTGAAAACTTCAATTTTTCACCGATTACATAACTTCCCCTATACTTCGTATAGCTGTGGCTAAGGGAAGGTCAATTAGGGGAGAGTCTTAATTCAAAAACTCTAACAATTGCCGTTGTAATGAAAATATCGACACATAATTTCATATGTGAGTGATTTCAAAACCCTATGACGACACTTACTAATTTTCAACGAAATCGGCCGAAGAGAAGGGGGTCAGAGAGGGGCTCAACTAAAAAAACAAACAATAACTATATAATGAATATATCGACATGAAATATCATATTTAAAGACAAAACCCAATGAGGACTTAAACTGTCTAATTTCAGCTATATCGGCCGAAAGGACGGGAAGGTTCAGGGGGGAGGGGGCTCAATTCAAAAACCCTAATAACTGCCCATGTTATGAATTTATCTACTGTGAAGATTTAGGAGTCCCTTTGTAATTCAACTGTTGAATATTAGCGACACGTTCGGCTGGTTTTTGAGGGGGAGCGAAAAGTTAATTGATTACTTCTTTCTGGGGAAGTACATTGCCGGTAATTGACCGACGACTGTTCTTTAACTGTTATTTTCTTCAACGATAGCAGACAGCTACTTTTATTTTTTACTTCTCCAACTCTATGGGACTTTTCGAATTTCGACGTCTAGCTTGGTCTCAACTCAAAAAAATTTCTAAAATGACAAAAAAAAAAAAAATAATGGTTAATATTTTGGGGTCATTTAGAGTGGTGTATCCCTTTCTCAGAAACAATATGAGGCTATTGGCACCAAATGCCAAAATATGTTCTTGAAACTTACTGTTTGTGAAGAGGCCAATTAACCCCCCGTCACAAACTGTCACAAAGTTCGACCCCTCCCCCCCTCCCCAGATGCGGTAATTTATGGAAGTCTCTTTAAGAATAAGTTTCATCATGAAATTTGACTTCACCACTTATTAAGCTTCCATTATTCAATTCGTTCTAAAATTGTATGATTTTCAAGTAAACTTCTCTTGAGGGCACAATGAAGGAATCAGACATAGGCGTCAGCACTAAAGGGCCCCCGAACATATTGAGACCCCCCCCCCCCCCCCCCCCCCAAAAAAAAAGTGCATTCGGTGAATCACCATCACTTCCCCAGCACGAATTATTCAGTTACGTTTTCGCTCTTCCTCCAAAACCAATCGACGTTTGGGCTAAAAATGAATATTTAACTTACTGAATACTCATACTAAATTTTTTGTGTTTACTCATACTACATTTATTTCATCAGCAGTTATTAGGATTTTTGAGTCGAGCCTTTGGAATTTGTGAAAAATTTAAATGTTTGTTTGTTATTATGACTCATGTCCAGGCTTTAACTACAAGGTCCTATCACCTACTACCAGAGCGCTCTTTCGTCCACCAGAGTGACATGATCCCAACTCTACTATACCTACCCTAAATTTTTATTCACCTAGAACAAGGGGTCTTTAACGAGTACCTGACGTCGTACAGGCTCGGGATCATCCGAAGGCCGGCATGCTCAAGTTTATTTTACCTCCCAGATAAAATTAACTAAGGACCTCGGCAGAAATCAAGCAAAAAAATGGCGAAACTTCCGAGGATATGTCAATAACCGGAATGAAAAAATTCTCCAGTAGCGCCAAAAATTTGGCGGGATTGTGCTATTGTTTTCTCCGCTAGGAGCGCTGTAGCTGAGGTATGAGATGTGACCTAATGGGCATGGCATATGTTGCAACGAGCTGTGCCACTAACTGTCTGTCTTTGGTGGAAATGTCACCTCTAATGTGAAAGTAACAACATGATGAATGGGAACAGTAGGAGGGGGGGGGGGGCGTATCGATTCCAAGAGCGCCCCCTCGCTCTCTACAAACCCAATTCAGGATAGCTCAGCAGACTTCTTGCTAAACTACCACAGCTTAGATACACTTTACAATGGAAAAGTCATCAGAAAATACAAACAATGTATTACTGAAGTAAGTTTTCGCTCTCTCTCTGAACCCATTCTATATATTTAATTATAATCAATATTCAATATATGTCTTATTAAAGGATTTTTGAATCCTCATGTCGATATATTCATTAGATCGGAAGATATTAGATTTTTTGAGTTTAGCCCTTTATCTGATCTCCCCTTCGGTCCATTTTGAGGAAAATATATAAGTGTGCCCATTATAGGGTTTCGAATTTAAATATAAAATTTCATTTCAACACATTTATTACATAATCCGTTAAAAGGGATTTTCATATGAGCCCCTTTATCGGATTCCCGCTTCCCTTCGGTCAATTTCGCGGAAAATTGATAATTTTGACCATATAGGGTTTTGAATTTAAATAAATAAAATTCCTCCGAGAATTGTCAACGCTCCTTTATATGTCACCAATGAAGTCCTACACAGAAATGTCAGTATTCCCAATGTCAATGAATTAATCAAATCCCGATTCCAATCATTCCACAGAAACCTCTCATTCCCATCCTTACAATCCTTCCCGCCGCTTGAACAGGAGGTGGCCTCGCGATCTCCAATCAAGTGACGTTGTTATATTTTTTTTTGTTTTTTCACCACATATTCGCTTATTATGTACCTATATTATATTATATGTATATTGTATATAGATTTCAAAAAAAAAAAGAAAAACATTTATACTATATAAAATTTCATGTCAAAACATTCATTACCTACATAAGCTGTTATTAGTTCTTCAGTTGAGCCTCTCCACAAATCCCCTCTCTTTTCTTCGGTCGATTTGACTGAAAATCAACAGGAGTGCCATCCTTATGGGGACCTTGGATACAGACATAAAATTTCGTGTCGATACTTTCATTTTATCAGAAATTATCGTATTGACAGTCACACACAAGCGCACAAACAGTCAAAACTTAAAATTCGACCGTGAAACGTTGTCGACCCTTTTAATATGTCGGTACAGGGCAGCGCCAGCCTCGCCGCGACCCTGGTTTAACTTGAAGCAGGTAGGAACAATAGTACTCTCAACTCGTGTATTTAACAAAATGAAAATAAATAAATCCAGATTAGGACTGGGCTGTGATGGGATGGGATTGGAACTGTGCAAGCTACAAGATGGATTTTCCTCCTCCAGGAATCCATCCAATCTCAGGAGATGGACTTTCTCCTCTCTCTTCCACCTCCAATACATATCTCCACTGAGTGGCGTAGTCAGGGGGCCCCCTTCTCCAGGGACTCAAAAATTCACAAAATCAAATCAAAGGCAACAACCACTTTTTTATTTTATTATTTTTTATTTTCCCAGATATACGAAGTATAAGGGAAGGTTCAGTTTTCAACTGAAATTCATGTTTTCCGACATAAAAAATATAAAAACAATTCTGTCTATGTGTGTGCATGTCTGTTAACACAACTCCAGATATAAATGTATCAACACGAGATTTTATATATGTACCCAAACTTACATAAGGACGACACCTATTGATTTTCAGCCAAATTGGAAAAAGGAAAGGAAGAATTAGGGGGAGACTTAACGCAAAAACTCTAATTAGTGCCGTTGTAATGAACGTAACGACACAAAACTTCATATGTAAAATCTTTTACATGATTTCATAAGACACCTTTTAGTTTTCCATTAAATCAGCCAAAGGGATGAGGGGGATCCGAAGAGGGGGGGGGGGGGGGGCTTGACTGAATAATGTGTGCTGGGGAAGTACACTGCCGGTGGTTTACCGACGATTTCTATCGTTTGGGTGCCCCCCTCCTCCCCCCCCCCCCCCCCGGTAAAGGCTTCATACTACCCCTTCTGAATCTCCCTAATATTTTATTTTATTTTATTATTTAAAGCTTACTCCCTCTTCCCCCAGTTTTTTGAGGGACATTAAGGGAATATGGAGTTTTAGGATTTTCCCCTTTAGTTGGCCACTAAATCCTACCTGTGTTCAAAATGTCAAGTTTCTAGGTCCACTGAAAGTGCCCTGTATAGGTTTTTATTACATTGATGTTTGTCGAAAGGCAAGTATAAAGATGTCGAAAAAATGAGTGAAAGGATTCTACTTTGCGATGTATAGACGGAGTTATGTAATCGGTGAGAAACTTTAATATGGGGATTCAGGATTTAATTAGTACATCACCTGTTGATTTTCAACTAAATCGGCTGAATGGTAGGAGGGATCGATGAAGGGGCTTTAATATGGGGATTATATTTTCATTTTAGTCCCTGAATAAGATCCATATCGATTTTCAAACAAATCGATTGGTTTTGAGAGAGGGAGCATAAACTTAATTGATAAGTTTGTAGAGGGGAAGTACTTTAACGGTGATTCACCGACGACTTTTTCCTTAATGTTCACTCTACAAAGACTTGAAGTAGCAGAGTCTCTTCTCACAGGCCATGAAGCACGAATCACAGCCACAAAATACGGGTTAAATGAAAACCACAGAATTAAAGATACGTGAATAATCCCACCTCACAGGTATTAGTCACATCTGTTATACCGAGAATAAATCAACTCGCATCCTCATAATACCAGAGTAAAATTTCCTTTATCACTTTATATAGAGAGTTGCTGGCGAATTGTTTCATAACATCAAGAGGAGGGGGGGGGGGGGGGGGGGGGGGGAGAGTCGAAAATAACAAAAAAAATATGTCGGTGAATCACCGCCATTGTACTTCCCTAGAACGAATTAATTAGTTGTTTTCATTTTCCCTCCAAATCGCCTGTTGGCGCTAAAAATGCTGACATACATAGGGATTTCTAAATCCTCAGTTAGTTAGTTATTATGACTCATACCCGGGCTTTAACTACGAGGTCACATCGCCTACTACCAGAGCGCTCTTTCGTCACTCTGGTGGACATGAGCTCGACTCAACTATGGGAGTCCTAAATTTTGCTTACTCTAAATTTTTATTCACCTAGGGCAGGGGTCTTTAACGAATACCTGACATCGTACTGGCTTGGGACCATCGCTTAACGTCTCATCTGAAGGACGGGGTAAATTAAGGGCCTCGACCGGGTTTCGAACTCACAACCTTGAGCTCAGAAGGCAAGAACGCGTACCACTGAGCTACCGGCGCCCTCCTTCTAAAACTTTATACACCCGACCCAAAAAAGAAAAAAAAAAAAAGTCTGTGTGTTTTTGAACACGATAACACCTATTGATTTTCAGCCGAATCGGTCTAAGGGATGGGGAGGATTGGGGAGAGGCTAACACAATAACTCTAATAACTGCCGTTGTAATGAATGTATTGACACGAAATTTCAAGTATAAATTCATACTCTTATAAAGAGGACCTATATCAGCAGAACCAGCAGAAGGGAACAGAGGGGAGGCTCATCTCAAAAACCTCAATAACAACAGTTGTAATAAATGTATCAACAGGTATGCCATCCATGGCCGCCACATTGGATAGCGGGCCCTGTAACCAGCAGAAGGGAACAGAGGGGAGGCTCATCTCAAAAACCTCAATAACAACAGTTGTAATAAATGTATCAGCAGGTATGCCATCCATGGCCGCCACATTGGATAGCGGGCCCTGTAACCAGCAGAAGGGAACAGAGGGGAGGCTCATCTCAAAAACCTCAATAACAACAGTTGTAATAAATGTATCAACAGGTATGCCATCCATGGCCGCCACATTGGATAGCGGGCCCTGTAACCAGCAGAAGGGAACAGAGGGGAGGCTCATCTCAAAAACCTCAATAACAACAGTTGTAATAAATGTATCAACAGGTATGCTATCCATGGCCGCCACATTGGATAGCGGGCCCTGTAACCAGCAGAAGGGAACAGAGGGGAGGCTCATCTCAAAAACCTCAATAACAACAGTTGTAATAAATGTATCAACAGGTATGCCATCCATGGCCGCCACATTGGATAGCGGGCCCTGTAACCAGCAGAAGGGAACAGAGGGGAGGCTCATCTCAAAAACCTCAATAACAACAGTTGTAATAAATGTATCAACAGGTATGCCATCCATGGCCGCCACATTGGATAGCGGGCCCTGTAACCAGCAGAAGAGAACAGAGGGGAGGCTCATCTAAAAAACCTCAATAACAACAGTTGTAATAAATGTATCAACAGGTATGCCATCCATGGCCGCCACATTGGATAGCGGGCCCTGTAACCAGCAGAAGGGAACAGAGGGGAGGCTCATCTCAAAAACCTCAGTAACAACAGTTGTAATAAATGTATCAACAGGTATGCCATCCATGGCCGCCACATTGGATAGCGGGCCCTGTAACCAGCAGAAGGGAACAGAGGGGAGGCTCATCTCAAAAACCTCAATAACAACAGTTGTAATAAATGTATCAACAGGTATGCCATCCATGGCCGCCACATTGGATAGCGGGCCCTGTAACCAGCAGAAGAGAACAGAGGGGAGGCTCATCTCAAAAACCTCAATAACAACAGTTGTAATAAATGAATCAACAGGTATGCCATCCATGGCCGCCACATTGGATAGCGGGCCCTGTAACCAGCAGAAGGGAACAGAGGGGAGGCTCATCTCAAAAACCTCAATAACAACAGTTGTAATAAATGTATCAACAGGTATGCTATCCATGGCCGCCACATTGGATAGCGGGCCCTGTAACCAGCAGAAGGGAACAGAGGGGAGGCTCATCTCAAAAACCTCAATAACAACAGTTGTAATAAATGTATCAACAGGTATGCCATCCATGGCCGCCACATTGGATAGCGGGCCCTGTAACCAGCAGAAGGGAACAGAGGGGAGGCTCATCTCAAAAACCTCAATAACAACAGTTGTAATAAATGTATCAACAGGTATGCCATCCATGGCCGCCACATTGGATAGCGGGCCCTGTAACCAGCAGAAGGGAACAGAGGGGAGGCTCATCTCAAAAACCTCAATAACAACAGTTGTAATAAATGTATCAACAGGTATGCCATCCATGGCCGCCACATTGGATAGCGGGCCCTGTAACCAGCAGAAGAGAACAGAGGGGAGGCTCATCTAAAAAACCTCAATAACAACAGTTGTAATAAATGTATCAACAGGTATGCCATCCATGGCCGCCACATTGGATAGCGGGCCCTGTAACCAGCAGAAGAGAACAGAGGGGAGGCTCATCTCAAAAACCTCAGTAACAACAGTTGTAATAAATGTATCAACAGGTATGCCATCCATGGCCGCCACATTGGATAGCGGGCCCTGTAACCAGCAGAAGGGAACAGAGGGGAGGCTCATCTCAAAAACCTCAATAACAACAGTTGTAATAAATGTATCAACAGGTATGCCATCCATGGCCGCCACATTGGATAGCGGACCCTGTAACCAGCAGAAGGGAACAGAGGGGAGGCTCATCTCAAAAACCTCAATAACAACAGTTGTAATAAATGTATCAACAGGTATGCCATCCATGGCCGCCACATTGGATAGCGGGCCCTGTAACCAGCAGAAGAGAACAGAGGGGAGGCTCATCTCAAAAACCTCAATAACAACAGTTGTAATAAATGTATCAACAGGTATGCCATCCATGGTCGCCACATTGGATTGCGGGCCCTGTAACCAGCATCAGGTCGGCCCCCCATCTCATTGTCATGTGCTATATTATAATTACATGGTTATTTTTTAACCCTTTTACAATTTTATTTAAACTAAAAATAGATTGTAAGGTATAATTAATGTTACAGTATCAGTTAGATTTTAAAACCAAACTTTATTGATTAAATTATTTCACACATCAATTGCTACCGTGATTATATCATTTACTTTTATTTTACTGAAATTAACGTTTAAATTTTTAGATTTCTTTGACTCACTCACTAACATTAAAATAAAAATTGACAAAAACTAGTATTACGATCTAAAAAAAAAATAACATTAAGAGCTCTAAAAATTACGATGTTTGTGTGTGTTTAATACACTGGCTACAACAAAAGCTTACTTATAGCCTAACTGCCCCAAATTATCATAGCTTTCCTAGCTTTCTTTTGACTAAATTTGTCAATAACATCTGAAAAGTCAATAGTTTTGGCCAATTCATTTTCAACATAGAAGAATACAATCCACGTCAAACGGAGTCAACAGTCAAACTGATACTATGCGTCGATGCGTCTATTTTTAGAACACTGCTCTGAGGGAAACAGCTGGACAATAGGCTGGGAAATAGGAGTGGGGGAGGGTTGAGGGGCCCGTCTATACCTGTCTCGTGCCGACTGTTTTATACTAGTAATTTGCAAACAAGAGTAACTATCCATGCACGCAACTAATTAAATAATAACTTAATAACTCGCACAACTAGAATATGTATCTATTATACTAAATTTTCTTATAATTATATATTTTGCCTTTTTAAGCTATGATCTCTTGCAAAATCCACTAAAATAAAAAATAAAAAGGACTGGACCCGGACCAAAGTTGCACCAGCCCCACGCTTGTGGGGGCCATGATGCCATCGTTATGGAGTTTTGAATTTGAATATTAAAGTTCAGCACCTATTAATTTTCCGTGAAATAAGTCGAAGGGAAGAGGGACCAGAGAAGTGGGGTTTGACCCAAATACCCTAATAATTACCGATGTAACGAATGTACCCGTGAGTTGAATAAGAGGATCGAAAAGCAAACCATGAAAGTCAAATATTGACTTTTAGCCCAAACTGTCTGGCTTTGGAGGGAGAGCGAAAACGTAATTGATTAATTTGTGTTGGGGAAGTACGCAGCCGGTGATTTATTTTTACTTAGACAGACTCAAAGAAACAAGGGACCAACAAAAGCATTTTATTCCGGACTTTATACGATGTTTTTCTCATGTCCTCAAATTTCTGGCACTTTTACAACGCCCCTAGCTGCAATTCCCGGCGTTACCCGGGACATTACAAAATTATATAAATGTCCAAGACAATGAACATTGGGAAGACAATTGACATATTTCCCGTTGTGATTAGATAAAACAACAGAGCTGAGGGTAAACAGGTTTTGGGCGGGGTTCGAATCCCGGATCAAGTTCCCGCATACAGATGGCTTAATTAGACCGGCTTAGTGGCTATTTATTTGGCAAACTTTGAGGGGACCCGGGCAAAATGGGCCCAGACACATTATCATTCCAAACTGCAATCAGGTAAATTATCCTTAGCTTTTCAAAATGTATTTTGGTTCTCTAGAAACTAGATGAGTGCTTCAAGTGTTCCACTTCCGGGAAAGGTGACTTTAAAAGCTCACCCGGTACCAGAAAGTTATTGAAGAAAATTAAAAGATATTTCAAATAAACAAATAGAATTCCTTAAAGTCCCAACCAGTGGCGTAACTAGGGCGCCGACGTACCGTGCTTGCTAACTGAGCTCAAGATCGCGATTTCGAAAGCAGGCTCAGGCTCTTAGGTTTTTTATCTGGGAGGTGAAAAAACCGTGAGCACGCCGTTGGATGAGCGATGGTTCATAGCCTGTACCATTTCAGGTACTAAAGAAAAGAAGTAGTAGTAGGCAAGATGATCTCGTAGTCGAAGGCCGAGCATGAGTCACAATAACTTCTGGTGTTTGTAAATTTTTTAAGAGAAAAAAAAAACTTTTTGTTTAAAAAAAACAAAGAAAAAACTGAAAAATGTGACACCTTACCAGATTTGCCTTTTTTTTGACACCTTTTTTTCTCACTATATTATGTTGTTCTTAGACAAGAGGAGCCCTAATTTTTTAATATTTTATTCTCACGCGACCAAAGAAACAAGAAAATGCAGGAAAGAGATGGGACACTTCAAATTCTGGCGCCAGGCTTCCCAGAACCTCGTTACGCGCTACACCGCTGGTTCCAACCACTAACAGTTTGATCTATTGCGACTTATACACCATTAGTACTTATTTAAATGAAACTGTAAAAAATTATGAATCTACGTTCCTAGTACCGCCCTGGTACTCCGAGTTGAAATGGCTCAAACCCTCCTACCGCCGAAACTACCTCCTAGGCTCCTTCCTCTTCGAAATGCTAAAATCCACAGAACCCTACTACCTTTACCAAATGTTCCAATTTAAATCCTTCGTCTACCAAAGACACATCAGATCCCGTCCTTCGGACATCTTCATCCCCTCTCATCGCTCCTCCTGCCTTCCACACCTCGTTCTTTGTCCAAGCCTCCTCTCTCTACAACTCCCTGCCTCCCCGTGTCCGTCACTCTCCTTCTGTGGCTTCCTTCAAATCCTCTCTGTTCCGAATCCTCTCCCTCCGATTATCCTTTCATTCACCTTCTTCTGTATTTTCCTACATTTACCGTAAATTCTTACTATCTCTGTATTTAGTTTATTTATTCACTTTATTTTAGTATTACACCTATTTCTCTTAAATCAATATTATTTCACACCGTGTGGCCATCCTTCTCTCTCTTATATATTTAATGTATCTCCTTTTCGTCTTTATACTATTTATCTATTTTCCATTTAGTTAAGGTGTTAGTTTATTTATTTATCTATTTTTTTTATCAGTTTATATGTATATTAATCCATGGTACAGTATTCTTTACAGTAGCAATAATTTAAATTTTTTTTTTTTTTTTCCTTTTAGGACTAGTTGATATTTTATTTAATTGTTTCTTTCTCTTTGACTCTGTGTTTATTCTTAGGGAACTTCGATCCCAGAATAAAAATTTAATTTCATTCATTCATAACTCCATAAAGACAACAACTTTTGAGGGGCGGATTTAACACAAAAACTCTAATAACTGCCCTCTTAAAAAAGGTATTGACACGAAATTTCATATTTAAATTCAAAATCCCATAAGGACCATAATGATCAACGAAACTGACCGAAGGGATGAGAAGATCAGAAGGGTAACACATCTCAAAAAGCCCAATAACTGCAGTTATAATGAACATATCGACACAAAAGAACTCGGTTTGCAGTGATAAAAGGAATAGTTTAATTTATCCGGGACAGCGCGAACGCAGTCCCGACTATCAAAAATTACGCGCCCGAGATATCCACATTTGAGATATTCGCAGGGGTCAACCCATCCGAAGTGCAATGGAAAGTCCTCACCCTGGGGGAACCGCCTTAATGATCACGGTAGGCCCCCACGCTAGGTAAGTATGCTTACAGCAGTTCCTCTTCAAGTAGCCATTCCAACAGTGCTGTGACACATGTCGAGAGTCAGACCCACATTATACCACTCTTCATCCGTTAGTTTCATGTTAGCTGTTCATTTTAACTTATCTCCTAGCATTTTATCCTACATAATACAATAACCAGAAGCTTATAACTTGTATCCATTGAATATTCAAATAACGAGACATTTTAAATCTTGGGATCGGGAATCAACCTTCCAACGAAGTTCTCGAAACCAGGTAGCGCTAGTGAGCCAACCACTTGTGTTGAGAAGCTTAAATGTGATCAATGTTCATTTGACTGGAAATAAATAAATGAGCAGTTTTTACGAAAATTATCGGAAAGATAAATATAGTAAATTAGAATGAAACCTTTTGGATGTTGCGATTCAGCCTCTTCACACTCTAGATAAATATTATATATTATATTTTCTTTCACAATTTGTAACGACTCAGCTGTAGAAGTAGAGTAGAGTAATTATAACAAGATAAAAAAAGAATAATATTTGAAAAAATCATAATCCAAAAAAGTATATTAATTGGAGACGGAACTAGAGATCGATCGTTCGTGAAGAAACCAATTCAATTGAACTATTTACTTCAATGAACGAAACCAACTAAGTGCTGTAGAGGAACGAACTAGTTCATCAATGAAGTTATTGCTTATAATATTTATTTGTAGAACTATTATAACGGAATTATCAGCATGAATGTTTGGACAGGCTGAATCAAGAAATAGGATATACATTAACGGATACTTTATATGAACATTTTTTCTAATTTATGCTTGTCATTTCAAGAGCGTTCCTTGCTTGAAAACTTTAAACCAATTAATTTGCATTGATTAATTCGTTTTGAGGAAATGCATTGCAACTTTTTTTTTTGTTTATTTTTTAATATAAATATTTTCATGAAATATACGAGAAAAGATATCCAACATGACTGCTATTAAAAAGGATAATTTCATTACGAGTTATTAAACCCACGAGTTTGCTCTTAAAAGGCGGCTTCTGAGCTTGTTGTGGAGTTATAAAAAAGTTAGGAAGGGGGAGGGGGGGGGGATTAAATTAAAAGAAATATGGAAATTTTTTAAGGGATCTTCGGCTTTTTTAAGGTAAAAGGAGAAAATAGAAAAAAAAAATGGTATTCTCTTGGCACCAAGACGCTAATATTCTACTAACTTACGATATTTTGTAGAGTTGGCCAAGGCCAACAGGCTAATGGATATAGGTTGATGTTTTCGGTTTACAATAAGTCAATTAAATGAGACACATTGTTATCTACTTTCCGTTATTTCGTAAGTTTGAAAAATAGTCCCTCAAAAATAAATGCATTTTTTGTGCTAAAAACCGATAATTGACTCACATAGGGGCTACTGTATCTTCATTCTGAATTTTGTGTCGATACATTCATTACATGTCGATACATTTATTACAAGTCGATACATTTTGTGTCGATACATTCATTACATTGACAGTTATTAGGGTTTTTGAGTTGAGCCTCCCTCCTAAATCCTTTCCTGTCCTTTTGTTGATTTGTCTAAAAATGAATAGATGTCGTCCTTATGGGGTTCTGAATACAGATGTAAAATTGTGTGTCGATTCATTCATTCTATCGGGGAGTTAACGTGTTCACACACATACACACACATGGACACTCACTCTGTCTATTCATACAGGATGCTACCAAATACAGAAAAGTTCTTGTTGAACAATTTAATTATTAAACACTATATTTTAAAAATCCTTTCCAGTTACATCCGTGTGGTCCTTTGTTTTTCTTATTACAGTAGGTACTTATAGTTTATTTTTCCATTTTATTACAATTGCTATTGCTATTCCTATTCTCTGCCTCTCTGTCTTATTATTTTTATTATTATTTTCTTTTTACTTTCTTTATTTTATTTTTATACGTCTTTTTGGTACAATTGTACAAGAATTTTCTTTATTTAGAATGCACTTTCATTATTTATTTTTGCTTATTATGACCCTCTCTTCTGACAGACGACCCTGGCCATTGTCAGTATTGTATACTCGAATGTCTTGTATATGCATGTGTAAATAAAGTATATATTCATTCATTCATACACACAGACTGATAGGTATATACACTTTTTACTTCCCATCTATACGAAGTATAGGGGAAGTTATGTAATCGGTCAATGGAGTTTTTAACATAATTTCATGCCCTCCGACCCCCTGGTTTCACTATGGAAGTCAAATATTGAGTTTTAACCCAAACTGTCGAAACTGGCTTTGGAGGGAGAGCGTATATGTAATAGAACTAGGTGTGCAATACATTCTGCTGTTTGCAAAAACTGAGCTGAGTCAAGCGTATCTGTATAAAAAACTCAGTTAATGTTTTAATAATTATCAGTAACTTCTCACCTGGTATGTTCTTTATGAATATATTAATACTTTAAATAGATTTCAATTGGATTTTTTCTAGCCTTTTTGTAGACAACAACAGCTGTGAAGATTTTTATCAAAAAAAAATTCGAAGTTTGTACGTTAGAACACTGAAAAAAACGGCTCAAAAAAAGTGGTGTCCGATAGTAAACCGAAAAGGGCTGCGCCCGGATTTTTACATTTGAAATAGAAAAATTATATTTTGTGCAAGAATATTGTCTCTCAATTGATTTCAATGGGGATTTCGTTTTTCGATGATTATTTCTCCGTGGTATGTTCGAATTCAGATTTTTTTAGTAGTAAACCATCGTCACTGTGTCCACTACCATCGTGGCAAATTTCAATGTGATCGGTAAAGAGGTTTAGGAGGAGTACGAGTACAACGAAATACATGAGTCGCCTAAAAAAGAGCTTCGTAAACTCAGCTCAATAATTCGTACTGGGGAAGTAAACACAGTTTTCTTTCAATTTTCGAGTTAGGGGATCGGGAAACAAGAAATTCTTGTGAAAACTTGACATCGAATTTCTGACCTATTGCATAACCTCCCCGACCTCTTTATAGTAAAAGTATGAAGTGAGTGTTCTGGCGGGGAGCTGGGTAACTAATATTCTACTAACTTATATTATTTTTGTAGAGTTCCGCCGGCCAAGTAGGTAACGACAAATCCATCAATTTCACATTAAAAGTAGCTAAACGTCAATTTTTTTGTTCAATAATAAAAGTTATTGAGATGTAAAAGTGGACGATAATTTCGTATATTACTGATAAGCAAGTCTAACTTGGCAATTATGAAAAGTTGGTAGAATATTTCAAGAAAGCAGTAATGAGATTTTAGTTGTTTGGCCAATTAAAATAATTTGGTTTCTCTGGCACAATGATTATTGTTTATTGTATTTAATTAATTCAAAGCAATCTGCTTGGTTTTATTCATTGTTATTGATCCATTTTGAGGACCTCAATTGTGGGCAATAATTTTAAATTAAGATTTATTTTGAGTGCTTCAAACACTTCAACTTGATAAACCTCAAATATTGTTACCTCCACGTAGGGGATCAGAAAGCCGATGTTGAATTTTCATACGAAATTTAAAATTTTATTGACTCCCAGATGCAAGAAATTTAGATGTTTTTCTGTCTGTTTGCGCCTGTGAACATGATAACTACCGATATAATGAATTTATTGATACGAATTATATTGTGTATCCAGAAGCACATAAGGACAACATCTATTAATTTTCAAGTGGAAACAGTCAAAGAAAAGTGGGGGGGATTCGGGGGTGGGCATCAGAGAAGGGAGGCCCAACTCATAAACCCTAACTAAACAATACGAAATTTAGTGCAAGAGGATTCAGAATTCCCTCTGTAAATCAACTTTTGATTTTCGAACATAAATAAGTGTCAGAGAAAATTTAATTGACTAATTTGTGGTGGTGAAGTATATTGGTGATCATTCATCAACGAATTAAAAAAAAAAAATTTTGAGGAAGTGAGAAACAAAATGAAATCATTTCGGGAAAGTTTTGAAAGTTTTCTACAATTGATTTACTAGATGGAAAAAAAATTTAGTTATTATGACTCATGCTCGGGCTCTAAAATCGAGGTCATATCGCCTACTACCAGAGCGCCAGTGTCCAGCTGGTCCCTGATATGTGTCCAGTACTTTTACCTCTTCTTTAATAAGATTCACCACCTGAAGATGTCGGCTTGACTGACGAAACTAGTTGTCGTTAAATAAATCTATGTTGGACTGATACATCTTATTAATTATTTTATAATGTTAATATATTAAATAATAGAGGGCGCCGGTAGCTCAGTGGTATGCGTGCTTGACTTCTGAGCTCAAGTTCGTGGGTTCGTAACCCGACCGAAGCCCTTAGTTTATTTTATCTGGGAGGTAAAATAAACTTAAGCACGCCGTCCTTCGGATGGGACGTTAAGCGATGGTCCCGAGCCTGTACGATGTCAGGTACTCGTTAAAGACCCCTACCCTAGATGAATAAAAATTTAGGGTAGGCAAAATTTAGGTCTCCCACAGTAGAGTCGGGCTCATGTCCACCAGAGTGACGAAAGAGCGCTCTGGTAGTAGGCGATATGACCTCGTTGTTAAAGCCCGGGCATGAGTCATAAAACCTAACCTAACCTAACCTATTAAATAATATATTTTACAAGTAAGTCCACTAGATCTGCCTGCCACTAATAAATAGAGCGCTCTTTTCTCAATAAATACAATAAATTGAATTAAAAGCAACGTTGCCAGGCGACTATACTAACTGACAACTGTGATTAATTCTTCAAAAAAAATAAATAAAAGTCTACAGTCCACTAATATTTTAGGGTATTCAAATTTATTTAATGGAATTAGGAGCATATCTCAAAATGTCCAAACGCAAGCATACAGAGAGCCCTAAGAGAAAGTTCCGTGCCTCATATTGTTTTATCCCAGCTTTATGAAGTATAGGGGAAGTTATATAATCTGCCAGAAATTCCATGCGGAGTTTTCAAAAGAATTTCATTTTTCCTATTTCCTGATTCCAAAATTGAAAAAAAAAAAAATAACATCAAGGCGTAGTCAAGGTCCACGCCGTAGATTTTCCGTGAAAACGTTGGGAAAATCATTTTTCATTTTCTTTTCGATGCTGCCGTAGCTCTTGCATTTGCTCGGCACTAGACTTTTTAGGTTTTTTAAATTCCTTTGATGCGAGCTTTCCTCTGATTTACGTTTCCTATAATTCCGCGCATATTTACGATTCATATGAGACGATATCTTTAATTTTTTTGCAATTTTCAATTTAATACCGATTTTTACAATCATTTCGGCGAATATTTTTATTGTTTCACTTTGAGTCCTAATAGTGCTCCTCAAGCTCTTTACAATGACACCCGAATCAACGTCCTATCTAAACGCGTTATCACGCTACACCAATTTCTAATTTTACACAACGCTAATTCGCAACAATCATCCGCCGGCGCCCACACTAGCCCGATAACGTCACAGGCAAAACAAACACTGCACAACAAACACGTACAGACATGCTCTATCCATTGTGACCTCAACGTTATAGCATTATTAGTCTCGTAGTTATTAACAATTGAAATTTGACGGTATTTTGTAACATAAGAAAGTTTGACCGGCTATCACTGTGCTTAACGAGCGAATAGACGTTTTCACGTCAAAAAATATGTTGACGATAACTCATGACCAGAGAAGCGGGACTCGACTTGAATAACCTAATAACTGCCGATGTATCGACACAAAACTTAGTATGACGATTCAGAAGCCACTATGTAAGTCAAATATTGAGTTTTAGCCCAAACGGTGGATGGGAGAGCGAAAACTTTATTGATCAATTCGTGCTGGGGAAGTACATAGTGATTGATTGACAACTTTTTGAAATGTATCTCGCTCTTTCACTCATCTTGATCCATATAATTGCATGGAAATTACTATGATAAAGACTTAATATTTGCATGAATCGAAACAGCGGTAAGGAAGACAGACAGACCGTCATAGAGAATAGAGAGATTGAGGTCTGAGGAGCTACCTGGTGGGGTGAACCTAGGATGTGTTGTGTTTGATCCTGGATACAAGGAGTCTGATGAAGGATAATGCAGATAGGGTGCATGTCTGTAGGCAACAGACAGAGGAGCCTCTCACACGATGAACAGAGAGTTCATGTAATGTCATTTTGTATGTTAACTCACGTCAGCTGGAGGATGTGCATGAACCACACAGACGAGCTGCGCCTCAAAACCCACCCCAGAGTGCACCCAGGCTCGTTCCACCTCGATCTCTGGAGCGTCTGTAACAGAATATACCTTATTTAGTACAGCCATTTTGGTAAAAAAAATATATATATATAACATATAAATAATAATAATAAAAACTATCACTTCTGGGGCACTATGGATAGGTACTACAGTTTTCTGGGTGGGGCCAGTTGGGGCTCCACTCGGCTCTTCTGTTCGGGTGCCGTTGCTGCTCGCTGACTAGGTTATGCACATCCAGGGCATTAAACTCATCACCGCTGATCATCACAATGCAATTCCCGGACGGCGAGGCCAGCGCTGCACCGCACAGTCCACAGAAGGAGAGCTTCGCCAAGACTTGTGTGGTCGGCGACCAGCAAAGCCGTCCTAGTATCCTGATCGCTAATTCGTAACCCCCCCCCCCCCCCCCCCCCCCAAGAAAGATGATGTACGCCCCTGTGAGGGCCTTTGCCCTATGTCTAATTTGACTGAAAATGTAAAGTTGGATGGATACAGATGAGGATGAAGGATGAAGGACTACCCTCCACCCTCTGATACCTGTTGATCTCTGATCCATCCATCTCCTGTAGTCACTTCTATCCATCCAGTCACTAATCTTATCCAATCCGGCCCTACTTACTCTAACCTTTGACAGCTCCCCTCTCACTAATTCCTCTTTAATTGCCCTTCCACACAATTAATGTAGTCAAATTTCTTTCACATAATTCATGAAAAGACTCAGATTGTTAGGGAAATTAGGCTTTTAATTATTGCTGATATAATTATATAGTTTTGTTGTGGTTATTATTTTTCTTCAGGTTTACATTTATTATTATTTATTTATTTTTATTATTATTTGTTTATATATGATTTTTTGTTTTTAAATCTTTGGTACTTTATCCATTAATATTGAAAAAAACTTCCAGAAAACAATAGATACAATACAAAAAAGAGATGTTGAGTTCACTTGACCTCCTGTTGAGTTCACTTGATAATGCCGTAAGAGGCGAAACTATAGTCGTGTAATTTTGACCAATATAGTGAAAATATTGACGAGTAGTGTGTAGAGTTTATATTTCTTAGTGTGTGTATATTCCTTTATCCTGTTCATTTTGAATTTTTACAAAGTAGACCTGGAATCAGTTCAATACTTAAAAAAATACATCTGCTAGAAATATAAATATAAATAATTTTTAATAGAAAATTTAATAAAAATAATATTTATAGTTAGTTATTTTGACTCATGCCCGGGATTTAACTACGAGGTCAAATCGCCTACTACCACAATGCTATTTCGTCCCTCTGGTGGACCTGAGCCCGACTCTGCTATGGGAGTCCTAAAATTTTATTCACCGCAGATAAAATAGTATAATACTAAGGACCTTGGCCGTGTTTTGAACCCGCGATCTTGAGCTCAATAAGCAAGCACGCATACTACTGAGCTACCGGCACCCTCTAATATTTATTCCATTTATAAGACATCTTATACTTAATTTTCTTTTTATTATCAATTAATTGTATTTTTATAGTTATTATTATTTATTTCATATGTGTTGTATTCTAAGATTTAACATCGGTATATTATATAAGCTATTTTGATGTATCAAAGTATCACGTATCCAATTACCATGTTATGGTTTAACGGAAATAAATGTTATTATTACAGGTGGGATACAGAGGGGGAAGTGTCATTAAATGGGCGCATGTCAGCAGATATATGCCTTGCCTTGTTGATATGTCTGTCATTTAGAGTGTAAAGACCAGTTAAAGAAGCAGGATGTAAACATTGATTTAGTCTCTTTGCAGGGGGGTGACATTTGTTCAGTAAGTGTCAATGTAAACATTAGTTCAGTCTCAGTCTAGCTCTCAACATAAACATACCACTTACTAGTCCCATAGCTGAGTGCTCCAAACCAACCTTGTCACAACTCTAATTAAATTTGCTTCCAGTTTTGTATAACTAGTGTATAAAGGAGTATTGTAATATGGGAACATCCCAGATTGAGTTATCAACGGAATTTCACGTTTCACGGTCCCCCTGTGTGGACAATTTTCGCTATTAGGTCCTGTCCGTGTGTGTTTTTGTATGTGATTGGGATTTTGTGAGCGGTCAAACACCGAAACAATTGTAGCAATGAACTTACATCTGAATTAGATTTTGGACGAAATCGAAATGAAAATAATACCACGTCACTTCGGGGCCTAAGTGCGTTTCACAAGAAACCGCTTATATTTATGACCTAGTCAAAAATCACTTCAAATACTAATTCTAGAGAAAACCGTAAAGCATATTTTTAAAATACTTTACTATTTTCAGCCTAATCCGCCTAAAGGGAAGGGAGTGATTAGAAGGGGGGAGGGGGGGGGGGGGGGGGCTTGCTAATAACTGCCGTTCTAATGAATGTATTGACACTAAATTTCATATGCACATTCAAAATCCCATAAGTGAATTGGATATTAACATGTGTTATGTTTGACTGTAGTAAATCAATACCTGCCGAAGAAATATATGTGAATAATTCGGAAACTCAAATACTATAATTGTGATGTAAAAAATTTAACAAAAATTCAACACATTAAGATTATTAAAATATTATAAAATCAATTTTTATGTATAAAAACAGCTTTTAGGAGTGAAGTAACTTAATTAGTGAATAAATATACAAAGATGGACAAGTCGCGTTTTGTTTTAAAACAGAAATGTAAACAACCAATAAATGGAGACAAAAGACGCCGATCAGCTGTTCTAATAGTGAGAAACAGTCTAAGGAGAGATATGGAAAAGGGCAGTCTAGAGAGAGAAGTGTTTAGGGTTAAGGTAGTGGACCACATAGGAGTGAGAAGAACAGTGAAGTAGATGCACAAAGGTACTTTTATTTATAAGTCCAAAATAACATTGAATTAAAGAATGGCCACCAGCTGTTCTATTAGTGTGGAAGTCGAAGTTGGATTGTGGAGTTAAGGAGTCTGAGTTGAGATGTGAAGTCGAGAGATATAGTTTTTTTTAGGCTTAAGGTAGAGAACCAAGTAGGAGCGAGAAGAACAGTGAAGTAGATGCACAGAGGAGGTATTTTTATTTATTTTTATGTTTTATATGCCCTAAATAACTTGATTTGAAGAATGGCCAATATGTAAAAAGAAAAGAGACTAAAATAGATGTAAAAATTGGGTTGTAAGATTTCTTTTTGTAAATAATTTTATTTTATTTATTTGATATTCATATTTCGATTTTATTTATAATGTAGGGTTAGGTAAATAAACCCAATATTTGTTCTCTTATTGTATTCTATTAATTTTCTCTGTGAACCCAGTAAGATAATTTATATCTTTGTTGGATTGAACATTTTGAAAATTTAAGAAAACAATATGGCATCTCATTATTATATTTAGAAGAAATCCAAATTAAATAATTATTAATTGAAATTTTTTTAAATACATGCACTTTCATCAAAATTGCACGTCTTGAACTTACGATATTTTTTTAGGACCCTTTTCGGAAATTACTGTAGAAATCAAAATTCAGTAGAAGACCAGCTATAATTTCTACGTGGAAATGTGGTAATATTTATTATTTCCATTATTTTTATTTATTTGAATTATTATTTTATTTAACATTTTTATTAATTATCACAAATAATTGCTGGTTTGATGTGTATCTACACAAAGTTTAATATTGAGAAGTTCCTTTGTAAGTCATCTACATCTTTTTAGCCACAATATGCCAATGTAGTTTCACGGACAACTTTTTATTTTTTTTTGATTTAGTGGGCCGTAAAACATTAAATTTTGATGAAAACAACATACAAAATTTTGTCCGTTTACATAACTTCCGCACACATTACATGTAGCTGTAAAGTAAAAATGGTTAAGCAGAGGAGATCTTTATACTAGAAAAAGAGCCTTTCTGCCCTAGTTGAGAGTACACAAAGTTTTAAACAAAGTTTCCTTTTTCTATGAAGATGAAATTTTAAGTATAAATTGACTAACTTATGGGAATTAATTAATTCAATTATTAATAAATTATGTTGGGGAAAATTAATAACCTTACTGATAAATGTCATAATGGTCTGGGCCAGACTTATATTAAAACATAAATCATATATAAAAAATAAAGTAAAAAATAAAATAAAAAATAAATAAAAACAGGGGCCAGTGGCTGGCTAGTCCAGAAATACACAATTTATCACAGAGATGTCAGAGAGGGGGGTTCCTCTCCCTACCCCTCCCCCTCCCATCTTCATCTCTCAATTTCATTTTCATGTAATTTCAGTGCTGTTAGAGGTACGAAATTGCAATTTCTTTTAATCTTATATATAAAGAAGAGGTTTATGTCTGTTTGTCTACGTTGCTCCCCCCTTCTGGAAATGAAATTTGGCAGAAATGTGTGTCATAAGTACACAGGAAGCTTCAATGACTATAGCCACAGTTGATTGGATTTCTTGAATTTCTTATGTAGCATTATAAGCACTTCCCCAGTACAAATTAATCCTATAAGTTTCCGCTCTCCCTCTAAAACCACTCGACCTGTTGACATACTCAGGGACTTCCGAGCCCTTATTCTAAGGCAGATATTAGGATTATTGAGTACAACTCCCCTCGACTGATCCCCTTCTTCCTTCCGGTTGATGACGCGGAAACCGTTCAAGATATATAAAAATTATTTATGGAAGAATTGTTGGCAATAAAAAGTCTTACAAAAAAGTTCTTTAAAGCATATTGTTGGTTCTTCAGCATATTCAAGCCCACTCCCACCATATCCTGCTTCCAGCTATCTCCATGCAACATCTATCTCAATAGCCCTGTTTCCGTTTCCTCTCGCCATAAGGGAAGTGTACTGTCCTCAAAATGCAATGTCTCCTGACCAGTTCCAGGCATTTTTCCGTACTCTTGATCCACGATTCCTATCTGGTGGTGACTACAATGCGAAACATCCTCAGTGGGGCAGTAGAGTGGCTAATTCGAGAGGCCGAGTCCTCAACCGAGTCCTGTCCTCCAGTAATTATGATTACTTCTCTCCTGATTCCCCAACTTACTGGCCAACTGAAAGGGGAAGGGGGAAGAGACTGAAACATAGAATAGCTCTTCAATGATTGATTTTTATACTTTAATGTATAAATCAAATTTCAAACGTTTGATCATATGTATATTTGACATATCTACATATTGGAGGGAGAGAGGAAAGGTTACCTGCTGGTCTGTAAATAAATTGTAAAAAAAAAAAAAAAAACTTTATTCATGGATTTTATTCACGTCAATCATTTGTTCTCAACACTGAAAGTTTAATTAACATCAAATTGATTTAAAGTCATTTTCCATTGTAAAAGCGATAATAAAATAAATTGTTATTATTACATTTTCTTTTATACGCTTAAACAAAATGCATTATTCCGCAAAATTTGCGGGTGATGTGTCCATTATAGCTTACTATTCCGTTGGGGGTTTGATTTGATAAAATCCAATTATACTGTTGTCAATGGCAGATGTAGAAGAAGAGTGGGGGAAGCCTGTTTTATTTGTAATCCTTTCAAAATCTCCCAAACCCGGATTTCTGGTATAACCCCTTCAATGTTCCCTCCTTCCCAAAATGTTTCATTAACTATGTCGACTCGAATAATAAATTATGTTAAACATTGAAAATTAACCAACATAAATAAATATTTAAAATATCCAATGAACGCGAAACAACAAATAATGAGAAACAATATCCGAAACTTGGCGCATACACGTCAGTGTATTAAGGAATGTTTTGAACATTGAAAATAAATAGAAGAATAATATAGCTGCAACATATTTTATTATACATATATATATTTTTGAGGGCGCTGGTAGCTCAGTGGTATGCGTGCTTGCCTTCTGAGGTCAAGATCATGGGTTCGAAATCTGACCGAGGCCCTTAGTTTATTTTATAGGGGAGGTAAAATAAACTTAAGCACGCTGTCCTTCGGATGGGACGTTAAGCGATGGTCTCGAGCATGTACGATGTCAGGTACTCGTTAAAGACCCCTGCCCAATGGTAGGTAAAATTCAGGACTCCCACAGTAGAGTCGGGCTCATGTCCACTAGAGTGACGAAAGCGCTCTGGTAGTAGGCGATATGACCTCGTATTTAAAGCCCGGGCATGAGTCATATTAACTAACTATTATTATACAATCAAAATCTCCTTACACACTCCAAGAATAGATATAAAATTTCGTTTGATGCATTAGTAGGGAGAAGAGAGGGATTTGGCACAGGGATAAATGCGTAAGATGGCGGCCGACCTAAAATGGGGGGCCTCAGAAGTATACCAATGGTTTAGTATTTCTGTTGAATGTAGGGGCAAATCTGTCAAGACCTCATCACCTTCTCTCCCTTCTTTCCACCACTTTTTTTATTTAAAGAAAAAATTATTTTATATATTTCAGTCAAGACTCCTACACTATATGACATCACCCTCTGTCCTACACGCCACTCACGTGTGTGCCCCCCGATTTCTAACTAATAATGTTTTTCCATATTTACTTTTAATACATCAGCAGTTATTTGAGTTTCCTTTCGACATACCTTAACCAAACGTTATAAAGTTATTTTTAAGTATTTAAGTAATAAATATATGCGCCTTTTTTTAGATGCGCAGGACGAACACTCAATGTACAGACTTCACTCGAGAAAAATGAATTCATCTTGACTTCTCAATCAAGATTTATAGGAAACAAAAAGACAAGAGACAAAGGGAGGCAACTTGTTTGTGCAAATATTGACCAGGAGAGGAAGTTTTGCAAAGTTTGGACAATGCATTGCAAGGGAGGAGGCTGCAAACAATGGACTTGTGCTAAGTTTACTGAGAAGGGGGGGGGGGCTCTAGAATGGGGAGCTGGACCCACCAAGTAGGCTGATTGTCCAAGTGCACTAATGAACTGCATTCACACAGCATCCCCCCCCCCTCCATCCCGAAAAAAGGACGACATCCTCTTTGGTTAAACATAATGAAAAAAAAGTCGACGGTGAATCACCGGCAATGTACATCCCCAAAACGAACAAAACGAATTCATCCATAGCTTTTCGCCCCCCCCCCCCCCCTCCACTACTAGTGTTGGGCTCCTAAATCATCATATTAAATTATGTGTCGATAAATTCATCACTTCGACAGTTACTAGGGTTTTTGGTTTTCAAAATGTTCAAGAGGGGAGAAATCACCCAGTGGTGAAACTCCCTAGGCACTGAGTAGCACTCACTGTCACTGCTGCTACTAAGGAGGTCTCTAGCCCATTGGCACTTAAGGAGTCGTTGAGGAAGTGTGCCGGACTGGAGGATTAATGTCGGCATTAAAGGAGGAAAATAACTTTTTGTTGAATTTAGCTACTAGTGACGTATTATATTTTCTTTTAAATTGAATTTTGGACATTCTCCATATAGCTGGGGAAATAAAAACAGTTATAAGTTGCATTTGCAGGCTGCATTGCAGAATAAATGAAATGAAATAGCGTTAATGGGGAAAATAAGTTAAACAAAAGGAAAGATAAAGTAGCAGACAAGGAAAAGTGAAAAGACAACTATTTAGGATTCAGTGCAGGTCCGATTATAAGGTGAATCAATTTGAAAAGGAGGGGGCCCATTTTATTCAGGAGAAAAAAAAAAAACGAAAAAAAGGTGTGTTAATGGTTTAATGCAAATCGGAAGCAATGGGGGCGGTGGTGGTGGCGGTCTTACGTCGAGCGAATTTTAAATACCGCCGCTCTAATGAATACTTCATGGAGTCTCTCCCAGCCCAGACCCTCCATGCAGTATTGAGAAGAGGAATGTTCATAAAGTTAAAATGCAGTGTCTTCTACATTGTATCTTAATTACAAATTTTTATGAGAGTTGATATTTCTGACTGTATTTGGTAAAACATTATTATAAAAACTAAAATTAAAAATTTAAGAAACCCCCGACACAATAAAACATTTTTTTTGTTCATTATTTTTTTTACTAAAACCCTGGTGGAGAGAACTTTTTTTTGGGGGGGGGGGGGCGGGGGGGGGCTTGACCTTATAAACATTTGAGTTCCAAGACGCTAGCTGTAATAGAGACCGAGATCACTACACAGGCTCTGATAGAACCTGAATATCTTGGAGACGGCATTTCCACCAAACATGGCTATGAACCATCTCGCAATGAAATCGGTACAGCCGTCTTGGAGCTATGATGCTACAGACAGACACACACATACACAGACAAAGGCTTCAAACTTATAACACCCCTCCTTTTGCGTCGGACCAGTTGGAAATCTAAAATGTCGCTGCTTCGGAGGTCCGTCTATCGCGCTATTTCACGTCGACCCTTCCCAACGAAAGAGTTTCATGAATTTTAAATAAAATATTTTCTATTGTCAAGTATAAACAGCGCGTTAAGCCAGGATTTTAAAAATTAATATTTTTCTACACCTTGTTTTTTGATTAATATAGTTTATTATTATTAGTGTTTTATTTTAAAATATCAAAATAATAATACCAGAACTACAAGCTCCCGAATGCATTAAACCATAATTGTTCGTAGAATGGGAATAGGCGTAATTTAGAATAGTTAATGTTTCTTCTGGGACGATTTCGTAATGATTACGAAGTACGAAGCAAACGTAACTCAGTTTGTTACCGATAACAGCCGTTTGTTGAGCACAAGTTAGATTCGTATCAATATGAAGACCTAGCAATTGTATATTATCTGAAAGTTCTGTTAACTATTCAACAATTATTATCATACACACAATATGGAACATATAACAGTGACAATATCCAAGATTTGAGAACCAGAACATCTACTTGGGTGGTTCTCAGGAACTCAATCAAGTTCCCTGCCATTGAGAATCTAGTTCTCTTCTATTCAACTCAGTTAAGTAACTTACCTTTAAAATGAGTTCTGTACAAGTTTCCTAGGCTGAGGCAATTCCTGCAAAGTTCATTTTACAAAATAAGAAAATAGTCACCTGGGGGCTAATACCATGATTTTTTTTTTTTTTTTTTTCTGTTTGCAAGACGATATGAATATTTTTTTATCTGAGAGGTGAAAATACCTTGAACACGCCGTCCTTCGGATGGGACGTTAAGCCAGGATGGTCCCGAGCCAGGTGATCTTTTACCCTAGGTGAATAAACCTAGTAGCTAAAGTTAGAACTCTCACAGTAGAGTCAGGTTTATTTTTGGACAAAACACGTATTAAAAGTTGCGCTTTTTCTTTATAAATATAGATTATTTACAGTAAAGTTCAGTAGTTTTCCAAAAAAAACGGCTGAATGGGTTCACCTGGCTAAATAATGTTCTGTATATGAACTTCCTACAACTGAAAAATAAATTAAATGTAACTCCTTCGACGGACTACGTAGACTACACCTTAATACACATCGAAGAATAGTAGGCTATCAGGCAATAACGGGAACCTTGTAGAGCTAATGTTGAAAAATTAATTTTTCAGTACTGTGACATCTTCAATTCTTTAGAGTACAATGTATCGTTTTATTTCGCATCAGTCCACAGACATCTTAGCGAAAATGGGATCCTGAATCGTGTATCGAATCGAAATATCGTTGAAAACTCGTTATCTTTTACGATACTTTCTTATAGTAAATATACTAGAATGGGACTTATAAAACTGAATTTTTTTGATAAGTCCTAAAAATAAATAACACCGATATGCAATTTTAAGGAACAACAGTATCATGAAAATATTCCATTTTTATTAGAAATCACTAAGTTTTGAAAATAGTAAAGTTTCAAAAATGTTGGTTAGACTGATATTCGGTGACAGGCTACAGCTGTATCAGTTATTATATAACTGCTATTTTAAAGTAGCCTCTACACTAAAATAGCACTTTGGCCCGACTCCACTTATTACCTCGCTAATCCTTCAGACTTATCCATCACTCCATCTAATCATCTTCTCGTCTCATATAAGATAATCTTGTACAAGATGAGACTTGACACATCTCCCCTCCTCATTTCACAAGAAGACTAATTTCTTGAGAACCGAACAAATAACCTGGTTAGAAGGAAAAAAAAATTGAGAAGTTGATAAAATACGAGTGTGAAGTTGATTTATTAACTAGTTGAGGGCTCTTGAAGCTATTTAAGTAACATTACTTTCTTATACCCACTACATTTTTATGGATCCTCCCCCTCTTCCCCTACTTCGTCACAAACTCCCTCCCACATTTCAAACTAGCATTACTGGGTATCAGAAAGTGATGAGAAAGTTATGGACATCAGCGGGTTTCTTTGTTTCATAGTGACTTTATATCACTTTCTGATGTCCGTTAATACCAATTTGAAATGAGGGAAAAATAAATTTAAGAGGAAGGAATCAGACTTTTTTTTTTCGACTTTTTGTGGATAAACTATCAATAATAATAAATATTTAATTTATTAAGTCTTTATTTATTTATAAATAAAATACACATATACAAATAATTAGAAAGTCAAAAATCTTATATCAAAGACGACCTCTTGGTCAGATGACCGTCAGAGTGTAGTCGTCATAATTTACAAATAAAGAAGAAATTAAGTACATCTATCACTTAATGTTCAAGTATAGAAGAACAAAATACAAACTTGTTTATAAATCAAATTATACCTTCGCCTAAGTACATAATAAATTTTATTTACGAACAAGAAAGGATCTTATCAATATAAATACATATCTTTGACCTTTAAAATTGTATTCCAAATAATCATTATCTTCTGGTTCGGTATACTAATATTAATTTCAGATATTAATTGTGAATAATAAAATTTGAGCCTAGTTATAATAAATGTTATAAAATGATAATAAAAATTAATACGACTTAAAAAGATTAATAAATAGTAAATAATAATAGGATTAAATAGTAATAAGTAATATTATATATAATATTAGGGAAAATAGAATAGCATTAGGTCACAATAATGATTTAATTTGAATCCTGTTTAAACTATGATATTTTTGACTCGTCTACAATAATTAGCAAGAGAGGTCCAACATTTTCCATACAATTTCATCGCCGGTTAGTTGTTCTCTTGCAAACCATTTCAACCTAATATCACTGAGTTTTGTGCAAATAGCGAGGAAATAGTACGTACTGACCATTTCTAATAATAAATAACTAAACCTGTAGGCCAATTTTAGGATTCCCATAGTAGAGTAAGGCTCTTGTCCACCAGAGTAACGCAAGACGCTTTGGTAGTGGGCGATATGACCTCACAGTTAAGCTAGTAAAAAAAAATAAAAATTATTTAAAAATTCGTTGCCATGCGTTATAAATGAAACATTTCCAAAGAAAATTGATTGTACAACGTACATTGTGTAGAGCGATAAAACTTTGTTAGTAAAGGGCCTATCTCAAATCTGAAGGCACTTTGATGGTTCGGAACATGTGTAAGGTGGACCAATTCATCAGCTTCTAACTTGAGAAATGTGGCCGTGTGGGAACAAGCATTGGAGAAGAGCATTGGTAGAATGGACCCACCAGGTGAAAGAGAGTTTCTTTTCGTAGATAAAACTCTCTCTTGAAGCCATGGATGTTGAAAATAACGAATAAAATTACCTATGTTTAGTGTTATGGGTAATATACATACGTTCGAAGGGCAAAAAACAGTTGAAAAACACGGACATATTGTTAAAACATGTAAACAATTACTATATCATTTTTTATATACAGTTGAGTCCCGCTAATCCGGACTAGATGGGACCGGACCCCATCCCGATCACCGAAAGTCCGGATTAAACGGAGTTTGCTGTAAAATGCACATGATAAATATTTTTAAATATTTTTTTAAATATTAGCGTAAATATTTAGTGCGCCATCTTCTTTGTCGGCACTTTTTCATCATAGCCAACTGAGTCAAACCCTCTCTTTGAATTATTTTCGTACTTATCGCTCGCTAAATTAAATGTTTAGTTTACTAAATTTTAATTAGTTTTTCAAAATCCCATCAGGATTAACCGGATGTCCGGATAATCGGTGTCCGGATTAGCGGGACTCTACTGTATTACCTTTAGTTATAAACTGTTTATAACTAAACTTGACGATGGTATAACGCCGAAACTAGAAAGTTTTGTTTTCATTAATTGACTAATTTTTTTTTATTAATAGAGGCAAGCCGGCTTTCGAGGTTAACATAATTGAAGAGTGCCCCTCCCACCCGCTAGTGTGCTAACAGAGGCGAGGATGGAATGGAGATGACAGGAGATCCAGGGATCCTAATCCTAGTGTATATAGATAGGATAGCTTGAATACCAGTGTACAGAGCACTAGACAGTGGACCGGAGACAGTGGACACAAGTGGGTGTCCTCAACTAGGGGTTTGTCATTGGTTTCTATAGAGAATCGGACTTTCAAACAGCTTCACATTCGCTTCAGTCATAAATTTGGCAGAATCGTTTTCAAATAAAATTTATGTGAGTTTATATAAGAATAAATGATAGAATAAATGTATCTACACGAAAGTTTATGGGTGCACAGTTATTGATTGACCAGTCAAAAAGAATGAAAGGACTACGGGGGAAAATTTAATACGAAAACTTCAATAACTGCCATCGTAATGAATTCATCGACACAATACTTCATATGAAAAGTGATAAACCCCATAAGGACACTTATTAATTTTATGCGGAATCGGCAGAAGGGAGGGGGGGATTAGAGAAGGGGGCTCACCTCAAAAATTTGAATAACTGCCGTTGTAATGAATGTGTTGACATAAAGCTCATTATGATTCATAAGTCCGTATGGGTTAATTATTGACTTTTAATGTCCTGTCATGTATAAAAGTATTCACATTGTAATTATTAATAATATATTATAAAATTAATTATATTATTTGAATAAAAAACGAACCAATGAGTGGAGTTCAAAAGACGACGCTGAGCTGTTCTAATAGAATGGACCAGTCTAAGTTGGGTTATGGGAGTGAGAAGTCTCAGTTGAGATGTGAAGGTGGACAGTTTAATGGGAGAAGTGTTTAGGCTTAGGGTGTGGTGAACCAAGAAGGTGTGATATAACTGTGGAATAGAAGCGTAAAGGAGGTACTTCTATTTATTTATTTGTAGATGTATAAATAACATTTGATATAGTTTTAAATAATTAGTTTGTAAGATTTTTTTATTGTAAGTAATTTGTTTTTATTTCATATTGATATTTTGATTCAATTTATAATGTAGGTTTAGGTAAATAAACCCAAATATTTGTTCTTTTATTCTATGCTATTCATTTTCCCTGTTAACCCAGCACGATAATTTATACCTTTGGATTAGATTTAACATTTTTGCAAAATTTAGAAAAACAATATGTCATCTCTTTAGTAAACTTAGAAGAAATCCAAATGAAAAGTTTGTTAATTGACTTTTTTTTTAAAAAATACGTGCACTTTCGGTGAAAAACAAGATAGAATTTTCGACCGATTACTTAATTTCTTCTTTCTAAGTTCGTACAGCTGTGGAATTAAGAAGAAAATATTAATAATTTGCTTGAGTTTTCTTTAGAGTGTGCTTTAAGTAGTCACACAATACTGCCACATTATTATGGGCCCGGCTGGGGATCAAAAACTTATATGTTGTGTGTGCCAGGTAGCTGAAGTCCGGGCATGATGAGTAACAAAAACAATAGAAAACTTGTGATGTGGGAGTGACGTCACTGAGGTCCCACCCCTCAGGGCACCCAGACCCCAGTCTGACGTCACTGAGGACCCACCCCCGAGGGCACCCAGACCCCAGTCTGACGTCACTGAGGTACCATCACAGAGCTATATTAGTTTACCTTCTCTCCTAATGAATATATTCCTCTAATTAATACTAAAACACACAACATATAAAGCTTTTGATCCTCAGCCCGATCCATATTATTATTATTATACCAAAATAAAATAACCAATAATACTAGTATTATATATTATAATACGTTATATTGGTTCCATTAGTTTGTATCCAGCCTCCACTCTTTAAATATGTCAGTAACCAATGGGTAGTTTCGGAGAAATTTATCCTGATGAAATTTTTATTAGTGTATTGTGATGTAAAAAATTTACACACATTGAAATCATTAAAATATTATAAAATCAATTATTATTATGTGTATAAAAACAGCTGTTAGGAGTGAAGTAACTTAGTGAATAAATAAAGATGGAGTAATAGTGAATAAATAAAGGTGGAGTAGTCGCATTTTGTTTTATAACGAAATATGAACAACAAATGAATGGACGACAATCAGCTGTTCTAATAGTCATCTTTTAGACAGTCTAAGGAGAGATGTGGAGGTGGACAGTCTAGAGAGAGAGAGAGAGTGTTGTTTTTAGGCTTAAGGTGTAGTGAACCATTTAGGAGTGTAAAGAACAGTGAAGTAGATGAGGAAAGGTACTTCTATTTATTTATATGTTTATATGCCCAAAATAACATTGAATTAGAAAATGGTCACAATATTTAAAAGAAAAGAGACTAAAGTAGATGTAGAAATTAGTTTGTAAGATTTTTATTGTAAGTATTTTGATTTTATTTATAATGTAGGTTTAGATAAATAAACCCAAATATTTTTTCTCTTATTCTATGCTGTTCATTTTGAACCCAGCAA